>JAUEPT010000057.1:0-324355 GCA_030435635.1 Armillaria borealis | reverse complement strand
CCTAACCCTAACCCTAACCCTAACCCTAACCCTAACCCTAACCCTAACCCTAACCCTAACCCTAACCCTAACCCTAACCCTAACCCTAACCCTAACCCTAACCCTAACCCTAACCCTAACCCTAACCCTAACCCTAACCCTAACCCTAACCCTAACCCTAACCCTAACCCCCTAAGTCCCGCTGGTCGTTGGAAAATGGTACTGGCTGTGCTAGCGGTGCGTATGATATAATCTGTTCACAGGACTTACGGAGCGACTAAAACTTTGCTTCTTCCAGGCCCTTGCCATTTTCATACGGGTCGTCGAGAACGTCTGCCGCTGTGATGTTATTTGATACGTACATGCTCTACATGAGCCCATCGCTTCTGGTAGTCATTGCCCTCACGAAGCCTCGCCATAACCCACATTCATGAATCGAATTTCAGTTAACATTCCAGATTCCGTACTATTTTCCTCTCTTGGAGGTCGCTTGTGGTTCAAAGAAACTAAAATGTTGGTTGTCTACTCTCTAGCAGTTATCTAGAGTGATTTTTCTCGCTATATACCACTACTTCAATCCGGGTAGAACAACAAAGAGTTCGTTTGCCATCGTCTTAATCCCCGTTGCGTCTCCGCAGATCTCCCCCGAAACATGTATGGGACATACGCCACATGCGGAACGTATCTCATTCCATACCGACAAAAGACGCGTAGACCATGACAGCCGTATCATGGCTCTCTGTGCTGACCTGTTCTCAGGCATATTGCTCTGCGATTCAAGACTTTGGTTTGGATTAGACAGAGAAATGAGGACTCCTCCTTTACTTACAGCCTGTAGTAATACTAGGATACTGCACGGCTCACAAAGTTCTTCGGCAAGCTTCACCATCCAATCATCATAGAAACGACTCGCACGGTCCTCGTGAGCTTATGCCGTGAGCAGAAGCTGATTACAATGGTGCGAAGGAGCGGGCTAAATGCCTTCCATTTCACGCAATAATAGGCCATCTAGCGATGCAAATGTCCATAGGAAATGCAAGTTCGTTCCAATGTAGTTACAAACTCAGCTGTGCCCAAAGATTGGCGAAGTCAATATTGACCAAGGTCCGCGCTGACCATTAAAATGTATTGCGATTAGTCGCACTCTGAAGCGCTGCTGAAAGATAGATAAAGCAAATGTGGCCCCGACGAAGAGGTAAGAAGGGACAGATGAAGAAGTATAAAGAATGTCAGGAAACGGGACATCGATGGAAGCGGAGGATTTCTTCGGAAATGTCAAGTGTACGTTGCGCCACCGGCTACAGAGGCCGCTCTCTGCGCTCTGTAGCTTTATTGAACAATGTGCGTGGAATGAATGTTTGCTCCATCCTGAACACCGTGAGATCCGCTAGAGACAAGAGCGTAGCTTCCGTCAGCGTCCGTCTGACGAGTCCCTCTTCTACATCGTTCGAATACTAACCAAAGCTGTAAAATATAAAATTCAATTCAATTGCAACGCAATATTGAGCCATGCTTGGACTACTCGCCGGTTCATGAAACGAACGTTGGTTTTTAAGCTTAAAACCAGGACGCAACTATCAACAAGGAACGAAAAGCTGGACTGAGCGTGCACCAGTAAGAAGATATGCTTGCCTTCAACATCGGAAAAAATGGATCCTTGACCACGAAGAGATCGTCCACCAAGTGCATATCCCATGAGCACTATCACAATGCCCCGATTGGTGCGCCGTAGCTGGAGATCGGCCCCGTCAAAATGTGCGATATCTGCGGGTAGCTGGAGTTAAGTCACCGTGGTTCGATTCCACGCAGTAGCGGCTCCTTCCATTTTTGGGGCTTCACTGGGAGAGACAATGAATCGCGGTACGAGGAAGTATAGTCGAACCCATTGGAGTTTGCGGGCCATCGGCGCGAAAAAGCGTAGCAGCGCAGGTAGAATGGTTTTGGATTCACGGAGTAGGCGCTCCTATTGAACGCCCGTCAATGTCAGAGCTCGATAACATTGCCGTCGTTTCTTTCTTCCCTGGGCAGTGGCCAGCATCGTCAGACTCGAGGATATAAACGACATTATTTCGTACCAGTCTTCCTCGTCACCGGCCCTTCTTTCTCTCTCTTAGGAGCCTCGGTCTGTCGCTCTCCTTCCATCTCGGCGACTCGTTGAAGGGCGAATACGGCTCGAGATCATCATCGAAGGTGGGCGGGCTTGTTTGTATTTCGTCAGTGCTCGGAACTGTGCGACGGCGGTAGAAAAAAGACTGAACTTCGCAACTCGCAGTCTGGAAGATCAGTGAGACGCAATTGGGAATTTGGATCCCTCTGTTATGGTCCGAAATCCCGTTGAGATTCAAGGGCTCTGCATGCATACGTCCACTGTAAGCGTGTCATGATGGGCAAGGAAAGGTCAGCACCTCCCGTTTATGTCGGTACGCTTATGAGAGCATGTAGGAGAGTGGACTTCAGTATCTGGAGGTGAAACAGGTGATATGAGCTGGATAAACCTTGAGTTTAACAGGAGCAATGACGTTTTTCGATATGCATAAAGCGTATGATTGATATTACTGGATCCATCGCGGCCCCGGTCGTCCGAGCTGGGGAATCACAATTCCGTCTGGGCCAAACCGTCTCGTCGACCGGTGGCGAGAGAGTAACCTGGACAATATGTGTCGCAGAACGATCGCAGCAACGTGTGCACAAAAATCGAGAAATACAACACCTGGAGAAGTCTTCCACAGACTCTGAGATCCGCACTCGAACATGTCATACTCTTCGAAGCCGAAGCAAGAGGGGATGGGCGGCTACGACTTATGATCATCAAAGACGCATTTCTTCCTCGCAGCGCCGTACACCTGCAAGGGCCAGCGAATATCGAGCTAAACCAACGTGAACGGCCTTGTAGAACCTGGCGTGGTGGTGAGGAATTTTCCACGTCCATAGCCATTTTATGGGAAAGACGGTGTCGATAAACACCATAGGTGATCTTCCCGTGGTCGTTTCGGAGCGTCGCATCCACCTCCTTCGAGTCGAAGACACTGTGTTGGGTTCAACAGCGTCGTAAACGACCATTTCGAATATGAGAGGGGACACATAAACTACAGGAAGGGTACACACTTTGGACTATGCGTCCGCTTCGGCTATTCGGATATAGTATTCAGTGGTCGATACGCTCGTTTCATACGTTCAAAATGCCATTGTAATCCCTCAGTAAAGGATGCGAACCTGAGGAGTTCGGAGTGACGAGGGGAACGCCGATAAGTGACGGCTTTGATATCACGTTCAGGCTCTGCGGCATCCAAGAGCAAGTACTTAACGGTCCCACCAGTTATCAAAGTAGCACTGTGCAACCTAACTGCACGCTCTTTTGGTATAGCAACGACTACAGAGGTATTAGCCACCAGTATTTTTGTGCCTAAGGTCAAAAGTAAACACACTGGAATACGGTGCGAGACAGATGACGTACCCTAGCATCTCATCGACATCTACATGGGCGTACACATTCTCTTGAAGCCAACCCTTCCGACTTTCGTTGCGATTCCAGTGCCCAAATTGATGAGCTCCCGTTGACCATACACGTCCTACACTACGGGGAATCGTGCCCATCCTCGTTCCTCCCGGTATCTAAGGCGTGATTCCCCCCTCGGGAGCATACGTATCCCGGTAGAAAGCAAGGACGTCAGGAGCGAAAGAAGTTTCCAAAGTTGTCCTTGATAATTGAGTATCCGGTGTAGTCGCCGTCTATCAAAAGGTTAGCCCAACCGTTCGCTCATGGATCGCCGTCGTATGACGAACCTAAGTATCGTCCTTCCTTCTCATTAGTCAGAACATTCCCTAGTTCTGTAAGTACCGAGGCAAACAGTCGACGGCGGTTCCATGTTCCCCCTAGTCGTTCGAAGTCTGGCATTTCTCAAGAATAAGTGCACAGGAATCAAAACAGCACAAACGGATACATACCCAACAGTGGCCACCGCCTAGCTCGGGGGATAGATCTTCTTCTACAGCGCGGCTCTAGCCCTCCGTACGCCCACCTGCAAGGGCGAGAAAACATCACGAAGCAGTAGCCATAGGACCAGCTCTTTCTACGCGTTGTGGATGCTTGGAGCCTGCCTTGGAGAAATACGCAGAGACTGTCAGAGGTGACGACCACGTGTATCCACTGGTAATGTAGTCAGTCATCGCTCTCCCAAAAATGCAGTCATGAACGCACATCGTCAACCAGTTAAAACACTGTAGAACAATGCCAGAGCTTATACAAAATCGGAGCCGTAGCACCTTGCCGACCAGTATCCCACCCCAGTAACCTCGTCATGGCCAGGCTCGGCTCTTCTTCCCTGGGATATTACTAGGCCAACTCCATCGCAAGGTTCCAGGCATTAAGTTTGAAAGTTTCGGTCTTGCACCTGTGAAGGCAGGACAACACCGTGCAGAACAGGTCAGTGGCTGAACGGACGCCCGCGCACTGTATTCAGTTGTCGTATTCCCAATCATATCGGTGTAGTCTCGCCCCCAGAACTCTCAGACCATAGGAAGACGATCATCACGCATCGGTCATCTAGGGAAGGACGTAAAGAGCAAGTTACCAAATATGACCAAGCAAGTTTCCCCTAGGTTTCCCCATGAGGCACATTTCAATTTGCAATGCTTCATTGATGCTTTGCGTTCCCCATTGTAATTGCATTGTAGCCCTGAAAACCACGTCAGATTCAACGCTCGCTGGATCATGCGGGATACAGCATTCGGAGAGTCATCATCATGTTGGTTTTCACTGTACGTGTTCCCTTTATTTTTTCATCAAAAGAGGTCACGACATCCTTGGCATCCGTTCAATTCTGACTGAACCTTTCTTTAGATTTCCCGTGTTTAACGCGACCGCTCATAGTGAGCTTGACTCGGGGATGCCATATACGTCTCGTCCGATTTCTTTCATTTTTACTAGGAACTCGCGCCTCGGAAGGAAAAGTCCCTAATCGCGTCCCAGCGAGTCCGGTCCGAACATCTCGAGGCGAAGCACGATAACATGCGCGTTATCTCAGTCCGGAGGTAGTTCTAATGCTTGTGGCCTTTCTCCTTGAACTGTCACCAAGAAGCAGATGCACCCAGTACGCAATTCGTACCCCAATTGTCCTGCCCTGTTACACTGCGTGAGGGTATACCACATATCTAGCTCCGAGCACCTTATTGGTGAGTTCAGGGAGAGTATTCAACGAGAATGCGTTCCGGGCTTCAAGGGAAAGCGTAGGAGGTTCTCTTACTTTCTCACCCGAGTTGACCACGATCACGGAATCTTTCTCCCCAGCGCTAGCGCGGCTATTGACGAAGTATGTGGATACGCGAGCGTGTAGGATCTGAATCCACATACCGATCTCCTACAATATATTGACCTCGGCACACCTTACATCTACTGATGGAAAGTCAATGGACACCATCCTGGGCTGGTAACGCCCTCACTCAATACTCTTACGGATCATCGACGACGATCCGAAGGTCCGAACATCACAGAATTCCCTCAAGTAGCCATATTACACTTAATTTTCAGTCTATCTCTCCAGGAACATATCGTCGGTAGTATATTGATGAGCAAGGAATCTTTGTCGTTGAGAAATTGGGGTTGGTGATATATGCGGTACCATTCCGTTTCGGGGCTAAATGTGTTCATCCAGAAGTCATATAGATGTGCCTCGGCACCTGTTCCTGTTCGTCATTAATGTATGCACCCTCTCCGCTGATTGGAGGGATTAATTTATTCGCTACTTCCTTCGAATTATGTGGGAATCAGGCGTCGGCGAATGTAATCGTCTCTTCACATGTTTAAGAATTTTAGGTTCACCATTCAAGCGTAGTCGCGGGCGACATTTCATGCAGGGGAGAGTGTGTCGAGGTCTATGTGTTCAACATCAAGTCGCCTTCCAAGTTCTTGCGATATTATCTTGTCGACATCGTTCCGAGACCGATATTTCGAGCGCAACGAGTAAATTTAACTCACGCAGTCCCCGATTATCTTTATTTTCGCATCGTCCCCGCGGTTCCAAACTGATGCTGGTCTGGAACTCAAGTAGGTTGGTACAAAGAGGTTTTGTATCCCTTTTCGGCGGGTGAAACTCAGCATTCTGTTTCCCTGATATTTCGGTCCCTTGGACTTAGTTGTTTGCCCCGACGATGGACTACGTCTAATCTATGGTCAGTGTCTCAAGGAAGGACTCGACTCAATCATCCCCCGGATTGGGGACTTGCTCATTCCTCCTACGCCCCGGCACCTCGTGGGTGCGACCGGTCGCCTCGTTTATATCATCACCCTCAAGGAACTTACCTTCTCCTTCCATTTTGTGTCTCAGACTACAATCACGGCGATATTCTCCCTTCCTTCGGTTCGTTCACATAGCGCGCGTCCTTCAAGCCCCCTTTTTCCTCCGCGGCCTGGCGTTATTGAGAAATTAATTTGTCCGAACTGGTGTTGTTGGGAACGAACTTACTCTCGGAACCATGTCTCCGCTATTGGGCAGAATCTCGGTGACTTTCAATGGCATGGCAGGCGCACCGCTCTAATACCTTGTGGCAGCTTTCCGTTTGCATCCTCGAAAGAGTTCCCCGTGTAACCGCCCTGATGAGGCGTGATGGTCTACATATGCCGACACGCAAAGAGGCATAAGGTCCCTCGGATCTAAAATGACTCACGGGGTTAAAGGTTATCTCAAGAATGCTGCACGCTGAAGAAAGCCTTTCTTTGGTGAGAAATTTCGATAGATAAACCCATTCCGTCTCGGGGGCTAACTGTATTCATTTAGAAGGTGTAAGGATGGGGTTTCAGCAGCTATTGCTGTCACCTGGCGTTCACAACATCATTACGGTACTGGTTCGTCTGATCTCTCCGCTGTTGAGAGGCTTTTACCCTGTTGACGATATGGATTCAGATACTACACAATTAACTGGCTACTCCTTGATTCTGAACATACCGGAAGCGGGCATCGGTGCATGCAGCCATGCTGTTACGCGACGAAGATTTTTTGGTCCTATTTCAAGCTGAGTCCCCGGAGATTTTCTTGCAGGGTAGGGATCGCGCGACAGTTCTTCTCGGTATGCCTGTTCAAATTCCGACAGTCGACGGTCACTGTGTTCAATGACTCAGTACCCTTCTATTGCTCTCAGATACGCCACCTACATAATCCTGAGGCGGTTTTGATTCTTAGATCACTACGGCTACATTACAGAAACATATAGTCGGCACATTCCATGCGTATTAGACCTAAAGCGAACGGTGTCCTTACGAGCTATTGTTAGAGGGCTTGGCTACCAGGATACATACGCCATCTGGGTTAAGCTCAAGGAACGAAGGTGAGATGTACACGCACAACACGAAGAATTTGCGTCCGTAGGTAGCATGTTTGATGTCTGTATGTCATGTGGACTGTATAAAATCCACCATAGGACGTCGTCGTCTTTGATTCCGTTGTAAACGCGGTGTGTACATCATTACAGGTCCGGGGTCGCTGCGAAAAGGTCGTTCAAAGTCACCCTCGAATTCATTCTTGGTGCCGAAGAGAAAAGAGGACACAAACCCAGCGGGTCTTCATCCGGAATTGAAACTCCGTGTATTGCCGGGGTCCGTAGGCGCCAGAGTTACGAGACTAGTACATGCCCTTCTCTCTCTGTGCACAAAGAGGACATTGCACTTCAACGCCAAGTATACCCACCGTCGCCGGACGCCCTTAATTTTCGTATCATCAATGTTTGACCCGCACTCTCGGACCCAGGAACTATGATATGTATCGCCCTATCAACTAAGTGCAGCCGTCTACGATGTCATGATGACTCCCTTTATATATTACGCTCTAGCCACATCTAACGCATTAGGCAGTCAAGATCGGCCGTTATATGGTCAATTGTAAGCGTGTTTTCTTTAACTCTGACGTCTGGAACATTTTATGACCTGAAGGAAAATTAAAAACCCTTTCACTATTCATTTCACTAAAAGTTCCCAGCCTTGTGAATATTTTAAACCTATTTCATTTCAATCAGTGGCACATCAATCGCTGGTGGTTGTAGTGTTTTTCGGTAGATGGGGGGATATCACTTTGGTATTCGAACACCTCTGGGATAATGTCGTCGAATTAATAGGGTGTCAAAGGAGCAGATTCACAAGAAATAAGTCATCTTCCCATGAAATATGAATTTGGGAGAACGAGCCAGAATATTCAAGCAAGCTAGAATTTCTAAAGATAGAAATACATATCTCAACATCATGTCCTATATCGTCCAATCCTAGTATAATTCACGTCGTTTTCTCCGAGATACGCGTTTTCTGGTACTTCAGGGATTGCATCATCGACCAGGTTGGAACTCTTAGATGTTCCATAATTGTCCACCGACCCTTCTGGAGTATCTGACCCAGAATTTCGGTTCCACGTGTCAAATACACCGGATGAAGTCACTCCGTCCAAGTTTTTTATAACTTTCCGTCTCCGATTCCGTAGGCATCGTTACTGACCTCGTGCGAAGAAGACCGGAATACTTACTTGTAAGGGGACTCCCAGTCAGCGAGGTTTACAGTAATTACGAGGCTGTCAGGTAACGAGTACTGCAGCTTGACAGGAAGCCTTGGAATCTTCGTACTTGCTTCTGTATCACGTTTCTGACTTCACGAGTCGCGACGTTGGGAGTTGTGGCGTGGCCCGGTCCTCCGCGACCTCATGAGCAAGCTCAAAGGCAACGTTTGGAGGTTTAGCCGTAATTTCTCATTGTTCATAGCTCACTTTGTGTCAGGAAGCTTTGCACTACCGCACCAGTTTTCCTAGCAAACAACACGATACACTTCCAACGTTGGTATAAGTCTTTCGACATAGGAAAAGCGCTCACAGAAATCTACAAAAACGGGTTCACACACAGTCCTTTCTCTTCCTCACTCTGTCCCTGCAACACCGATCCCATGGTCTCCATCGCAGCCGGTTCCTATCTCTGTTCGCATGCGTTACCCTCCAAAGCAAAAGCAGGAACTGTTTTGAGAAGGCATTTAAGTCACGGCGTCGCCTAGATAACGATATCGGATAAGCACTTGCCCACAGATTATTTCGTCTATGAACGTCTTTACAGTATGCTCTCCTCGCATTTTTCAGCCCCTTTTCGTAGCTTACAAAAGACCACGTCCTATTTCTAGATCGGGTCGCGCGTCTTTTTTTACGACTCCGCTGGACGTCTCACAGGAGGTGTCGTCGAGTCAACGAGCCGCATGTCTGACGTGAGTATCGTTTGTCTTGAAGGACGCATCCTCCAACTGACTTTCAACAGGGTACTCTCATGATTGTCGTCAAACGCGACAGTGGAGGAATCGTAACCTTACCGTTAGTAATTTAGCTTTGTAGTGGTAGTGACCCGTTGACCCCGTCAGATCTTAGGGCCACGGGTGTGTCTAATGGTTAGTATGAGAATACAACGATGAGGATGGGAGTGATTGCATCGTGGAGCGTAAGCGGCAGAACGCGTCAGTTATAGCGTCCAAGCGGCTCGAATCCTCTGAATGTTGCACAAGATAGATGTAGGCACCTCTTGACAATAATCACAAGTTTAGCACCATTTTCAGGAATGTTTGTCTTAGTCGGGTCACTCACACCCAAACAATCGGAGGACTGACGCGTACATCCTATCACGGAGACTCCTCCCCCCAAAAAATCATGTCGCTCACGTTATACGTCTGGCAATACAGTGAAGGGATGAATGAGAGAGCGGTCATCTTGTTACTTACCTGGTAGGACAGTGAGGGGATGTGAGAGAGCGATGTAGCTCCTTTCCGTGCTACACTGTCTTACCAGTTACGATCGCGAGACACTCGCGAGAACTCGGTCTTCGAGCAAGTGTCGGGTTTAGATGGCCATGAGGATCTCGGTCCTTCGAACGGAGCCATGCTGGATGAGGACCCCGGTCCTCTGAGTGAATCGATACAGCATCTCGGTGCTGCTCACCGTTTTGCCCTCGCTGCAATTAGACGTGCGTAAATCAAGCTTTAAACCCAGTTAATCAGTCACAAAGGTACTTTATTTCATCTCCGAAGTACAGCCTTGGCACAGTGTACTCCCGCCTGGGACCGGATAGGGAACGATTCGAACCATATGCCTCAAATAGAGGTGCTTCTTAATCATCCGGACATGAGCTTCTGCGTCTAGAACGTAATATCCTGCACGCACATTGGGAAGCCACAAAAAGTCGATTTCCTTGCGTGTCCGCAGCTAGGTAGCCGTTGCCGTTATCGACAATCCCAGGATGCTGAACTCGGCCTTCTGCATGGCGCAGTCGCGATGTTGCTTTTGTCATATGGACGAGAGGAATTCACTGTTTAGCGATAGGGAAATGAATCTGCGTGTGTCCTCCATCAATCTATTATACTTACTCGCGAGCTATGGCGGGAACAGCTGGCATATTCATCTTTTCGAGATCACTGTTAGCTATATGAGAGTCCAGCGTTCATTCTTAACGTCCAATGAGCTTTATCTGCCATCGGCATTTCAGTGCCGCGTGCTCTTGTTCTAGCTCGGAATTTCATGTGGAATCATACCTACATGACGTCGAATGAAATCAAGAGTCTAGGTTTTCATATTTTGTACAACAATCACTGGAATTAAGTACATCTTAATCTCCAAACGTAGCGTGTCTGGTCACTCGCCCGGTATCAGAACATTGATTCAGACAGTTGTGTCGCAAAATCTCACCTTCGTTTATTCCCGGAAACATACCAAAGCAAGTGTGGAGCCATGATGATAACGGTAACGATGGTATTTTCATACCGGGCTTGTCGGACTGATGCTCGCGGGATTATGTATGTACTCATCTTATTGCCTACTATCCAAGGATATTTTCCGAAGCAGCGGCTACTTCAGCTCAAGGTGGCTTGTCTTCATCAGATGTTCATGTTTCGTTAATATTCCTCGACAGTCTAGGTACTTATATCGATGAATCGTGCCCATCCAAATTCCCAGTGAAAAGTCCCCCATATACAATGAGCTCATTTCCAGTGCGTTTCCTCGTATCCTTCATAATTCATTACTATGTTCCCTTTCTAGGCTGGTTCCAGAGTCTTCTTCTACAACTCGAGCGGAGGTCTCACAGGAGGCATCGTCGAGTCGACCAGTGCCATCCAAAACGTGAGTTTGCTTTCTCAAAAGAACGAACTTTTGAGCCTGATCTGTTATAGGGCATGCAAATAGTTCGTATCAGGTGCGAAAATGGAAGGACAGTAACCTTACCGTAGGTAATAACCATATTTCTTGGTGTTGCTAACCTCGCATATACGTAGGGTGGCCGGTGTATTTCGAGGTTAGCTGTGAGAAAGAAGAAGTTGGAATCGTCGCATGGAAATATGAGAGCATAACGGACCTATCGTCGTACTCAAACAGCCTGTTTTTTGGTCTTCTAGATTTCGTGGCCAGCAGATAGAGTAAATATAGTTAAGCGACGCGACGAGGAAGAAACGAATAAAACAGTATGTAGCTGGGTTTCAAACGGATCTCTCGTGACAAGATCGGCCGTTGAGTAGTTTTACAGGGAGCGGACGACGAAAGGAACCTTATTTCTTCACTTCGTCAGTGTTCCGGCCATGCAATCCTAAAAGGCAAGAATCGAAGGTGAAGGTCATTCAATGGATCTGTGGGTAAGGAGAGTCGGTACGGCGAAGCAGCATCTAATGAAAGTTCACATGAGTAAATAAGCGACAGAGGACTTGGAAGCGGCACCTCGTTATCGACTGCCATACTCAAAGCTGACTGAGTGAGTATTACGCTGATCCCAGGAAACGCTGCATAATATTAAACTCCTAGATTCATGACATCAATAAGGCAGCGAAACTTTGCTCATATTGCGCCAAATACCACTGAGAGTCTGAAGACATTACTCTTGTCAGCGCATTGAAAATTTGGCTTAATGGTTACGACATAAACTTCAGAATAAGAACGATAACAGAGTAGGAGCTGAGGCTCGAGGAAGGTCGCTCGGATCATATCGTAGAATCTAATGAGAAAGGAGTAATGTTCCAGACGAGATGCTCTATATCTTATTCGCCTTCACATCGGAACTCAGGGAGCGAAAGAGAACGGGCCATGGAAGTACACGGTCGACGGGCGCGTCGGAAGAAGTGAGGCGTTCTAATGCAAGCTTTTGATTGCTTTCTTACATTGCCCGGGCTGATAAAATGCGCTCAACTCTCGCTTTCTCCAGTTATCTGCGATCGTGGGTAGAGGATTGGAAACAAAGTAAGACTATGCATGAACATACTCGTTATTTTTTTCTTCAAGTGTATGCGGGAGACTGCGGTCGAGAAAAAAGTGGGAATGAATGAAGTAGTATAGTCAGATACGGAATCGTGCGGCGAGCAGAGCTTGGAATGTTGAATGATTTTCGGAGATTTCTTCGTGCTTTGGAGATGTATGGTGGCGGGTTGACTCTCCATGTTTGGATGGTCAGGGAGGCTATCAGAGATGTCGAATGACGAGTCAAACTGGAGCTAAGTATGAACTCACCTCGATGCTTCATTTTTTTCCTGAAATTCTGGGAATTCCCCTAGTACTTATTTCATATCTCGGTCCTCGAAGTATTTAGTTGCACGCCAGGTACCGAGGCTAGTCATTACGGATCTGGGTTCAGTCAATTCTTTGTGACCAGTTGGTTGTCTTACTGGGCATTTAACACCAGCTCATGAGCTGAGAGGATAGCGACAGTCCTTCGATCAGGTAAGAAAGTAGATATGGCAGATCGCCAACAAGATTACTGAGGAAAGACCTAACAGGTGGAACACAGGGGAAACGACAAATGATGCGATCAACGAAAACGGAAGGAGTGTGACCGATTGTGACTGTCAATTTGAAATCTTTAACCACGAGCATCAAATGAACATTGACACTGTTTCTTTCGACTGGCAACAGGTACCCGCCGGCCACGGTTGGGTCGGACCTTGTATGATCAAAGCTGCCTCTGTTTCGAGTCCTGTGTAAACAGGCTCGGTCTTATGCGGGGTTGGGGGTCTCGGTGGCGGTGTATTTGGTTAATTCCGTGTACTTAGGCCCGCCGGTCCGTATGACGTCACTGTTCGGTTGTCACCGGCTCCTGAGCATCCGTTGCTATTCTTACTTTTTCCGTTGATATCTGTTTGGGGCACCTGATATTCATGCTTTGATGTATATTCGATATTATTCTTTGCACTTCCAATGTCTGGTAACCGTTCTTCTGCTCTTCCTCTACTGGCCCTCCACGGTCGCACTGCCGAAAACTCAGCTATGACCCCCAATGTTGATGTACGTGCAGCTCGAAGAGTACTAATCCACTAATTGAAAGCGTACACACCGTATAACACATTATGAGAGGCGCGACACTGAAAGGGCCTGACCCTGATTTATGGAGAAAGAACTGACATAAACCGATGGAAGTGTTCGTCTTGCCATCATCGATCATCGCAGACTCTTGCGCACCGCGTATCGTTAGGGATTTCGAGGAGGGATTCTGGAAATCCGGCTGGGTCTGTAGAGAAAGCTGGCATTGGTACGTTTTTCTTACACTTCATTCGCCTTTATTGGATAAACAAATGTGTCTCTCCAGCAGCGATTCATCAGATAATGTCCAAGATGCCATCAAGAGCCCTGAGCTGGCGCTCGTAGCCGCTGTCTCTACCCTTGCCTTAACTCGCTCGCATTGTTTTCCCTGCACCTCACCCAAAATGCTGTATGGTTGGACAGGCTGGCCAGTCCCATTTCGCTTATCGAAGCTGTATCCACCCGACACTTGTCCATGTATAGAAGAACCCCTAAGCAGACCTCGCAGAAACACGACCGTCCAACTTCAAACATGGAATGGCAGGGGAGTTCCCTCGAGTCGCTTGGGTGGTCTTCCCCGTTATCTTCAGGTTCAGGTACGTACCTTATGGACTGCCTTGACAATATACATGCACATCTCATTTCTAGCTCATCAATAGCCACTGCCGCTCTCAGCACCGGCCTGTTCGATACAGTGGCCTTGTATGTAGCCCACCATGTACGTACATTTCATAGTCCTTTGTGTCGCTCACCACACTGATGCCTTCTCAGGTATTTAATACTATCCATTGTTTACAACGTACAATATTTGCAATGAACGGGACCGTGAGGATAATCGCAATACCGACGGCACACGAACTTATTCCATATATCAGTACCCCATTCGCTGTGTTCAACGAATCATGGAAAGTATATTTGGGCCCCTCCGTCCAGTTTGGCTGCTGCTCCCGATGTCGCTAGCCCAAGGTGTTGACGACGATGATTTTCCTTAATGCGCAAGCTTCGCTTAAAGATCATCTCTTGCCGATGAAATGAACGTTCCTTCTGAAGATATATAGATACCAATAGCGTGTCTCTAACGATCCTTGAATGAGGTTTGTATTGCGCTAGGTATACCCTTATGTAGTTCTTGTCACGCTTATGTTGACTCGCTTCTCCAGGACTTCCTGCCGCCCTTATAATGCTGATATCATTAGTTCTCTTACTTTAGGTCCTCACAAGTCGCAACTCATCCCTGCTATGTGAATGGCTGAAGATATTTGTGCGATTGGAATGTACCGTGGAATGTAGCAATCGCCTTCCCGGGATAGGCGTGCGAACACGCCTTCATCCCGTAGTCGCCATATGGAAACCCAGAGAATCACCTACCGATACTGCAACCCAGTCCTCGGTTTCCTATTCGGTGCTACCATGCTACCATCGGAACCCTCAATACGGATGTTCAACGCTTGCCACAGTATCTTTCCTCTACTGATGTCGAGTCTGCGTTGTTAATTTTGAGAGCGTTATACTAAAGAAGGGGGTGGCTGCGAGTCGGAAGAACGGCTTCTCAGCTGTCTATGTATTGAGTATCACTACATTTGCTTTGTGATCTAGACCTTCCCCCTTCACACAGGACTCGGACCTGCCACGGCCCGCGATGGCCCACCATGTCATACCTGCTTGACTATTATTGCCGTCACTGTCGCGTCTAATTCCAGTTGCCCCTCGTGAATCACTTCCAACTGCTTCGATCACGACTATAACACCAGTTTGGCGGACTATGATGAGGTCGGGGCCCAATCACTCGGCTACGGACGACCTTTGATGACTAAAGTGCACACATGCCATCTCGGCCGTTACACGTCCTACTCGTCATAATGACCCCGGAACCAAGTTCGTATCACTCTATGTGCTGTCTTGCCCTGCCTCGGGAGCTGTAATAGAGCTCTACCTGGTTTTGCCGTCTCTTCTGCAGCCGAAGCCGTCTTTAATGACATCGTAGGGACACTATTCGAATTTGTACCGGATTAGTATCGAGGTTAGTCTCGGAAATTAACACCGTCTCTCCTCATATTGTCCGTCTTCAGCCTCATTTGGAATCTTCTCTCCATCAACGCGGGTGCCGGTCGCCGAAATGGTGAGAGTGCACTCATGATACTACGGATAAGTCATTGTAAGGCCAAGGAATCAGTCGACATACTGAGTAGCGGCGGATGACGGCCCGTACCCCCGCTTTTTGTCTAAAGAAGGCTCTAGTTATCTTACTGACTCGCCCTCCTCGCACCACTATCTTCAGCCAGAAAGCTAGTCATCTCGATGTCATATCTATCAACAAAGGACATTCTCGTGGAATTTTCAAACCCGGAAAGCTCTGTGAGTGAGGGAAATTGATCTCCTCTTCGTGATGAGTCCCCCACTATGGCCTATACCGAGGTCCGTCACATCTCTCAGTTTCCGTCGTTTAACCTCTTTGTCTAGGCCGCGTTCTTATAGATACGTCAAAATACTTTAGTCTGGATCTCATAGCGACGGCTTCTCCGTCTATCTGCTATATTGTCACTTTGTTCTTCTACCTGGAACTTGAAGCCTGGTGTACGACAGCCTAGAACTTCGTAATCCTTCCTCGAGCTCGTCTGGGCGGGACCTGTTTCAACTGCGACCTATCGGGCGCGTTCCACATGCTACTGGTCTCCCGCCGACAGTCACGGGCTGGAGTACTACGCAGTTCTTGATCACCGTCATTGGATGCTCCATACCATAAAAACATGGTCGGCCTTCACTTTGGTGGTGTTCAACACTCGTTCTGTGTAGTTTGTCATGCATTCAATGGATATGTGTATTTCGTAACAGTCTGGGAGTCGGACGTGGTTGGTATGAATGATCATTGATCATTGCGCGTGATAAGATGGTTATCAATTGGGATATCGAGTATGACTCGGTATGAGCAATGGATACTACCTATCACCTCCGTCGTCTTGTATGGCGTATATCTGGTAATCTCGTAACAGTAGTATACTACCACCATTTCCGTTGTTTTACCATGTCATATCTCAGGATTTACTCTGGCACGTCTGGATAAGGCTTGGATATCACATCCTAGTCAAAAATTCCTGAATTATGGGCGGCTACGGGCGGTCTTCACATTCGCCCCCAATGCCCACAAGGTGTTTAAAATGTCGAATCAGACCTATTAACGACCGCCGAAGGTAGTTGATCTCAAACAAGAAATACCGAGTCGGAGGAAGGAACGACTGTGAGTTTCTCACGTCTCCTAATAGGATTGATGGAGTCCTTCAGACCTACGGCCTTCACGCTTACTTCATTACTATGTCTTTTCTTTAGTGGCGGTATGATGAGTCACTCAGTACACGATTACTGCTGCAAGGACCATCTCGGAGTCAAAACCAGCGGCCCAGCGCTGATTGCAATGTTTTTAAACACGGGCTCTCAGGCTCTCCCTCGTAACCGATATCTATCACGGTGTCGTTTGTCTCCGGAGATATACAGGTGCCTTACAGTAAAGCAAAAGCAAGCGGTACTGTAGCCACATTTTTGCTGTGGGAAGACTTGGTGATGAGAGCATGGTAAAATTTCAATACCCCTGGTTGATGACTTGAGGTGATTCATCCGACACAGTCCCCGGGCCTTCCATATCATTCGAGTTCAGTTATATGGCCCGTTTCCTCGAGATTAATCAAAGTATTTAAGCTATCGTGTCGAGTCGATTTAGTTAGCACTTACCCCCACGAACTGTTTCCACTATGAACGTCTTTCCAGTAAGCACGCGTCATTCACAACGCGTCGATACTACTCACTTCTCTAGGCTGGTTCACGCGTCTCGTTTTTCGACTCCAACGGGCAACTATTAAATGGAGTCGTACAGTCCACGAGTCGTTTGTCTGATGTTAGTATTCCGTTGTTTTGAAGACTTTGGAATGGAATGAAGCAACTGACATCAACATATTTCAGGGTACACAATTGGTTCTCATCAAGCGCGATAGTGGGGGGACCATAACCTTGCCGTGAGAAACCCATTTTATGTTTTTGGTGCCCAACCTCTTATGAGCGTAGAGCTGCAAGCGTGTTTACCATCAACGTCTAATTGGTGACGATAAGAGCGGGTGGGGGATGGTACAAAGCGTCTGTAACAATACACACAAAGCTCTTGATTTTTATGCCAAATCAACCCAGATATTTATGCGACGAGTGGCTGTTGGTCGTGACTTGAGAGAGAACTCCGAAAGTTCCATATACATAATAAGATCGCGTCGTGGAACGCTAATCACGAATCGACGCGTCTTAGGCTTGTGTACCGCGTTTATACATTCTAGAAGAAAGGGTCCAGTCTCGTGTCAGACAGAGCTAATTACCCTTTCGATCACCTCATCATCGGAGAATCGACGGAACCCTGAATGTGCCTTATCAACTGATTATGCACAGCAGGATTCAGGGCTTCAAGGTTGACATTGCGCCAGGGACGGAAACGATGCTAATGATGCATCTTATTAAGTGTGCACAGTACATAGCGCCCAACCGCCCTTCCTATGCGTTCAGTAGTTCCTCTCATAATGAAAATGCATGCGTCAGAAAACACAAAAATAAGCGCGGTGAATGAACTGAGGGATGTAGGATGCCGTCTCTAGTGTCTGAAGCTGTTGGTAATCCTAAGGGTGCCCGCTCAGGGGAACAATAACAAGGTTTTAAGGTTATCTTCGCGTGATGGAATGCTAGCCGCATTAACGGTAGCACTAGGGTCGCATAACCGTCTTCTGAATTCAGATTAGACGCGCGATCCAAAGTCCTGCGGACAATTTTACGTCCCTTTGATCGCCTGGAACATGACAGCGCCGTGAGATGCAATTGTGCGTCGCAGATAATCCTGCAAAACACGACATTTCCGATACCTTTTGGCCTTCAAGCCAAGATGGCGGGTTCCCAGAAAACAAGAGCCGCCGTCCATCCAAGCACGGCGCGGCGGAAAGGAACAGTAGGTAAAACATCACGCCTCCAGAACTTTTGTCGTCCCATTTGAAGTTCTTGAGTGACGACATCAGAGAGGTACCGTCTCCCATGTGGGCGAGTTTTTGGAGACAAAGCAGGGACAAATATACAATACCAAGCGCGTTGGGGAGAGGTACGAGCAAAGGTGCGGAGCGGGATTTCGTTCCCATCGGCCAGGCCAAGGGACTACAGGACTAAAGGAAGGGGCTTGACTAATACACGATGCAAATCGAGGAGATAAAGCGAGTACGCCCTCCTGCTTTGGTCCCCACTACTGAGAAAAGGCATTAGCATGATATCGTGGGAGGGGATTCTATTTGGAGACACCATTCAGCAGCCTAGTCTGTGAAGCGAGCAAAGAAGGGCCCAGGACTCTCTGACGTTGGAGGTAGGTAGGATTCGTGAATTAGCATATCACTGACACACGAGAGAGTAAGGCATTCCCTACCCCCAGAGATCCCCAGCCGTCAAAAGGGATGGTTCAGCGTTTTCTTGATTATCGCAACAGTGAACGGCAATTACAATGAAGAGAATGAGAATAACAGAATAGGGCTAATTCTTTCTGTATGACATGCCAATTGGCGAGGAGGTCGACTGGTGTAAAGTCCCGATATGAAAGAACTATGCGTAAAACATCATGTTCGGGGTAGGAAGACGACTCCCGGAGGAGGCGTAGTGACATTTTGTGGGCGTTGCTAGGTTGGCGTTCACGTAGGGCTGCCGGCGTGTCTCGAGGTTAGCTATAAGAAAGGAAAATATTGACATCGTCTCGCTGAAATATGAGAACAGAACGCACCTATCCTTGTACTTGAACGGACTGCTTGTTTGTTCTTCTAGATCACATACCAATCAGATATAGTAAAAATAGTCACATCTACCTTTGAGAAAAATACCTATTCAAATCATATCTTCAAGAAACAGGCTTCGTGGAAGAGGTTCTTACTTCGCGATGCATTCGTCAGTGTTTCTACCTTGAAATCGCAAAGGCCAAGAATGGAAGGGGAAGGGCATTACCTGAATCCGTGTGTAGGGAGACGCAGTACAGTGAGGCAGCATTCTAATGAAATTCTACATCAGGAAGTAAGCAAAAGAAGATATTGAAGCGGGTCCATCACCTCGTCAACGACTCTGATACATAACGCTGCGCGCCTGAAGACATAACTATGGCCAGGACCTTGAGCATTGAGCTTGATGGTTGTGAGATGGATGTCAGAGTAAGAATGATAAAACAGACTGAGATATTGGTGGGAAAATGGTTTCATCTCGTCTAATGCAAGGCGGGTGAGTGCATGAAGGAGGGTCAAGGAAGGTAACTCGGATCATATCGTGGAATAGAATGACAAGGGACTAACGTTCCACACAAGACGCACTCTATCTTACTCACCTTCCCAACGTAACTCAGGGAGCCAGAGAGAACGGGCTACGGAGGTGAACTTCGACGGACGTCTGAAGCCATGAGGTGTTCTAATGCGAGTTGCTTGGGATAACCACTACGTTTGATGTGACGTAGCCCGACTTGATACGAATACCCTTAATTGTCGTTTTTTCCGCCGTCATCTACCGTCATAAGTACAAATGTGAAAACAAATGAGGACCATACGTGAACGTCGTTATTGCTTGTTAAAGGCTAAAGCAATGCAGCTAAATATCACAGACAGAGCTAATGAGGGAAATAGTATGGTCAGATCGGGAGTTGTCCGGCGTCTGGCCGTACCTAAGTTTTTCACTTCCTGCGTAGTGAAGCGGCTCTCTATCTATGCGGCGAGCAGAGCTCGAAATATTGATTGGTTTGCGCGTTTTGGAGCTCCGTGGTGACAGGTACAATGCATACATTGGCTGCGAGTCGTGAATGTCGCTTGACTCTCCATGTTTGAACGGTCATGGACGCTATGGGAGATGTCGAATTACGAGTCGACTGAGCCAAGTAAGACTTATATTAACTCACCCAGAGGTTCCGTTTTTTGCACGAAAAAATTCGGGCATTCCGTGGCGCCGGTTCACATCTTGGACCTTGAAAAATTTAGTTGTGTACAAGGTACCGAGGCTAACCACTACAGACCTGGCTTGGATCTTGCAAACGAGGATCGATTCTTTGGCGGTTCGGTAACTAGGCTTTAAAGACCAAATAATGAACGGAGAGGATAGTGATAGGCTTCTCGACGGTCAGAAAGTGAAAAGGTAGAATCCCAACGGGGCTTCTCACGAAAAAGGTTGGAAAGACTCGGCTGAAGGGGAAATGATCATTTAATGATGCGATCAGCGAAATGGAAGGAGTGTGACCGACCGTGACTTTCAATTTGAAATCTTCATTAATTGAACATTGACGCCATTTCTTTCTAACTAGTAACATGTTTTCGCTGAACAGCGGCTGAGCCGTACTTTTCATGCACGACTCTAACTGCCCGTGCCCCTACTTGATCAGTATCACTGTCGCGTCCGAGTCTAGTTGATCTTCGTGAATCAGTTCTCCGCAGTTCGATCATGACTGTACAATGTAACGACACCTGCTCCGCGGACTGAAACAAGGCCAGGGCCAAATCTCTCGGCTACGGACGACATATTGTGACTAAGGCGCACGCACGCCATCTCGGCCATTACGCGGCCTACTCGTCTCAATGCTCCCGGAACTATGTATGCTTTACTTGCTGCCTTGCTATGTTTCGGGAGCTGTAATAGAGCTCTACCTGGTTTTACCGTCTATTCTGCAGCCGTATTCACGGAGGCAGCATCGGCATCTATACCGGAGTAAGTAGTATCGAGGTTGGTCTTAGGAAATTTTCTCGTTGCATTGTTCGTCCTACGAGGTCTTCAGCTCCCCTATTGACGCGCGCGCCGATCGCTAAGACGGTGAGGATGCACAAATGATACTACGGAGAACTCATCGTATAGGCTAAGGAATCAGTCAGCATATTAAGTATCAGCGGATGACGACTCATACTGCCATTTCACGCATAATGAAGACTCGAGTTATTTGGCTCACCCATCCTCCTCATATCGCTATCTTCAGCTAGAAGGCTAGTGTTCTCGACGTCACATCCATTAATGCAGGTCACTCTCAAGCGAACCAGGAAAGCTCTGTATGTCAACGAAAGAGGGGAGTTGACCGCCTCTTCGAAATGAGTCCGACTATGACCTATATCGACATCCATCATATCTCTCCGTTTCCTGACTACTCCATCGATAAACTTCTCTGTCTCGGTCTTGTCCCTTTTAGAGATGCCAGAAGACTTCCACCGGGCGGACCTCACAGTGACCTGCTATACTGTCACTTTGTTCTTATATCTACAGTTTGCAGCCTTGTGCATGACGGCCTAGATCGTAGTAATCCTTCCTCGAGCTCATCTTGGCGAGACCTATTTCAGCTGCGACCTGCCGGGCGCGATGCACATGCATTCACGTGCTGGAGTACGACAGACTTCCTGATCCCCGTCATACCTCGCGCTGAACCGTAAAACATGATCGGAATTCGCTGCCATGGCGGTGCTCAGCGCTAGTTCTGTGTGCCGTGTCAGGAAAGAGCAAATATACATGTGTAGTTCATGACAGTCTGAGTCTCGAGAGTCATCGGACGCGCTTGGTATGGAATAAATCATTGCTTACGATAAGATGGCTATTGGCTACGATATCGAGTATGGCCCAGTGTGAACTATCGATACTACTTGTCAACCATCGTCGTAGACTGGTACTACCGTTTGCGTTATCTGCCGCGCCTTTCCTCAGGATTTATCAGAACAAAACAACCTAACACATGAATCTACACTCGTCTAGATAATTGCTCGCTGTGGATATCACATCATAGTCAATATTTTCTAGCGGTCTTCACACTCATCGCACAGTAACGCTGCTGATGAAGTCTCTATGAGTTAAGTCTAACACCGTCTGTGTATTAAAAACTACCGAAGGTTCGTTCAGCCTGATCTTAAATTAGGGACCCCGACTCGGAAGATATTGTGCATCCGTTGTAGTTACGGGAAGGCTGGGTGATACACGTTGTGGATGCGCACAATACTGGGGGGAGCATGACAACTCATCGATACTCTGATCGGTGACCTGAGAGTATCCATGCCTTCAATATCATCCAAGTTCTGGGTCAGCTGCATGGCCCTTCCTCGAGATTAGTCCCATAGCTTGGAAGTATTTAAACCAGCGTGTCGCGTAGAATTAGGGTAGCTCAGTTAGCACTTACCCCCACAAACTATTCCACCTATGAATGCCTTTCCAGTGCGTACACGAGTCATTCATAGCGCGTTGATATTGACTTCTCTAGGCTGGTTCACACGTGTCGTTTTACAGCTCGACCGGGAAGCTCGTAACGGGAGTCGTACAATCATCAAGTCGTATGTCGGATGTTAGTAATCCTTGTTTCGGAGACTTTGGAATGGAATGGTGCAACTGACATCAACATAATTCAGGGTACGCAATTAGTTCTCATCAAGCGCGATAGTGGGGGGACCATTACCTTACCGTGAGCAATCCGCTTTCTGCCTTGTTGCCGACCTCTCATTGGCGTAGAGCTGCAAGCTTATTCATTACTAATCCTTAACTGGTGATGACAAGAGCGGCGAGTGTCATCGTTATGACAGTAGAAAGCATCTGTAGCGATACCCGATCGCGATATTCTTGTTTTTATACCAAATCGATGCAGGCGTCGATGCCACCAGTGACTGTCGATCGTGGGAGAACTACGAAGAGTGATAGAAACACGTCTTGAAACGCCAATCAGGAGATCGACGCGTATTAGCCTTGCGTAGCGCAAAAACGGGTCGAGTCTCGCGTCAGACAGAGCTAATTAGGTCTCACATGGCAATCGTGCCTGTTACCCCTTCTAGCATGGGTCCCTTCGATCACTCTGTCATCGGAGAATCGACAGAATTATGAATGTGCATATACACAGCATGATTCAAGCTTCAAGGTTGACATTGGGTCAGAGATGGAGACAATGCCAGCGGTGGTCAACAGACACATATCATTAAGTGTGCACAGCAGCGAAGCGCTATACTGACAAGGATCTCACATGCGACAGAGGTTAACGCGAAACATACAGCAACCGCACAGGTCCTTCTTATTTTTTTTCGCAGCTCCTCTAAAAATAACATAATAAAACACAAAAACATGCACGGTGAATGGACCACTTGAAATCGTGACATATGTAGCATGTTATCCCTTGTGTCTGATTGGGTGATAACCCTGAGCACGCCCTGAGATAGGGAGATCCTTTCGGAACCAGTATGAGTTTTGGAGGGTATTCATTAGTGTAGCGCCGCGAAAGAATTAAAAAGATACACCCTTGAAACATCACGTTCCTGAAGAATAGAAGGCTAGGGAGACAGCTCCCGAATGAATCGCTCCCGGCTGGAGTGAAGGAATGAGAACTGAACGGTACCATCACGTCGGGGAATGCTGACGAGGAGGATGACCCGTCTTATTAGGTTCATACACGTTTTACTTTGAAGAAATAAGGGCCTCGCGTCAGACAGGTTGCGCTTAGGCGCGCGACCCCTTGAGTAAATAAAGCACACATAGCCACCCCGAATGCCTATTACCAGCCACAAACATGGACGATACGCGAGACGGCTATTCGGACAAATGATGCCTCGTGGACCACCAGTACCCCGCAGACTGATATATCAACGACTGCTGTATACCGTAATCCGTGATATATCAATCGCCTAGTTCTTCCGTGAGTGCTTGATATATCGCTTGCAGTGGCTCACCAAAAAGGTCGAAAAAGGTGCTGCAAATCAATTCAGGCTTGCTCGCTGTCTGCCAATGCTTCGGCTCATCGTTAGCGGCAACGTACTCAACCTTGGGTGCAAACCATTGCGCGTCCCATCCCGACGCATGGCCAAAAACAGCCGTAGGATCTAATTCAAGATCTTGGTTCTTCAAGGCGTCGGTGATTTCGGGAAAAAGAGTCCGAGGTGTTCGGTTTCTTTGGGTTCCTGATGGTATTTCACGAGATCTATCATTACCTTCTTGTCGCTCTTGACTTGCAGTATGTCTAAAACCATCTCATGTCATGGACTCAGTGAACCTTCCTTAATACGGTCACTAGTACCTTTCCGGCATCACACACTCATTATTCAGTGATACCTCAGAGTGATGTTTTTTTGGATTTGCTCGGATCCATAGCGGAGGGCAGCTCCTAACAACTTGGTCGCTGGGAGAAGGTGCGTCTGATGGATTTTGCTAGTACATCCTTGAGACGACCGTCATTACAGGTTCTATACAATACTTGATTCGGACTACCTACGGACGCACGGACGTACTGGATGTCGCCCATTGCTGCATCTGCTTTCGCCTCGCCATGTCCATCACTATGGTAAGCTGTGATATTTCAGCCCCAACATCATTAACACTTAGTATAGGAATGTGTGAACAATGTCGTCAGGAATATACCTGTGTCATCTACGTTGGAACTGCGGGTCCGATTTTTCGCCTGGCATTTCGTTCATCCGTGTATCTCCATACCGTCGCTCTCGTCTATCCTCAAGATTGATATCACTGTACCTACCACTAGTATTGTTGCAATCTATCTGTTAGCACTTGGCTTGCTTCCCTCATAGTGTGACTACAAACATCAAGAGCAACACACAGAAGGAAGGCCTCGATTCCGGAAATACTAATTTACGTTGGAAGCTTAAGGCTTCTTGATCGCACCATGACACGAATTCGTGATGGCGCGTACATGAGTTATTTTGAGCTTAAGAAGAAAGACGCGTCGGCAGGTAGCCAGCGGCCAGGGCGGGGGGTAACAATGGGAAGGATAGGCTGTACGCGTTAGACTGACGATAGCTGATATATCAAACCGTCACGGTAGGTACAATGCATTGATATATCACACTTATGTATAAGATGCACACGCTGATATATCATTTGGTTAGGTGCCCTTGCGTGGACAAGTTCTTTACAGAGCCAAGCCGGAATTCGCGGAGGTAAAAACTCGGTAAAACATCCATGAAAGCGACGGAATGGTGAGAGAATACCGCCATGGCCATTTTTGTGGGACGACGCGATTCTACTGAACAATAGCAAGATTATTGTCGTTTCGTGGAATGCTAGCGAGGAGGTCGACACGTCTGATCGCGCACTTGTCGATTTTGCAAGAAAGTCAGGCAGAGATAATTAGGTCGCGTATTGTAACCGTCGTCCCTGTTAGACGCGCGCGACCCCAAGGCACACACACCCCTTTAGGTCCCTTTGATCACCCGGATCCTGTTGTGCAACCTATTGAAGCGCTCTAATAGGTCCATCCGAGTCGACAATAATCCTGCTAAACACGACATTCCCGATAGGGTAAGCAAGACGTCGAGTTCCTGGAAAGTAAGGGGCGCTGTCCAAGCACCGTTCCAGGCGCGGCGAGGAGGCAAAATATCGCACCTCTGCCATCGTAAGCGGCTAAACAGGAGAAAAATCCGTACTACCGATGGATGTCCCCCGAGGTTCTGGCGATATCTGTGATAAAAAGTGGGGACAAGTCTCCAGTACCAGGCGCGTTGGAGAGAGGTTGTTATGGATATCGGGCCTTTTCCGGTCGTACATGAGTCAACACATGCTTTCTCTCGGCGTTCTCGGTCTTGACCTCGGCCTACTGGCATTTTCTCATATTTTCTCTATTCTTCTTGCTAATGCTGGAATGCGATGGAATCTTGTAGAATAATACTGACTCGAGTGCTTACTAGTAGTGTATAAATACTTACCTGACTTTGTATTAGATCTCTTAATCTAATTTTACCCATCTTCGAAGTCCACTTTACTGTGTGATCTAAGCATCCCTGATCGGTTACGCCTAGCGCTTGTTAGCACCTTTATTGGATCCCTCTTGGTGGTTAGAACTTTGCTTTCGGACATCCACGCTCACGACTCGGGATTTACTTGAGTATTCATCAACTCATGTATTACTTCGAATACCCTGATTCTTAACAGAGGTACGAGCATAGGCTCTGAGAGGAATTTCGTTCCTAGCAGCCAGGTCAAGAGACTGCAGGGCTCTCCCAATTTCAGGGAAGAAAATGATCTCCAGTACTGAGAGGAGGCTTCAGCGTGATATGGTGGGAGGGGATTCGGTTCCGAGACGTCATCATTAGGCGGTTCTCGAAGATTAGGCATCGTCCATAAAGCGAGAAAGGAAGAGCCATGTCCGTGGATGGCTCATATGATTTTCGTAGTCGTATACACACGAGGGGGGAAAGCAGTGCCCACCCCTGCAGCCAGAGATGCCGTGGTCGGGCCAATGAATGAAGGAATGGCGCCGGGGAGCGCTAGCGAGAGGCCATACGCATTGGACTTTGAAAATACAAAAGCCTCGCGTTTGGGCGACCCTATGAGCTCTTTGATACCGAGACGGTTATTTGGATAAATGATGCCGCGTTGTGTGTTTGGGTAATCCCGGAGGTAAAACGACTAAACGGGAGGTGCATCCTTTTTTTAGTGCAACGAAGTAAACGTTCCTAGCGAGGAGGCAGACGCGTCAAATGAAACGGTTTCGCGCAGACAGGTGAAAGTTGGAGGCGCTGAACCAGATCCTTGCCTGAAAATCACGGCCTTTGATATTGGACGGTAGACAATCTTTTCAGAACGGGGCTGAAATGAAGGGAGTGATACGCCGTTCGGAGAAGGTAAAATATCACACCGAGACGTGGGGAACTTGGATAGGATGAAGAGGGACGTCTTCCGTGTCCCTGAGTTTCTGGGGACAGGAGGCGCGCTAGGCAGTACAACAAGGCTCTGAAAGGAATTTCGGTTTCAGACCCCACTACAGCTCTTTGTATAGCCATGATGAAAACGGAAGGGGCTTGATGGACACGCTATGTAGAAGATCTCCGGCTTCGTGTGAGGTGGTCGAGTCGCTGAAACGACGCGTTTTGTACTTCTCCGGGAAGAAAATGCCTCGCGTTAGATTGGGTCGCATAGGTCCAGCCGCCTTCACATATCTCGTGAATGCAGATCAATTCACTGGAGCTAACACGACCCATTTGGGCAGTAGGAAACCAAAAGGAACTGTGTAGGTAAGAAAGATGACGGCGAACCGGGAGAATTCGATGAAACGGAGACAAGTCCCCGATGCGAAGTGCGCTTGGTGCTGAATAAGATTCGGAGAGAATTTCCAGTTGCTACCATCTAGAATCGTGTAATAACAAGGGAGTGTATCCTGGTGGGATGGTTCACGGAGAGCTCGGCTGTGCGTTCATCGGGCCGGGTAATCCCACGCACAGACACAGTGATGTAATCCAAAAGCGGTGCGATAATTCAACCTCCGCTTTAAACTGGAGTCGGGCCCAAGTCGCTCGCTCCTATACAACCACCACCTGCCAACCCAGCGCCTCCTACCCCTTCTTCCCTCTCTCACGCCATGTCTGAAATCCGAAGAAAGCTCGTCATTGTCGGCGATGGTGCTTGCGGCAAGGTCAGTTTTCTCGTTGTCGCCACTATGACTGGGTGCTGATTGGGTGCGGCAGACCTGCCTGTTGATCGTCTTTTCAAAGGGGACGTTCCCTGAGGTGCGTGGCGAGACATGTGTCTCTTGGCGAGTGCTGATAGGTGTGGCAGGTGTATGTGCCTACGGTGTTTGAGAATTACGTTGCGGACGTCGAGGTGGACGGGAAGCATGTCGAGCTGGCGCTGTGGGATACAGCAGGGCAGGAAGACTACGACCGGCTGCGACCGCTGAGTTACCCGGACTCGCATGTCATCCTCATCTGCTTTGCCGTCGACAGCCCGGATTCTCTCGATAACGTCCAGGAGAAGGTGACGCTAACTCTACTGGGTTATATCGTGTGCTAACAACTCTGTAGTGGATCTCGGAAGTGATGCATTTCTGTGCCGGGCTGCCGATTATCCTCGTTGGGTGCAAAAAGGACTTGCGGCGTGATCCGAGGGTTATTGACGAGTTGAGGAAGACTAGCCAGAGGCCTGTGACGCCGGAAGAGGTGTGCCACCCCCCTTCTTTTTATTTATGCTTCGCTTACACCCAGATCAGGGCATGGCCGTCGCACAGAAGATCAACGCCAGGCATTATCTTGAATGTTCGGCCAAGTCGGGTGAAGGCGTGCGGGAGGTGTTCCAGTATGCGACCCGTGCGGCGCTCCTTAGCCGTCCCGGGAAGAAGAGGGGCAACCACTGTGTCGTCTTGTAGAATTATCCTTGTTTCATTCTCATTCTCCATATTTCACTCATGCTCTGTTTCTCCATACCAATCTTCGTAGTTATGTTACATTCAATTGACGACGTCCACTACAAATCATGCCTAAATTAATTCAAATGGCGTGTTTTCGCGGCTTTTTTACGTCAGCGTGATGTCATCGCTATTCTTGGCACCATGTCTTGCTTCATATCTTTGCTCAATTCAAGCTTCCACAGCCGCATTGCTTCTTGTGCTTCTGATGATATGAGTCATTTAGAGTCATATACAAACGATACTCCCAAGATGGGTAGCCGCGGTACGCTTCCTTTTTCATTTAACAACCCTTTCTTAATACAGTTCTCCAAGCTCTACCTCGCACCGTCATTGTTCCCTTGGGTACCCTATCTCTCGTTGCCACTTTTTTACACCCTGATTAAGCTAATCGTGGCTGATGCTATACTCGGGTACGCGTCTAGGCCCTCACTTCTCCTTACCGTGATGTGAACACTGACAAGGATCTTCCGATACGCTCAATTCGTACTCGTGTTCGTGTTTTTCACAGCTCTCCAGCCTCGGATGCGAAAAGCAACGCTTTACGCGCCTATTCAGCTCCAGCTTCTCATGCGTCATGGTTCGAATAATAGGCGCCCTTACAAAGGTAGATACAGGTACAACACTGATGATCATTCACCTCTCTGATACAAACCGCTACTCATCTCACCTCAGCGAGACGGCTGCACTTCTGCATGTTCTCTTTCTCATGCTAACATGTTTTTATCTGTCTCACGTTTCGAGTGCGCGTGGACTTCATCTCCACACTATATTCGAGGGTGCGTTGACATCCACGCGAAAGTCAGTACCACCATCTCTTGTGGCTGCGTGTACATCTCCTGGTTAGCCTAGAATAAATGATGTGCTAAGGCTAAGTGTTGCTGTTCTTCCCAAGGATAACCACGCTTTCAGTATACTATAATGTCGCGATATCTCATGCTGCTGTCGCAAGACGGGCTGGATACTGTCTCGGACGCGCGCACAGATACACACGGGATACTTCATCTGTTCATCTGCACGTGCGCCCATCACGCTCGCTGACGAACAAATTATTCGACGGCCGGGGCACCTCGCTCAGAGTTGAGCGTTGTATAGATCCAGGTGGGATTCGGAAAACATTTCCAGCGAGGCGATGATATCACTCATCTTTCGTATTATCTCGGTCACGAGTTCCAGATGCGAACGGGATTCTCCCTGCGCGCGTTTGATCGGCTAGCCGCACGCTTCTTTTGTCGTACCAAAGGAGATCCAGTACGGCGCTGACTGTGATCTATTTCTCTGATACAATCACATCTTATAGATCTCGCCATCAACGCCGACGATAGGAACTCAGTTCTCTTCTGTACGTCCTTTCTCTAGGGCGACGGTGAGTTATCTACCTCCCTAGCTAGTTTCTATGCTTATTGGTAGATATTTCGAGTGCATGCACTCTCTACTGCATCGCCGCTGGGTTCATTTTGTTTTCCCATAGACTCGTGTTGCTTCTCGCGTAATGATGGTTCGTTCTACCCGCAATATGTGGGGTCCTTGTCGCCACCCAGATTCAGTGCTCTTCTCCTTCTTGTTCGGGGTATGTCCAGGACGTCTTATTCTCTCCCTGCCCAACACCCGGGCGCAGCGTAATTGTGTTCCCAGCTATAAAACCAAGCCATCACATATTCGAATTCAGCGAGGCGAGTTTTTTGTAACCTGCGAGGTCGACCGGGGGGGGGGGGGGGGGGATGTGAATGACCAGTTCGAAACATTTCCCTAACAGTGCCACGGGTTCTTTGTAGCCGATCCTCTCAGGGGAACGATGGATTTCTGTCCTTCCAAGGTATGATGTATTTCCAGTACATATTGTCTTTCAATCGAATCTTTCTCAACAATATGAAAAGGACCTATATCGGTTCTAGCCATGTAAGCAGTGTCCATTCAACTGCATAACGAGCGCCGTCTGTTCAATGAGTGCCTAAATTAGACTCGCTGATTGCGCTTAAATCTAGATACCTTCCCAGAGACGTCCTCACCAGGACCCTCAATTTCATCGCTGCCAAAGTTGTGCAAGATGGAAGAACTGTTCCCACCTGAGGCCTACTCGAGACCCTATGAGGTTTACGGACTAGCCTACGCTTCTGGAATCGAGTTCTGTATGACAGTAAACGTGATGGAATAAGTCGTGTTCGGTATGTTTCAGCTATGTACGTCTTTCATGCGACTCAAGGCTCTTAGGTAGCACAAGATTGCAATTTAAAGGTTGAGAAGAATCAATACAACGACGGCTAGTAATACATGCCAAGTCTTTAAATCAAATAGTATATACTTAAACGACTTGCGCTTCGGACCTCTTCTCGCGGAGGAACATTCCTCCTCCAAAGTAACGGCACTCGGCCTCCTGCGCCTCATTACCCGTGTGCTCGATGTACTCTTCGCTACTTATTTCCATGACATCCGAAACGAGATTCAGATGGAACTCGGTGGAAGATCTTGCCTTTTTCCTCGTATGCCCACCTACGGCCCGGTGCTCCAAAGCCTTGTATACAGCCATTTCCTCTCCTGTCCAATCACCGTCTATAGAGATCTCTTCTAGGATCATAGGAACGAGGGATACATCGAATACCTGAGTGAGCTTCGCGTAGATGATGGCGTCAGCACCCTTGAGATACTCCTTGCGAATGCTCGCTTGGCGATAGAGGTGGCGTAGCGGGAAGCCTACTTCCTCCGTACCACTAGCAATGATCTCTCGGATGGCGTCGACAAGAGACGAGACGGAGTCTTCGTTCGAGGAGCCACAGGGAGCTTGAAGTTCGTGGTCATAAACATTTTCAGAGCTGTGGTGCAGACGCGATTTACCGCTAACCTTGTCGAGATTCGAATAATCGTCAAACTCGTGGGGATCACCTTCCTCGTGAGAGACAAAGACGTCGTATTGGAGTATCAACCGTACCCCCTCCGTTACCGGCTCGACCTTATGCTCGACATCCGTGTAGAACGCCGCTGCTCTGAGACTGGTCTGGGTGTCGGGTTCGGATTCAGAAAGTTGAGATTCGGATTCGGGCGTCTCTGGATGTGTGATAGATGTGACTTTTGGGTGCATGTCAACTGTCATCTCTTGCCCGTTGTGGCGGAGGAGAAGCGAGCCCCCTTCCCAAGAGGTGTTCAGCGCGACTAGGATGGTAGCATGATGGTTGTCCCCGTGCGTCGAGTCGCGGTGCCAGTCAAAGTGCCCGCCCTTGTCGTACAATGCGAGTTTATACAGCAGTATTTCGACTTGTTTTCCGACGAACAAAGTTGCTTCTAGGACATTCGTCAGCTCTAAAGCGAGGCGGCGACACGCCGCTGCGTCGCGCGGAGAGTCGGGCCATTTGAGATTTTCCCCACGAACCTCGCGCCCATTGCGGTATGTCGGGTCTGTGACTGTCTGGTCGCCCCTTCCGAAGGAAGAGGGCAAACTTTGGGAACGGATGGCATCGATATTTGGGGAATCAAGGGTGCCGAAGGAAGTTTCGTTCGGACCCATGAACGAGTATTCGCTCAAGTAAGGTGGGAGGTTGAAAGACACAAATGGATAAGAAATGACATTGTCCAGAGCTTGGGTAACAGGAGTATCGCGCTTTACATGCAGCCCTTTGTGCTGTATGGTCAGTTCATAGAGATGTTCTTTGAGACCAAGGTAGGTTACGATGGGGTGCTCGGGTTCTTGAGAAGTCGACATTCGGACGTGAGATTTAGAAAGGTAAATGCAAGAAGTAAGACCTGGAATTTCAGTTTATGTATGCCGAAAGGGGCGTGTTCCAGACTTCCCGCTCCTGTAGCTGTTTACTTCGTAGAAGTTCACTCTCCAACTGCGATGGACATTCGCAAATCGCAAACATATCTGAGGAAGAAATTACCGCACATGCCTTCATTCCATACCATTTTTCTGGTCACTTGACGGACTGTCGACTAGCATTCAAATCCGGGCGAAGACAAGTTCCCTTCTTAGAGAGAAGGAAGATGATATAGATAGTGGCAGGCGAACAGCGAGCATTAGTCTTGTCATTAATATAAAGGTTCTCGTATCGGCCCCGAGTGTCATGCTCTTATAACGCAGTCACAGAATAGAAAAGCACAAGCCAGCTGTGATAGACTTAACACTCTTCGAGCCGCGGCAAAACAATAGATACATCCTTCCGCCACCCGAATCTTACGTTAATAAAGAATCTGGAAAGAATTGAAGAGGCGAGCCAAGAAGACGATTCTAGGGGAGGCGGGAATCAAAGATCGGCAATGTGCCTGAAAGAGACATGACGAAACCACTCAGCTGAAAGGCGAAGAGAGGTATTACCCGCATAGAAGAGGACAGCTTCAGTGAAGAGAAAGCGGAGGGAATACATCATTTCATTATGTTCATAAATGACCGGACACATCAAGTCCAGGCTGCCACAGGATGAAATAAAACTGTACTGAGTCCCGCTTCCCTTTCTGTCGGTCTGCCGTTTTCTATATCTGCTGGTAAGTAGTACTTCCCATTCTGTCCGCGGGTCTACAGGTGCGGAAACCCCGACTTTATGAAGGCTAGGTGGCCTTAGTGAAGATCAAGTCACATCTCAGTTTTTCTTGTATCATGATGACACTCCCGTGGTGCACGCTTCACGTATTGGTTCGGGCCATCGGCTTTTGAGAGGTATCAAACAATACAGAAAATCTTCTCTTCCCGTCTCGAGCATTCGCTCGCTGGTATAGCTCTTCAGATCAAGACTCGAAGGCGACACTTTCATGGCTACTGTACAAAGGCCGACTACCCTACACAGCACTCGGAAACAAAGAGCGGGCGGGAAATATTGCATCAATACAAAAAAGAAACTGATGAACAAATCTACCAGCCGAGCTTCTTCCACATATCCCGGTACTCTGGAAATCTCGAACAAAACAACCTCACCCGACGATCCGTTTCACTTTGGAATTCTTCATCAAACCACTGCAGGGCAAACCGCTTCCAATACGTCGAGTTTTTCTTTTCCTGCCCACTCATACCCTCGATGACGATCCTCAACAGCGAACATATATCTCCCGCGTCGGCATCCTGCTTGCTCCGAAGACGCGGTATAGGGGAATCCATGTTATCCCTCCACCCTTGGAGTTTATGCGGCAGCAGGATTGACACGGGAACGACCGGCAGTCCCTGCTTATCGACAATGACCTCGGAAAATAGCATCGGCAGATGTAAAACCCCTGGTTTTAGGATATCGACCTTGGTCTTCTCCAACTTCCCCTTTAAACCACGATCGTGGTACCAGAGTACCTTCCACGTATCTCCAGGTGTTTTCGCATCCACGAGATAGAAACGATTCGGGTTCTTAGCGACAAGGAACGCCTTCATCCATTCTAAATCGCAAGTATGCGACGACATCAGAATATCGACGTCCTGCTGGTTCGTCAGTATCTATATATGATGAGCAGAGTGGGACTGATTTTTACATTTGGCAAGCGCCCGTTTCCGTAGAGATAGCAAGCTGTACTCCCCAAGATCGCAAATGTGTATTGCGCTTCTCTAAAGATGCGAGTTACTTCTTTCGCGGCACGAAATACCACAGCACGAGATCCTAGCTCTGGAATCACCGGACTGGCTGGAGACGTCGCTGGCATCGAGGTCCTCGCATCGAATGCAAGTGAAGCTAGACTGGTTACGTGCTGCTTTGGTGGTCGCGACGGGAAAATGTGAAGTATATCAAAAGTTTTCTTCGCATCGGGGATGGCAGCACATAAAATCTCGAAAAGAAAATCAAACATGGCTTCGTCCTGCGACGTAATCTGGCCTGCCCATATTGACGTCGTAGAGGCCAAGTAGGCTTTCGAAGCGGCGACGTCTTGAAACATCTGGTGTTCACGTTTGGTGGTTGAAGGCATGTTTGGATACGCCTCCATGCGCTGGAAGAGAAGATGCTTGAACGGTAGACATGCAACATCTTTCACCATGCTAAGGCGGCTCCACTCGGTGCGGATGAAGGTGATATCACAACTCCGTTTTTTGAGTGGCCAGCCATCGTGGAGCTCATCGTGAGTGTACACCATCACGGTTGGTGTCCTACTCGAGATGGAAAATCTGGAGTCGATCGCTGATAAGCGCTGCGCCAGTGATAATATGGATCCCTGGTGCCCTTGTATATAAATGTCCACTTTCCACTAAAGAGTAAGATAAATAAAACCTGCAGATTGTCGCCTTTCGTATACCAAAATGCATACTTGCCTGCTTTATAGCGCTAGGCAAATCCAGCAGGACATACCAGGCGAGATCAGAACCAACAGCTGATTGAACTCCCCAGCGGCCAAAGCGAGCCTGCACTACTTTAGCAGCTTCATGAATGACAGTCGCCCTAAACCTAGCATTCTTGCTGCCTACGCCCATTGGGAGTAGCTGTATCGGAGAACGAGTCGAAGAGACCAAGAGATGGTGGCTGATACAAGGAAAGAAGACTCGGAGTCAATTGCGGCACCGAGCCGATCTTGGGTTCCCAAAATGATGTACTCGCTAAATCAAGCCCGGCACTCCAAAAAGAAAAGCTCAAATTTCTCATAAACTAGTTCTGAAGCCACTGGGATTACGTCTATAGCTATACACCCTATCCCGACACACTCCTGCCAGTACCCGTCCTAGCTGCCGCCTCTGTCGCCTCTTTTGAATACGGTGGATAAAATATTTCAAGATGGGGCACTATGCTGCGAACTACGTCAACAAAACCAGACTAAGGAGACAGTCATGGTGCCCACGGATTGGGAATGTCGATTTCGGAGCGGAGGTATGAGAGTTCTTCCATACACGCCTTGTTACTCAGCCCAGCTTTGAATTCATAGCCTCTCAGTTCGCGTTCTGATAAGAAGAAAGAAAGAGAGGCGTCCATCCTGATTTTCCAACGCCGCAGAACGGTAAGTCATACTACACTAAAAGCATCCCAATTAAACAACAGAGCCAACAGCAGGATACGAACATCCTACCAGCCATCCGCAAGAACGTCGGATTTTGGACCAGACTAAAAACACTAGAGGTGTGGGCCATCGCTTTGCGTGGCATGTCCGAGTCCTACGTTCTTTCAGGGACAAGCATGTGCCACGGTAGACGAACACGTCTCTAGTTTTTCCCAAGGGTCGTTCATTAGATCTACATTGTTTGTTTTGCCCTCCAGTCTGGCTAGATTCGGTTGCGGTAGAGAAAATGGCTGATGCGCGACACATCTGGAAACAGCTTAGTGTTGCGACACTATAAGAGTGCGATAACAATTACACGTGCCCTTTGGGTTCATAAGTTTGTAGGCGACTCGGTTGCACTAGAGAAGAAATCACTGATAAAGAAGCAATCCCCATTGCCCTCGGTCAATGCAAAAGTACCAAGAAAGGATAGGGATAGGTATATGTTCCTTATTGGGACCTTGGGTTGGTCTAGGTTTCGCCGCAGCAAACTCGGAACCATAGTCTAAGCATTCGCTTGTTCCATGTTTTTGATTAAGGCAATAACCTTTGGCATCTTGTACTCCATACACAGACGCCAAGGAGTCATCCCATCCAGTTGATAGGATATAGTCCTAGGAATGACGACGCAACCCGCTGCAGTCGTCTCAAGAGGTACTGTCAGGTGTATCTATAGCACAGAAAGTGACAGTATCGTTCTCTTCACGTACGGGTCTCGAGATGCCTCCGGTCTTCAACACGGTAATCTCCGCAAAGACGCTTAAGGAGCCATGGACGACAAAGAGAAGCACTGTACCCATATATTTGGGATTCGGACTGTTCCCTATGTAACGAGACGGCAAGCATAGCTCAAGGTCTGAGTGAAAGCAGCAGAAAGAAGCGATCAGAAGACATACAGACCTTGCTTTACATCAAAGAGTCCGTGCAAGCTGGAATATCCGGGGCCCGGGCACTGTCGAGTCAGAGAAGAGAGAGGGCAGTAATCTTTCAAGGAAAGATCGAGTTAAAATGGAAGTCACGGGTTCAAAGTCGAGGTGATTGGAGATAAACAGAAGTTCAGGCTGTGGCATGACAGTATGCTCCTACGGTTTGGACCGTTGCTTTCCTTGCATCATTATAGGCGATCGCAGTGTTCATTACTGGGAACAGCGTCTTCCGTCGCTGTTCGTTCCCACCACAATATCTCATACTCACGTGTGAAGTGACGAAGCTTGAAGAACGGCCGACCTCGACAAAGCCAGAAGATAGAACAACATCAAGCTTATTCTATAGGATGCGCCTTGGTTTTTGGGTTTGTGACATTAGGTGCGTTGCCTAGGTAACACGAGTCGCATACGGAATGAGCTGTGGGTCATCAAAAACATTGTGAAAACCTATGTCGGTATAGTTCGCCTGCACCCAACTTGGACGAGGAAAGTGGAAGTGGAACGCGGCAAGGCGGCAAGGATTGTGGCAATGGCTAATAATCAGGTGACCTCGGGAATAGCCGCCACGAATAGATTTTCCCACGCCAAAGTCAAGGTAGCATAATAACCGAGATACCTATATATACATATAAGACTCGGAATCAGTTCAAATCAAAAACACACGTCGAACAACCATACCCATCCCCTTCCTCCGAGAAACACATACATCACCAACGGCATACCACCCGCCCACCCCAACAGCCTCCTCCCAATCTCTCACCGCCAGGACAGGCCGAAAATCTCATCGGTCCAACGTGTCATCTTAATCATCTTAACCCACCCCAACCATTCTCAGACTGACCAATTATGTGCGACCTCCGAGAAAGACGCGGCCCTGTGTACCATGGAAGGCGGTTGAGGTGAATAAGCATAGAGAGGGTTTCTGGGTTGGAGAGCGTCCTTCTGGAAGGGTAGAACGAAGTGTACACTGGCTTAAAAGATTCGATGAGGCGCATAAGGACCTTTGGGTAGGTGTGACAAGATAATTGGAGGATATGGATGTCTAGCTGTTAAGTTAGTTATGATACTTCGCTGGTATCTGACTGCAACGATTAGTGGTCCGGAATTATAGCATCTCCTAAACATATCCTTCTTCAGTTCCACGTCGAAATCCGCTTCTAGAAGAACCGGACACTTCACCTGGAGGGTTGTAGGTATAAGACCTTGCAGTCTATGATCCTCGCAGTCCATGAGTTTCCTGTGTTGAAAATACAAACTAGATGGTAAACCAATGAAAGAGAGAGAGAGGGAAGGGTAAAAGCATAAAAAATGAAACAGTCCGGATAGCAATGAAGGCAATAGAATAGGAAAGTCCACAATATATTAAATGTTCTGTTCAAATCAAATCAAAGAACGTTAAAACGGACTCGCAGAAGGAAAGAAAGCAGGCTTACACATGTCAAACATTAACAACCCCTGCTTCACCCAGTTTAGGAAGCACCAAGCCCATACCGATGGCCCAGTCGTTCCGGTCCACCTCATCAATCAGCTCGTTCGCCAACATCAACCTCCGCTCGTACTTCTTCGGCGCGCCTACTGTCCGGATGACCTTATCGCACATCTGCAGACACCCACTCAACGAGTTGCATAGTGTTAAGAGCGCGGCCGTAGAGAGAAGTAAGGACCCAATGAGGAGGCTCCCAACCGGCGAGGCGTTGAAAGCAAGAACGGCGGATACATAGACCAACATCGTTGCGGAGGTGATAGCGAAGCTTTCGAGTGTGGTGAGATCTCGCAGCCATTGCCCGGATGCCACAGCTTTGAGGTCGTCCACGGACCCCTGCAAGCGGACCCAGCGGTCGTGGCAGAGTAATATGAAGAGATCTCCATTCTCGCCAGGCTCTGCCTTGCCCTTCCATCCTTTTTCGTCCCTCCGCTTGATAACGACCACGTTGATAAACCGCGATACCACAAATCCTCCCAAAACTCCCAGGGCCCACCAATCTTGGATACGAGCGAGTGAGACTGCAACGACAATCGTCAGGACCGGACAGAGAGTGTAGATCAGGGTGGCAGGATCGGAGAAGGACCGGAATAGCGTTTTCTGTTTTGATGGGTAGACGTGGGCGGTGACGAGGTGGCCTGTAACGCCGATGCTTTGGAGATAATACACTGTGGCGGGGTTTTCGACACGGAAGACGTATCCGGTGGTCATAGCGCCGGTGATGGGGAATTCGCCACGGTTGATCTCGCTAGCAGATTGCTGCTGGTGCATGCCTGGTGCAAGGACTAGAGCATCGGAGTACGAAGCTGTTCCAGACAGAGCGGTCCTGACGATGACGGGAGGGAGGTCCGCGAGAGCGATCAGCCCGGTAGCTTGGAGGGTGAGGTTGGAGTCTAGCATGGAGAAAAGCTGGGAGCCTGAAGGAAGAGGGAGAAAAGATGTTGAGCGCTGTGGTGCCAGTGGACGAGGTATTTGAAGGATATCGACATAGATTATTATCGATCAGTTAGCACAGCTTCGGGCGCACTTTGAACAATAATGACTTTAGTCTGCTACCTCGTCGCCATTGTTCAGAGTTCATTTGTTATTACTACGAAGAATAGTGGTATAATAAAACAAGAAAAACTCACACATAGTTTGGCGAAGACTTCCGGAGCATAGGTAGACTTTTTTTGTCTGAGATAAGGCTCTGGGCTGTATAACAAATTCTCTTATATTCGATATTTCACCTGTGATTTCGCCGGTGCCGAAACGTTGCGAGATATGAAGAGTTCAACGCTCAGGAAAGAGAAGGAAGCGCAGGCGAGTCTCAGTGAGCGGATAGGCATCACATAGATTTGGAGACAAGTCGTTTGGAGACAGTCTCCACGGGGAAAGAACAGAGATCCGAGCGACTCTGGGGTCATGCATACACCGGAAACTCCTCGAGGGCCGAGGCAAGAATTAAAATCTGATTTGCAAATCATGAAACCTGCGCGTGACTGGTCGCGTGCTTTGCTTGATCGATGTTCGGTAGCTGAGGCTCTTGCTCGACGACTACTTCTCCTCTTTCTCTTTCCTTTTCCTCCGACGTTCCTCGAGTGCATGTCACCGCCAGCCTGCTCGAACGCGAAAGCGAACTGTGCCTGCGGCGTGCTACGACCTTGACCTCGACTCGGCTGGTATGTGTAACGTTGTTCTTCATTGAGGAAAATAGTCTGATATTCTTGTACAGCCAGAATACCCTTCGAGTTCCTGAACTAGCTCTGGACTGGAAAGGCTCAGGATCCCAGTGAAGCTTAGGAGGTGGCGGACTTGTCTGTCTGTCTATGGAAGTCCTGACGACGCTTGAAGGAGAATGCTGTGAGTACAAGCATCTTCGCAAGAGTTACCGTTATTGAACCTTGTTTTCCGTCAGAATATATGCGTCTTTATTCGGTCGTCTGCGTCTTGGTTGCAACATCGTGCCTTTCTGGATAGTCCATGGTGTCGGGTCGGCGTGCAGGATCGTAACAACGATGCCGTGCGACGACTGATAACCGGGCCGGTAACCTGGTTGTCTTATCAGTCCTATCACATCCACAGCTCCCGTTTCCTACAATACAGTCGCCGAGGAATGCGAAACATGTCTGTGATGTGGGGCGAGTGCTACATAGGTGCGCTATATTGGCTTCTTTCGAAAGCTACAGGTCGTTGACTCCACGGTTAGATACGGCGTGATTCGCGAACATCGCCCGAGCTCGACAATTTCATGGCGTACTGCTCTTGCCCAGTATGGATTCCTTCACATACGACGCTCTTGTTCTTCCTTCGGTAAACGTGAGTTTCCTTCTTTACAAACGTGTCAATTGATGAAGCGCACATTCCCCTTGCATTTGACGGCTCCGTTGGGCTGGATGCGCGAAGTTGTTGCGTCCGTAATTTATCCTCCTGAGATTACCCCGCCTCTTTCCGAGATCTTCAGACGTAGCTAACGATCTTTTTAGATCTTTGAGGAACTTCATTTTGAGGTAATTCCTTCTCGCATGATCTCATATCATCTGTGTTACTTCAGAGGGTATCGTATACCCGATGAGACTATTTTTCCAGCCATATCTCTGACTTACTCTCCTTTGCTTCGCCTCGGTGCCAATCTGTGCTGACGTCCACGATATAGGCCCACTTCTATCAAGACCTCCATTAGTAAACGGCCCCGGGTTCGAACGACAAGCGCCAGGCCGAATTCAAGGATGACCGTCGTCGGCCAGGTGATGAACTTCCTTCTTTGTTGTCTATCCTACTGATCCGAGATTATTGCTAGATACTTCAACCCACGTACCAGACCGGATAGCCAGAATTAGAAAAACACAAATGTTCTATTCCGGGTTCGGTTTGAATGCTACTTTTCTGGAGGACGGGGTAGTTCGTGGGCTATTGAAGATACGAGGAGAATGTACAATAAAGATATTCATAGACGAAATAGTTTGTCGGGTAGGTGCTTATTTAGTATTTTAACTCATGTGAACCTGATTTAAATACCTTCTCTGAATGGATCAAAATAGGCACATGTTATCATCTTCCCATTTTATCCCAGGCCTCGCGATCAAGTTCAACAGAGTCATCAGCGCCCGCATTATGCCACCAGCCCACTTCCAGTGTTGCACACTCACGGGCCGCAACTCGTTCTGTTTTGAAGAAGAGAAGCATCTGGCAGCCAGGATTACGTACAAGGGCCCAGCGTACGTTCCTTTCATGGTATCCAGATAATTGATTCTCGTTAAATTCGCATTGCAGACGACGTATCGTTGACTAATCTCAGCCTCCGGGATGTCCTTCGTTTGGATCCCCTCCTCGCGTCGAGCTCACTCAAGCGACAATCGGTCATCAATGAAATTGCGGTTCTATTATGTGCTCATTCAATAGCGTGCGTTTTCCCGCAGTGGCGTTGCTAATCTTTCTGGTTTATATTCCTACTCTAGCTGGTTCCCGTGAGCTCATCAAAACTGTTCGGCCCAAATTAGTACAAAGGCTTTACATACCGTGTGAATGTCATTACACGACTCGCGCCTCGCAAGTACCATGCATTCCAACACCTTGTTAGAGATAGCTGATACGATTCTGAAGGAAACGTCGTGATCATTCAAGTGGCGAATAGAAGCACGCATTAAATAGGGTCGACGGCATAGTGTGAGTCAGCACCTGGTCATGGGTGCTTACAGTGGGAACGCTGAAGGCCAATGATTGGTCAGGCGAAGCCCTTATAAAGTGAACGTCGCCCGTGAAGACGTATCAACATGTCTCTGCACGCACTTGCTAGCGACCCGCCAACGAAACTCGGTGTCTATCGCGTACTTTGCGCTCAAGCTGGCGTAAGGGTATCCCCCATTACGCTTGGTGCGATGAGCGTTGGTGATAAATGGGTGCGTATTCCTTTGTCCCGCGTTGTTTTTGGTCTCACGGCTGCGATAGGAAGGAGTAGGGATGGGGTCCATGAACAAGGAGTCGAGCTTCAAGCTCCTGGATGCGTACTTTGACATGGGTGGAAATTTCATTGATACGGCTAATGGATAGTACGTCGATTCTCGGGTATTCTAATCCTCTGCTTATGATACTCTATCAGTCAAGACGGCTCCTCTGAAGAATTCATCGGGGAGTGGGCTGAACAGCGAGGTATCCGGGACCAGCTCGTCATAGCAACAAAGGTTCATCCCTTCCATTGCGTACCGCAACGTTTATACTCATACAAGACAGTACACTGCAAACTACAAACGGGGGGACGATTCCGTTGCCCAAAAAGTCAATTATGTCGGGAACAGCTCCAAGTCCCTATACCTCAGCGTCGAGGCGAGCCTCAAGAAGCTCCGTACAGACTATATCGACATACTCTACCTCCACTGGTGGGACTGGGAGACATCCGTTCGCGAAGTAATGGACAACCTCCACCACCTCGTTGCTCTCCGCAAAGTGCTGTACCTTGGGATATCCGACGCGCCCGCCTGGGTCGTCGCCCAGGCTAACCAGTACGCAATGGATCATGGGAAGACACCGTTTGTCATCTACCAGGGTCGGTGGAACATCATGGAGAGGTCGTTCGAACGTGAGATCATCCCGATGGCGAGGGAGTTTGGGATGGCCCTCGCTCCGTGGGACGTACTTTCTGCTGGCAGGTTCAGGACGGATGAGGAAGAGAAGAGACGAAAGGAGTCGGGAGAGAAAGGGAGGACGTTATCTCGTCCTGATTGGGAGAGGAACGAGCTTGAGGTGAAGATGTCGAAAGCTCTGGAGGTTGTTGCGGCTGAGGTCGGCGCTGTTGGAAATCTCACTGCTGGTATGTTCCGTTTTGGTGTTTTGGGCGACACTGACTCCTGTTTGGGATAGTTGCTATCGCGTACGTCATGCACAAGACGCCGTATGTCTTTCCGATCATTGGAGGCAGAAAGGTCGAGCACCTCAAGGCGAACGTCAAAGCTCTGGATATCAGGCTAACAGAGAAGCAAATCGAGTATCTCGAGAGCGTCGTACCTTTTGATCCTGGTTTTCCGTCGTCGATGATTGTAAGCCTTCGTGTCTTTGCGACTAGGCGAAGCTGTTCTGACGTATTCCAGGGCGTCGGAACGAGTCATAACAGGATGCTACTAGCTGTAGCGAAGATGGCGAAGCAACCGAAGCTGCAGCCTATCCTTCCTTGAACCTTGCAAGATGGTTGATCGGACCTCAGTTTGCAAAGTCAAATGTGAATCCATCTTTCTCCTCGTTTCTCTTTAAGACCACATGGAATTGTTGAATATTTATGGATTACCTACAAGTTTCGATCTGTGTCGGGGCCAGGTGCTTTTTACACAATGACCTGCAATCATGTGGTAGTCTAAGCCCCCCGAAAAGTCCCATGGTCTGAGACTGTTCAACGATATATCCATACCATCTTTGAGTAAGCCTTCAAACACTGATACCTGCTTCGAGGACCATATGTTGCTCGGCACAATGCCTCTGGCCTTCACTTTCTCCAATGTCTTTGCACGCGAGGCAACCATGTCAAGAAAGATCCCATCAAGGCATAAGACACATGAGTGACGACGCTCGGCGACCTTGAAGGAAAACTCGCGGAGATTGGGAACTACTTTCAGCATTCCAACTTCATCGACGTCTGTCATTTGCTGAAACATGCGGCGAAAAATGTCTTCTTCAACATCCTTATCCCGCCAGCCAGAAATTTGGAACTGAAGCACAGTGAGGGCTGGAAGCAAAGGGAGGATATCCATGATATGACTCGTAACGGCGTTGGAGAGCGTGAGCCTCGAAAGACCCAGACATCTGGACCGAATGAACAAGTCGCGGACATTCAAAAGCATGTTGTCAGGAAAGGATCTCATCGGGAAAAACATATCCAAGTGGAAGCTCTCAAGATTCGGCGTCGTCACGCTTTGAATCAGGTCTCTGTGTGATCCTTGGAAGTGTCGCAGCTGTGGCAAAATAATAGGATGCTTTTCTGCATCGGATGGCATGTGGGCTGGGTACGCGCGGAGCCCAGTGAACGTTTGTAGGTCGTGGCATGACCGAAGAATGGTGAAGCACGAGTCAAGACGATCTCTTGGCGGCGACCTACGGTAGTCCTCATATGAAATAAGGGCAGGATTTCCGGGACCAAGGACCGCACCCACACCATCATGAATCGTCACAGTACGCAACTGTGGAGCGAATTCAAACGCTGTGAGAGGTGATGCGCGAGCAGGTTCGCGGCGGATAACAAGACTTTTCAAGTTCGGGACACGACCACGAACTTTACCGAGAAGATCGTGGATCTCTAAACAGTGGTTCGAGATTTCCAAACAGTGCCAGCGTTCACAGTTGTCTATAAGCAGATGGTCCATTTCTTTAACCTTCTCTTCGACGGTTGGTACCAGGTAATCGAAGAATACCGAAATGTTATGCCTCCGCGATCGAGCGAGACATGTGCGGAGAAGGGGAAGTGGATTACTCCGGCGAAAGCTGTACTTATAGATGCCAATATATAGCTTCGACCAAAGGGCTCCAGAACATGTCAGCGCAGTGGCTCTCCAATGTCGACTGACATGACTGAGAGACCAGGGTCCGTCGGAGGTATCCAGGACGGAGTAGCCGCGTCGTTCAATGGTATGTTGGAAAATCTCAAAGAGAATTTCGGCAGGAAAGCGACGAAGAGGAGAGAGTATGGATCGAAGTGTGGACTGTGTTTCTAGCAATGTAGCGCGACGCTTCTGCAAGGCTTCGATATCTCCAGAGGACTCCTGTGCATCTTCATCAGCCTTCTTCAGGCACTGGTCAATGTCCCATAAATTTTTTGTAATCTCTGCGACGTCTCTATCATGAGGCACGTCGTTGCTTTCCAGGTAGATGGAAATATGCGCGGGAATGACATATTCATGATCCACCAGAGGTATGATTTCGGAAAATGACATCTGGATATGTGATGCTATAGTTAACGTGTCTATTACATGAACAAATTATTACGAACCTTGAAGAGGTTTAATGCGGCGTGCCAGGATTTCAACTTGAGAAAGTGATGAGGACTTCTGGATGCGAGTTCAGTAGTAAGTACAGAGTCGTGATGCGAGGGTATATTCCAGAGGTGATGGCAACGAGTCGAGGTGGTTTGTCTTTTAAACGGAAAATGTTGCGACCGTGTGCCTTGTTTCCAAAAATAGACAAGCTTGTTCTCTCTTTCTAGCACCACCACACGCTCGTGCAACACATCGTAAATAGGCACTGCCTTGTGACCAAAAATGGACAAGCTTGTTCAATGTTGTCTCTTCTCCACCACCGCCGGTACAGTACCAACATGTCAATAAGTACTTAATAGGCGCCCAATTTAAATTTTTAAGCTAACGATCCAGGTAGGTATTAAAATGCTGAATCGCCGCGCATTCGGAAAATTGCTCAGAATAATACTGTTTTTAAATGTTCTAGCCTGGACTCTGGACTATTTGTATTCCTATCTTAGGTTACCGTTGTACTTGTGCACAAATATAAAAACGGGATGACATAGCATTACATGAACGTTGAGGGGAGGAGTCCGGCCATGGCTTTTGGGAAACTTCCGTCTACTCTCCCAGTCTTCACGATCCTGGGCCGCCCTATAGAGTGGACCAATTAACACAAATACCTAGATGTAACATTCATCTCCTCCAGGGCCGACATCTTCTCCCAGCATTACACAGAAAAGGAGAAGTCTGCAAGACGCACTGCCAATGTGACGTTTACCCTTCAGAAGTACTTCGGTGATCTACCGCCGCGAGAGGGCGTGTTGATCTATAAAAGTCGGATTGATCCTCACCTGACATTTGGCGCGGAAGTCGCAGTAGATGTAGCTAACTCTGGCTCTCATCTCCTTGAAAATGTACAGGTCGCGTACTTGCGACGCTTGCTATCTGTTCAGAAGCGGTCTATGCGTGTCGTCGTATTCACTGAAACGGGTATTCTCCCTCTCCCCTACTGCCGAATCATGTTTGCGCTGCGGTACCTCCAACGTATCCTAGACCTGGGCGAACACCGTATACCCGTGTGGTGTCTCGAGGCCAATGTCGATCTCTGGTTATTGGGGAAACCGTGCTGGCTAGGTGATATTGCGATTGTCCTACGTAGGCTTGGTTTCAGTGAGACTGAGTTATCGCTGGAGAGTTTACTCAACCCAGAACATGTGGACATGTTGGTTAATGCGGTCCCCAAAAAGGGAGGGGAATGGGCGCTAACACAGATCTCTTCATCATCACGCTTACAGCTGATGGAGGATCGATGGGAACGGCTGAGAAGCGGTCAGAAGTCATCAGATTGTTTGATCTTCAGGTCTTACCTGCTTACACGCATACGCGATCATCGTATCGCCCTAACGAGACTGCTGACCGCGAGTCATGGACTAGGAGTGGAACGTGGAAGATGGGTGAAGATACAGAACTCCTCAATACATGTACCCAGGGCATTTCGGCTGTGTCGATTGTGTCGCGATGATGTCGAGGACGAGATGCATGTCCTTTTTGTATGCACAGACGGCGAGCTAGACGAGTTGCGGGTTGCCTTTCTCGCAGAGGTGTGGAATCGTTTCCCTGCCTTGCGCCATGCCAGTTCGACCCCCATGTCTCTTTTCCACACCCTGCTATCCTATCCAGATTTGGTCCCACGTCTGGCCAGGTTTGTGTTTGACGCGTGCCAAGTGGTGGAGAAGACACCGATGTACTTGCGCCCCGGCACCACCTAAGGTTGCGGTTCTGCTTGTGTTTAATGTAGTAATTTTTGGTTAGAATTTTCACGTTGACTATGCTACGGCTGTGAAGCTGTACCTTGCGGGGGCATGTCCGTATCAGTGAGGCTAGACATACGTTCGGTACCATAGCATAGTGTAGTTAGTACACATGTAGTACGGACTCTGGTCCGTTTCCTTCTTAGGGACATTGATCAGAATAAAAACCCCTCCTCCTCCGTACCTCCGAAAGACTATAAGCCAGGATGCGTTACGTCCAGCGAATTTGTAATTGATATATCTACGTCGTGATATAATAGCGTTGTCGCTGTAAATCGTAATCATCAAAGTGCAGTGTCCCCTCTAATGCCTCGCCTCTTTCTCCCCCTCTTCCCTCAACCCCGTCGAATCCGGAACACTTTTCCGCCGCACAAACCACTGGAACACCGGAAGCGTTATCATAGAGATCACCGTCCACGCTATCAGGATCCCAAAATGCAGCCCCACTAAATCCCCAGAGGGTCAGTAATAACAGCGGAGAGAATACTCGAAACTCACGTTCGTTCTTCGTGCCAAACAAGATAGTACGTACAGCCCCGGATACATTGTAGAACGGCATAGCGTATCCATAACGATAGATAGTTTGGTAGCACCTCGATGGGCATGAAGCATACCGATACATTCGCTTCGAAGGATTTGCGTCAAAAACAAGGGTGCACGAGGAGGGAAGTTACTCACATATAATCCACAAGATCATGAAGAACGGCACGAACCGGATGGTGAGGAGTGTTATCATCGCTTCCAGGGCAAGGCCCACCGAGAGCATACCAACGAAATTAACCATCCAGAAGATGACAAAGCCCGCATCGCCAAACCTAAAGATCGCTAGTCAGTAACGCAATATGAATGGTAGAGAATGATACACACTTGCGCGAGAAGTCGACTTGGAAAGCACGACTGAGGAGAGAGTAGAATAGGGAGATCATAAAGTATGCGATGAAGACCGAGGTGAGGCGGACCCGAATGAGGGAACCCGTGGTTAGTTTGTCCTGGAGGCCGGATGCCTCTCGTGCGGAGACTCCGATCATCTACAGCGGTTTTAGTTAATGATTTGCGGATAGAATAATAATGAAGGTTACGCACGACGATGAAGAATGATAGTATCAGTAGGTAGATGAGTCCAACGAATGTGATAGCGCTAGCACTAGACAACAAATTAGCACATTCGCGTTGAAGGAGGAAAATAGAAGCATACACTGGGATATCGAACGGAACGAGGTTGTTCGTGGTATAGCTTATAGGCTCTGTTAGGATTTGTGGTGCCGAACGAGCGATGGAGGATAGTGATGAAGACGAGGCCAGTTGTGCCACGAATTGTTGCGCAAATTCCTGAGATACAATTGCGAGGAGAGCTTGTACAGAGGGTCGTATCAGCGAACGACTGGCAGAATGACGTCAAGTTGAGACACAGTAAAAATATATCAGGGACGTACTACGCGTTCTCGTTCCTGGCCTCTGCGCCATAAAACGTTATTGCTTCCGACCCATCATATGAGGCGTTCACTGACGATACAGCCGCGTTTAACGCGCTGGTCGCGTTCGAATGAACTAGGCGATTTTGATCAATACTTAATGAAAAGGAGAAAAGAAAAGAGGCGACGCACCAACAACAGCCACCCAGGTCTTCTGCTCAACCACCCTATTCGTCACCTCTTGCCAACCACCAGGAAACTCACTCGCAGACACCTGCGTGAACGTCACCTTACTCGACGACGAACCCGCCGTAAGGCCCTGCACCACCGCGTTCCCCACCGTCGACCCATCAAAATCAACGACCCAACCACGCAGGTTATGCGCCGGAACCTTCCACAGTGCGCCCCAGTATATGGAGAATATGCAGAACATGACGAGTACCATCGCAAAGCATCCGCCGAAGAGAATTTTGAGGTACGCGGACCGCGAGGCTTGTAGGGAGGGCGTCTTGTCGAGGAATTGGGAGGAGTAAGGACGGTCCGTGGCAGGGATGTCGCGCTCGGCGGTGGTGGTATCGACTGACATACGGTCGTCCATGGTATAGTATGTGAATGTAGGGAAGAGAAGGAGAAGAAATGTTGTTCATAGTCACAGGGGTATATATAGTGACATCTTCGGTAAAGTTTATCCGGATGGTAAGGATCGTCGCATGACAGGAGGCTGAGTTGCCGGATACTGAGATAGGGCTGGTTATTTATAGAGACTGCGGAGGGAAGGACTAAGAAAGACGAGAATAGATGATGGGCGCAAGGATAGTCCTGACTCCTCGCACGATAGTACTGGTAGATACTGACGAACGAGGACGGCTTGTTTTCTGCCGATTAACCGGAAGAGTACAGAGGATATGTCACGGATAAACGGGATATCATCATATGAGTTAGCCTATTTCTATGTCATCGTTAAGCAACAAAATGACTGTGGACTCTTTCGAGTCATCGACGTCCTGACTCGACGAGCATCGCAGACCCCGAGTTCCGCTGTATTTCTATTTCTGCTCGTGTCACTCAGCGTGAGGGAAACAACAATTATTGGTCCTCCAGGTTCAAACGCTAGCGCTCAAGTTCCACCGGTACCCCTGAATGATCACGATTTGCGGTGGCACTGTCTTCAAGGTGAAAAGGCGGCCTCGTGCCGTTTGCTTCCGCCGGGAAGATGCCAATGGGGCAGGAAATATTAATACCCAGTCACGCGCCGCAGTCTTGCCTCGAATGCTCCTTGGTTTTCTCAAATTTGTTGGATACAGCGGGAGACATACCTGGTCAAGAGCTCCATCCTCTTCGGAAAGGCTAGGCTCTGCAAATAACGGCACGAGATTATGACTCCGAGTCCTAGTGCGGATCAAAAAACCTAGCTCGAGCTCTCAGCGAACATCAGAGAAGGCTGCACACCGTAGGATTCTGACAGTCATTTGGTACAGTGACTCACTGTTTCGACACTCACCTAATACAGGAAGCCGTGTTACCGTAGAGTACGCGCTACTCGGAGAGTGATCGTTGAAAAAGAAGCCGCAGGTGGCTGTGCCAAATGCCGCGGCGCGCCGTTTGAAAATGGATCCTTTGATTGGAGCTCAGCCTCCATGTCTGCCAGTTCAAATCTCTGCCTATGGCGTGTACTATTATCCAAATATCTCGGAAGACTGTCTTGATGCCTACATGTAGACCTAAGGACCAGAAATCTGGCTGATAGAACGAAATTACGGTTCATCATCCAAATTTGGGAAATTTGGGAAACTTTTCATGATAGCTTTGCTGGGCTGGTCTTACGTGATTCAACTTTCCAGGCCTGCTTTGTAGGGCAACACTGTATGCTCTTTGCCTTCCCCTCACAGCCAAAAGACTTAACAGTTCGACGTCTAGAATGGTTAACTTTATCCGCACCTCGGTTCTCCTTACAGCCGCCGCACCAAGGGCGGTTTTGATTATCTTTTATCTTCTGTCTCCCAGCACGCTCCAGATTCGCCTTCAAGCGAGGTCCACCGCCCGCGTCAAGCTAGACCAAGCACAGCTAAGCGTGTCCGTATTGGTCTCCGAGGGTTGCGATCAGTTTTCCCTAGGCTAGGACAGAACGGGCTCCCCAGAAGTCCCGGAACGCCACACGGGATCCTCAGGATTTGAGAAGAAATAGCACTAGAGCCAGTAATCAACAACTCTTGGGTCAAGGATGAATTTAAGTCTTCGATTTCTTTTGTCTCGTCACTCTTTGAAACACACTCTTCAGTCTTCGGTGAGAGCTTTTGGTATTTGCCATATCATCATCCTCTCATCCACGCGCTTCTTCTTCAGCAGCCATCGTTCTGAGTGCATGTGGACTGAGTACGTCGTTCGCTATTCTATCATGTTCAGGCTCTCGTTTGGAATCCCGAGCGCATCTTCATTAATCACCAGATCCGCAGTCAACGGCGACTTTATTTCAAGTTAATCCCCGCATTGTTTTCCCCTGAACCCAAGACCTGCCTCCCATTCTTTCCCTAACCCTTTGTGAGGTGCCTTTTCTCCGGCTACCAACCCGGACGTGATGGTTGATATTGGAAGCAAATCGCCTTCTATATGGACGCCGGCATGTCCTTTTCCGTTGTCGATGGTCAGACGGCGATGACTTGTTCCATCTACAAATTTCCCATTCGCCGTCCCCCGGGACGAAAATGAAGAAAGAACGCTCTCGTCCGTTCCTCGTACCGCCATCTACCCTATTCCCGAAGATGCATATATAAAAAATTGGCAAGTCGGTTTGTTTTCGATGCAGGCAAACCCTGAAAGCGGTGTTATCTGTCGTCGTCACTATCCTATCCTCTATCGCCTGTTCGGCACCACAAATCTTAACAGAACCTATAAGATATACCACAAAAAACCTCGTTCCCTTAGATATCCCAGTGCATGCTTGCATCATATTCTGCTTCATCCCGAGTGTGCTGATTTGTTCTCTAGTGCTAGCGCTATCACATTCGTTGGACTCATCTACCTACTAATTCTATCATTCTTCACCGTCGTGTGTAACATTTCATTTGACCTATCCGCAAAGCTGTAGCTAAAATCTTGCCGTAGATGATCGGAGTCTCCGCACGAGAGGCATCCGGCCTCCAGGACAAATTAACCACAGGTTCCCTCATTCGGGTCCGGCTTATCTCGTTGTTCATCGCATACTTTATGATCTCCCTATTCTATTCCGTCCTCAGCCGAGCCTTTCAAGTCGACTTCTCCCGCAAGTACGCATCATTATCCATCAATCTCATTGCTATATTACTGACTAGCGATCTTTAGGTTTGGCGACGCGGGATTTGTGATCTTCTGGATGGTTAATTTCGTTGGCATGCTCTCGGTGGGCCTTGCCCTGGAAGCGATGATAACACTCCTCACCATCTGGTTCATGCCGTTTTTCATGATTTTATGGACTATATGTGAGTAACTTCCCACCTTGTCTACTGATGTTTTGACGCAAATCCTTTGAAGCGAATGTATCGGTATGCTTCATGCCCATTGCGGTGCTACCAAATATCTATCGTTTGGGTATGCGATGCTGTTCTACAATGTATCCGGGGCTGTACGGACTATGTTATTTGGCACAAAGAACGAACGTGAGTTTCAGGTATACTCTCTCTGCTGTTCTTACTGACCTCCTCTTGGGATTGAGTGAGGCTGGATGTTGGGATTCTCTAGCGTAGACGATGATTTCGATGATTACACTTCCGGTGTTCCAGTGGTTCATGCGGCGGAAGAGCGTTCCGGATTCGACGGGATTGAGAGAAGAGGGAGAGAAAGAGGCGAGATACTAGAGGGGACACTGCATTACGATTCGCAGCAACAACGCTCTTATATCACGACATAAATATATCAATTATGATTTGCTGGACGTATCGCATACTGGCTTATAGTCGTTCGGAGGTACGGACTCCTTTCCTCAACATTCATGTAATGCTATGACATCCCGTCTTTATATTTGTGCACAAGTACAACGGTAACCTAAGATAGGAATACAAATAGTCCAGAGTCCGGGCTGGAACATCTAAAAACAGTATTATTCTAAGCAATTTTCCGAGTGCGCGGCGATTCAGAGACGAAATGTCAATTTAATACCTACCTGGATCGCTAGCTTAAGATGGGCGCCTATTACTTATTGACATGTTGGTACTGTACCAGCGGTGGTGGAGAAGAGACAACATTGAACAAGCTTGTCCATTTTTGGTCACAAGGCAGCGCCTATTTACGACGTGTTGCACGAGCGTGCGGTGGTGGTGGAAAAGAGAGAAGAAGCTTGTCTATTTTTGGCAACAAGGCACCAGGTCGCGACGTTTTCCGTTTAAAAGACAAACCACCTCAATCTCAACTCGTTGCCATCACCCTCTAAAATCTACCCTCGCATCACGATTCTGTACTGGACTCGTTTCATCACTTTCTAAGTCTGAAAGCAACGATTGAAGCATGTAGAAGTAAAGGTGGAATCCTGGCACCCCCCACGCCGCATTAAACCTCTTCAAGGTTCGTAATATTTGTGCATGTAGTAGACACATTAACTATAGCATCACATATCCAGATGCCATTTTCCGAAACCATACCTCTGTTGGACCATGAATATCTCATTCCCGCTCATATTTCCACCTACCTGGAAAGCAACGATGTGCCTCATGATAGAGACATCGCAGAGATTACAAAAAATTTATGGGACATTGACCAATTCCTCAAGAATGCTGATGAAGATGCACAGGAGTCCTCTGGAGATATAGAAACCTTGCAGAAGCGTCACCCTGCAATGCTAGAAACGCAGTCCAAACTTTGATCCATACTCTCTCCTCTTCGTCGCTTTCCCGCCGAAATTCTCTTTGAGGTTTTCCAACATACCATTGAACGACGCGGCTACTCCGTCCTGGATACCTCCGACGGACCCTGGTCTCTCAGTCGTGTCAGTCGTCATTGGAGAGCCACTGCGCTGACATGTTCTGGAGCCCTTTGGTCGAAGCTATACATCGGCATCTATATGTACAGCTTTCGCAGGAGTAATCCACTTCCCCTTCTCCGTACATGTCTGGCTCGATCGCGGAGGCATAACATTTCGGTATTCTTCGATTACCTGGTACCAACCGTCGAAGAGAAGGTTAAAGAAATGGTCCATCTGCTTATAGACAACTGCGAACGCTGGCACTCTTTGGAAATCTCGAACCACTGTTTAGAGATCCACGATCTTCTCGGTAAAGTTCGTGGTCGTGTCCCGAACTTGAAAAGTCTTGTTATCCGCTGCGAACCTGCTCGCGCATCACCTCTTGCAGCGTTTGAATTCGCTCCACAGTTGCGTACTGTGAAGGTTCATGATGGTGTGGGTGTGGTTCTTGGTCCCTGGAAATCCTTCCCTTATTTCATATGAGGACTACCGTAGGTCGCCGCCAAGGGATCGTCTTGACTCATGCTTCACCATTCTTCGGTCAGTGCCACGACCTACAAACGTTCACTAGGCTCCAGCGCGTACCCAGCCCATATGCCGATCTGATGCAGAAAAGCATCCCTATTATTTTGCCAGAGCTGCGACACTTCCACGGATCACACAGAGACCTGATCCAACGTGTGACGACGCCGAATCTTGAGAGCTTCCACTTGGATATGTTTTTTCCGATAAGATCCTTTTATGATAACCTGCTCTTGAATATCCGCGACTTGTTCATTCGGTCCAGATGTCTGGGTCTTTCGAAGCTCACGCTCTCCAACGCCGTTACGAGTCATATCCTGGATATCCTCCCTTTACTTCCAGGGCTCGCCGTGCTTATGTTCCAATTTTCTGGCTGGCGGGATGGGGGTATTGAAGAAGAGATTTTTCGTAGCATGTTTCAACAAATGACAGACGTCGACGAGGTTGGAATGCTGAAAGTAGTTCCCAATCTCCGCGAGTTTTCCTTCAAGGTCGCCCAGCGTCATCTCTCCTGCATCTTATGCCTTGATGGGATCTTTCTTGACATGGTTGCCTCGCGTGCAAAGACATTGGAGAAAGTGGAGGCTATAGGCACTGTGCCGAGTGACATATGGTCTTCGAAGCAGGTATCAGTCTTTGAAGGCTTACTCAAAGATGGTATGGATATATCGTTGAACAGTCTCAGACCGTGGGACTTTTCGGGGGGCTTAGACGATTCCATAATTGCGGACCATTGTGTAAAAGACACCTGGCCCCGACACATATCGACACTTGTACGTAGTCCATAAATATTCAACAATTCCATGTGGTCTCAAAGAGAAACGAGGAGAAAGATGGATTCACATTTGACTTTGCCGATCAACCGTCTTGCAAGGTTCAAGGAAGGATAGGCTGCAGCTTCGGTTGCTTCGCCATCTTCGCGACAGCTAGTAGCATCCTGTTATGACTCGTTCCGACTCCCTGGAATATGTCAGAACAGCTCCGCCTAGTCGCAAAGACACGAAGACTTACAATCATCGACGACGGAAAACCAAGATCAAAAGGTACGACGCTCTCGAGATACTCAATTTGCTTCTCTGTTAGCCTGATATCTAGAGCTTTGATATTCGCCTTGAGGTGCTCGACCTTTCTGCCTCCAATGATCGGAAAGACATACGGCGTCTTGTGCATGACATACGCGATAGCAACTATCCCAAACAGGAGTCAGAGAATCGCCCAAAACACAAAAACGGAACATACCAGCAGTGAGATTTCCAACAGCACCGGCCTCAGCCGCAACAACCTCCAGAGGCTTCGACATCTTCACCTCAAGCTCGTTCCTCTCCCAATCAGGACGAGATAACGTCCTCCCTTTCTCTCCCGACTCCTTTCGTCTCTTCTCTTCCTCATCCGTCCTGAACCTGCCAGCAGAAAGTACGTCCCACGGAGCGAGGGCCATCCCAAACTCCCTCGCCATCGGGATGATCTCACGTTCGAACGACCTCTCCATGATGTTCCACCGACCCTGGTAGATGACAAACGGTGTCTTTCCATGATCCATTGCGTACTGGTTAGCCTGGGCGACGACCCAGGCGGGCGCGTCGGATATCCCAAGGTACAGCACTTTACGGAGAGCAACCAGGTGGTGGAGGTTGTCCATTACTTCGCGAACGGATGTCTCCCAGTCCCACCAGTGGAGGTAGAGTATGTCGATATAGTCTGTACGGAGCTTCTTGAGGCTCGCCTCGACGCTGAGGTATAGGGACTTGGAGCTGTTCCCGACATAATTGACTTTTTGGGCAACGGAATCGTCCCCCCGTTTGTAGTTTGCAGTGTACTGTCTTGTATGAGTATAAACGTTGCGGTACGCAATGGAAGGGACGAACCTTTGTTGCTATGACGAGCTGGTCCCGGATACCTCGCTGTTCAGCCCACTCCCCGATGAATTCTTCGGAGGAACCGTCTTGACTGATAGAGTATCATAAGCAGAGGATTAGAATACCCGAGAATCGACGTACTATCCATTAGCCGTATCAATGAAATTGCCACCCATGTCAAAGTACGCATCCAGGAGCTTGAAGCTCGACTCCTTGTTCATGGACCCCATCCCTACTCCTTCCTATCGTAGCCGTGAGACGAAAAACAACGCGGGATAAAGGAATACGCACCCATTTATCACCAACGCTCATCGCACCAAGCGTAATGGGGGACACCCTTACGCCAGCTTGAGCGCAAAGTACACGATAGACACCTAGTTTGGTTGGCGGGTCGCTAGCAAGTGCGTGCAGAGACATGTTGATACGTCTTCACGCGCGACGTTCACTTTATAAGGGCTTCGCCTGACCAATCATTGGCCTTCAGCGTTCCCACTGTAAGCACCCATGACCCGGTGCTGACTCATACTATGCCGTCGACCCTATTTAATGCCTGCTTTTATCCGCCACTTGAATGATCACGACGTTTCCTTCAGAATTGTATCGGCTATCTCTAACAGGGTGTTGGAATGCATGGTATTTGCGAGGCGCGAGTCGTGACATTCACATGGTATGTAAAGCCCTTGTACCAATTTTGGGCGAACAGTTTTGATGAGCTCACGGGAACCAGCTAGAGTAGGAATAAACATCAAAAGGATTAGCAACGCAACCGCGGGAAAACGCACGCTATTGAATGAGCACACAATAAAACCGCAATTTCATTGATGTCCGATTGTCGCCTGAGTGAGCTCGACGCGAAGAGGGGGTCCAAACGAAGGACATCCTGGAGGCTGAGATTAGGGAACGATACGTCGTCTGCAATCCGAATTCAATGAGAATCAATTATCTGGATACCATAAAAGGAACGTACCCTGGGCCCTTGTACGTAATCCTGGCTGCCAGGTACTTCTCTTCTTCAAAACAGAACGAGTTGCGGCCCGTAAGTGTGCAACACTGGGAGTGGGCTGGTGGCATAATGCGGGCGCTGATGACTCTGTTGAACTTGATCGCGAGGCCTGGGATAAAATGGGAAGATAGATAACATGCGCCTATTTTGATCCATTCAGAGAAGGTATTTAAATCAGTGTCGCGTAAGTCAAAATACTAAATAAGCACCTACCCGACAAACTATTTCGTCTATGAGTATCTTATTGTATGTTCTCCTCGTATCTTCAATAGCTCACGAACTACCACGTCCTCCAGAAAAGCAGTATTCAAATCGAACCCGGAATAGAAAATTGTGTTTTTCTAATTCTGGCTATCCGGTCTGGTACGTGGGTTGAAGTATCTAGCAATAATCTCGGATCAGTAGGATAGACAACAGAGAAGTAAGTTCATCACCTGGCCGACGACGGTCATCCTTGAATTCGGCCTAGCGCTTGTCGTTCGAACCCGGGGCCGTTTACTAATGGAGGTCTTGATAGAAGTGGACCTATATCGTGGACGTCAGCACAGATTGGCACCGAGGCGAAGCAAAGGAGAGTAAGTCAGAGATCTGGGTGGAAAAATAGTCTCATCGCGTATACGATACCCTCTGAAGTAACATAGATGATATAGCATCATGCGAGAAGGGAATTACCTCAAAATGAAGTACCTCATAGATCTAAAAAGAACATCGTCGGCTAGGTCTGAAGGTCTCCAAAAAAAGGTGGCGTAATCTCAGGAAGAGCAATTACGGACAGAAAAACTTCGCGCATCCAGCCCAACGGGGCCGTCAAGTGCAAGGGGAATGTGCGTTTCATCAGAAGAGACTATGTAAGGAAGGACACTCGCGTCGTAGCCTTAGAAAGAAAAAAGTCATATGAGAAAGGATTCACGACGGGCCACAGCCGTATGCCATGAAAGTTGTCAGTTTGAGCGACAAAAAGGCGATGTTCACGAATCACGCAGTATCTAACTGTAGAGTTAACGATGTATAGCTCTCGAAAGAAGCAAATATAGCGCACCTCTGTAGCCTTTCGTATCCTGCCATTCATCAGCAACGGTATTGTAGGAGACGGGAGCCGTTGACGCGATATACAACAGAGAATACAACCGAGCTTAGAGCAACCTGGTTAGCGGACCGGTTATGAGTCGGTTTCTTCACGGGTACAGACACACATCGTCATTGTTAAGTCGGCTCAGACAGAGCAAAGATACACATATCCTGATAAAACAAGCTTCAATGGGGTAAGTCTTGCGAGGATGCTGGTACTCACATTACTATCCTTCTCAGGGCATCTCGACATCCCAAGGGGGCGAAACGGATACATTCGCTACCATTTTGAAGGTAGCTCAGGCGCCGGGGAACTGCGACGCATGTACCAGCGAATTCAAAGTCTGACCTATTTGCAGTGCGCTGCAGGCAGTGACCAGTCGCGGTCGTGTAGGTCGTGTGCTGGCAGTCGCATGGTGTCGATGAACGATATCTGGAAGCAAGTGACGTGCGTTACAAGAAATTAGCCTGGAACCCAGGGCGGGGTATACTGGTAGGGTTCAAAAGACTAAAGTTGGCCATTTTGAGACTCCGCTTGAAATTTCATAGGGAGAAAATATGGGCGTAATATATGGGCGTAATAGCGTGTAAAAATTCGAATGGGCGCAAGTTGTATTTTTGAAGGTCGCAAGTTACCTGTAAGTACACAAGTTCGCATCTATCTGCAAGTTAAGTCACTTTCTACGGAGCTATATTCAACGGCGCCAGTCACTACCATCGATGTCTGGTTCGGAGCGGGACGAGGTGGTTGATTTGGCAGTTAGCGCCTTAAGCTTCCATTTCTTCTTAGTACGTTGACTGATTCTTTGTCGCTGTTGCACGCGATGAAGTCAGATGTTTATGGTGTTTGACGTCTTTATCTCTGGGTTTGTTCCTCGGTAGAAAACGACCTTTGATGATTCGAATCCAAGGTATGAACGTTGTTCTGTGCAATGATTGATATCTCTCCTGGAATGCCTTTCAACCTCGTCGTGGTTAACTCTGGATTCAATTGATCTGCGAGCCGATGATAAACCGACGTCTGAGAGCAAATTTCAGTGAGTTCCATGGCTCATGATGGCATACAGCCTGCTGAATGGCGTAGGTGCCATATAATATTCTCTCAGAAAATCAGTGTTCATACCGACATAACCAATGATTAGGTATCCTAGTAGCGGAGCGAGATTTACATATCTCGGCCCGACTCTTATTGCTTACTTATGCCATGATTTTGCCACCAGAAAACTTGTGTAAAAACAGCCCGTAACCTGTGAGAGAATAACAGCAAAGTTGGACTTTAAAATCAATTTGCGACCTTAAAAATACAACTTGCGCCCGTCCGAATTTTTACACGCTATTACGCCCATAGTAATAGCATCCAAAAATTCCGATGGGTGCAAGTGGTGTTTCTTTGGGCGCAAGTTCGCCTGCATCCTCTCTGAAGTTAAGAGATATTTCACACAACTTGAAGGATGCTGTTGCTTATTGTTAGAACTCGCGGTTTACAAGTGAGCGGAAAAGGAACTAATGTTCACGGCAATCGCGCTAGCGATGCCCTACCACTGACATGGCTTTTATACTACGAAAATATGTAGAATGTACTAGAAAATATGAGTAATGTATCACTAATAAAATGAGTAAGCGTCTCGGGGAATATGGGGAGAACGAGCGAGAATGTTCATGCAAGCTCGCACTTCCAAATTAGGAATCCGTATTCTAACACTTATGACTTCGGAATAAGAAACCCGTGACTTAGACGAATCTCCGCACCGACGGCCGATACCTGGATATCTAATCCTTGATTCCGTATAGGATACCGATGCCAACATTACGAGAAAGGGTGCCGCCTAGTACCTACGCCTTTCAGCAGGCTTTATCGTTCTCGTTGAGCCTTCTTTGAGCTCAATTTGTCGGCGGTTTGAAGAGCATTTGAATGCATGAACTGTTTGAACGATATCAAAAGGTACGCCAGTTTGGAAGTAAATCATGGCACAAAAGACATACATATCCTTAATTCCCTCGAGCAGGGCCCGCTACTGAGGAACAAACCGCCGTTGACAATACCTTAGACAAAGAAATTTGATATCAGTCTTCATTGCGTGAAACAGCGACGAAGAAATAGGTAAATCCAATGTATACAAAGCCTAATGAGTCCGGTCCACCACAATAAAGAAGCCAAGGCTCATAGCAACCACCGAAATAATGTTGGCCACCTCATCCCTCTCGTGACCCACAGATCTTATCCGGACGTCTACGAGACTATAATATCAATCATTGTCCGCTGACGTACATATTCCGCATTCATAAAAATCATAGAAATCAGTCGACTTACGGCAGGATGCAAGCCTTAGTTAACTTGCGGGCATGATTACTCAACTTGTGTCCGGAAAATGTCCACTTGCGTCTACCTGATTTTTTGGACGCTATTACGCCCATAAGAAAATATCGTCGCCCCGCCATTTTACGCTAGAAACGAGCGCGTTTGCTCACCTTCTTCAGGGATCGGCACTTTCGTATGCACTTCAGATATCTTGAAATACATATAGCTTCAATTTCTGGCGAAATATAGAAGCCTTTGTGCCTCTTAGACGGAGGTACTGCCCACCCTTTCCACCATCTGCAAATTCTAACGTGGACGGCACCGACTCTGCACTCAAAGTGTACCTTACCGAGAACAACATGGCTGTCGTATTGGAAATTCAAATGGGCTCATAGTAAGCTGTTCTATTGCAGTGTCTTCCAAGTACGTTATTAAGAAAGGCAGGTAGTTATCTACACAGGAAACACGTCGATCGCGAGCAGCGTAGCCGCTGAACACCTTGCATATAGGGCCGTCGAACTCGATGGGAAGTGCCCCATCCCTCTAGAAGCGGATTTAGACACTTCAGAACGGGTTATGTGCTGGAAATGATCCGATGCCGGATAAGGGCAAACGCTAACGAAGTATTGCAAATAACGGAGGAGCTGGAATGTGTATTCCCCAAGTATTCCCGAAGGTCCTTCCTCGCGTCGTCGAATCCTTCGAGCCGGCGTACACCTTGTTCTATCCCTTTGACGTTAGGTATTCCGGTTAAGTCAAGGAAGCGTCTATATCTAAGTCCTTTCCTGCGAAGACGGCAAACCTCCAAAGTGATGCTGTGTGTTCACTCACTCATCCTGCACCTCTTCTCTTCCTCGAGGGTTGTATTCCTCATACCTCACAGCGGCTAGGAAGAGTCTAGGTTTTAGCAAAATACAGAAGAACAGAGCGGGTAGGAAATGATATATATCAGAAAGAATTTGCTAATCATATCTGCCAGTGATAACTCAGACAATATAGGTCTACCCGGCGCTCCAGTTCATTATTCTATGATTGTTATCTGACAGCAACCACGATACTACTTATGCAATGGCCCATTGTTCTACCTTAGGCTGTCAACAGGAAGCAGTACAGCCCGGGCCCCGGATGGCCTTTAAAATTCACTGAAGAGGCTCGCGGCTCAACATCAGCATCTGTCTTTCTTCGAGCTCCCCAATTTTTGCAAACTATTTCTTCATGCTCGACATATCAAATATGACCCTCCAAGCCGCCGGGCTCATCTCTCTCGCAGACCTCCCTGCAGTCATCGTCCGGACGGCTCTTATTGGAACCGCTTCGTATTCCGATGCTCTAGTTATCACCCCAGGCATGCATCGCCAGCAGACAACGAGCGAGATCAATCGTGGAGAGTTCCACATCACTGGCGCTATGACCACCGGATATATCTTCCGCGTCGAAAATCCCGCCACCGTACATTATCTACAAAGCATCGGCGTTACGGGCCACCTCGTCACCGTCCACGTCTACCCATGCAATAACCTATCCAAAATGAATTCTCTACTCTGGCCTTTCTTCGTTGCTGGTGTTCGCGCCACTCTGTTGTACGCTCTCTGTCCGGTCCTGACGATTATCGTTGCAGTCTCACTGGTTCGCATCCTCGTCATCAAGCGGAGGAACAAAATAGGGTGGAAAGGCCAGAAAGAACCAGGCGTGCAGGGCGATCTGTTCATATTTCTATGTCATGACCGTTGGGTACGCTTGCAGGGCGCCGTCGACGATCTCAAAGCTGTGGCATCGGACCAGTGGCTGCGAGATATTGTTATGAATACTGCGATTAGCGTAGTTGTAGTATGTAGCTTAAGTATTCAAATAAAGTCGAGTTCTTTACCTTGGAAGGGAATCGAGAAGGGAAGGGAATCGACGAGCGCTAAGCGTAGTCGAAAGAAGACCGATCGATCAAGTAAGCACTAAGCGTAACTGGGAAGGATCAAAGGCAACGAGCGCTAAGCGTAGTTGTCTCTGATTCTTACTAATTCACACGAGGTAAATGATAGGTCAAAAGATAGATAGATTCGTAGCTACTGGTACAAGGATTTATATATCTTTGGCATGTACTCAGAAAGTTCTAGTATGTACAGGTTTCGGAAATGTTCTACTGTTTTCTGGTAAGTAAGAGTCAAGGAAGGAACATTGTAGAAAGTGAAAGAAACTTCTAAGTACGCATTTAGGTGCTGGGGACTAATCAGGTAAGCGTAGGAGGATATCCATAACAGATATGACCGCAATAGAAAACTTTGCTATTTCGTGTGCGACGATGTTGGTCTACGTATCCGCTGCTCTGGCTTTCAATGCCTCGAAGGTCGGAAGCATGCTTATAGCGTCCTTGCTTCTTTCTACGGTCGCTCTGTTGACTGTGTGCAACTCGTCGACTCGTTCTCTGTAGATGTACGATCTGGTTATTCGGAGAGTAGGGGCGCCGAAGAAGTATGAGCGGAGGTTGATGTTGGCGAACGAGCTGATTGCTGAGATAGGGAGCCGGAATGACTGGGCTATCGGTATGGGATTGGTGCTTCCTAGATCTGGTGGGGCAGGGGTGGTCAATGTTTGAGAGGTGTATGTCTGTTTGTTTTCCTGTTGCTGTATTAGTCTAGTGATTGTTGACGTAGCTCGCAGTATGGAGCCCCGTCTTGAAATATTTTATCTGCCGTATCCAAAAGAGGCGACAGATGCCGTAGCTGGAATGGGCACTGGCAGGACTCTGCCTGGATAGGGTGTAGTAGAGCTATAGATGGAACATCATTGGTTTCCGAACCAGTTTATGAGCATCTAAGAATTCCACTTTTTTACGGGGCTTAATTCAGCGAATACATCATTTTTAAACCGAAGATCGGCTGGTGCCGCAATTGACGCCGAGTCTTCTTTGCTTGTATCAGCCACCATCTCTTGGTCTCTTCGACTCGTTCTCCGATACAGCCACTCCTATGGGCGGAAAGAATGCTAGGTTTAGGGCGACTGTCATTCATAAAGCTGCTAAAGTCGTGCAGGCTCGCTTTAGACGCTGGGGAGTTTCCTCAGTTGTTGGTGTTGATCTGGTCTGGTATCTCCTGCTAGATTCGCCTAGCGCTATAAAGGAGGCAAGTGTGGACTTTATTCTAGAAAAGGCTACAAGCCCCACGTCTTATTTATCTTCGACTTTAGTGGAAACTGGATATTTATATCCAAAAGCACCAAGGATCCGTATTTTCACTGGCGCAGCGCTTAGCAGCGATCGACTCCAGATTTTCCATCTTGAGAAGGACACCAACCGTGATGTTATACACCCACGACGTGCTTCACAATGGTTCTCCACTCAAAAAACGGTCTTGCGATATCATTCTCATCGATGCCATGTGGCCGCTCACCATCATGATAAAAGATGTTGCATGTTTTCCATTCAAGCGTCTTCTCTTCCAGCGCATGAAGGTGTATCCAACTATACCTTCAGCCGCCGAACTTGAACACCAGATGTTGAAAGATGTCGCCGCTTCGAAAGCCTACCTGGCCTCTAAGACATCAATACGGTCAGCCTCACGGGGGGTTAGAGCTTTGGACGAAGCCGAATTTGATGCTCTTTTCGAGAGTTTATGTACCACAGTCCCCGACGCGGAAGAGACTTTTTATAACCTTGGAATTTATAGGTCGTGTCCAATGGAGGAAATACCGAATCTCGCTATGAATAACCTGAAGATAGCTGATCATGGAGTTGACGGGCGGGACACAAGACCTCAGTCTTCTTCTGGCTTGTCCTTCCCGAATATAGCTAGTACTATACCAGCAGTCGGGTCGAGGGCCTCGACCCCAGAGACGTCTCTGGCTGGTCCGGTGATTCCAACGCGAGGATTTCGGGCTGTGGTATTTCGTGCCGCGAAAGAAGTAACTCGCATCTTGAAACAAGCGCAATACACATGTGCGATCTTGGGGAGTACGGCTTGTTATCTCTACGGAAACGGACGCTTGCCAAATGTAAGATCAGCTGCGCTTTCTTTTCCCACAGTATATAGATACTGACGAGCCAACAGGACGTCGATATTCTGATATCGTCGCATTGCTGCGATCCGGAGTGGCTGAAGGAATTACTTGTTACTACAAACCCGAATCGTTTCTATCTTGTGGATGCCAAAACACCCGGAGCTACGTGGAAGGTGCTGTGGTACCGCGATCGCGGTGTGGATGGGAAGTTCGACAAAACCAAGGTCGATATCCTGACACCGGGGGTATTACATCTTCCGATGATATTTTCCGAGGTTATCATCGAAAAGCAGGGACTACCGGTCGTTCCCATGTCAATCCTGCTATTGCACAAACTCCAGGGATGGAGGGATAATATGGAGTCTTCGGAGCTGCGTCTTTGGAGCAAGCATGATGCGGACGTCGGAGATATATGTTCGTTGTTGAGGATCCTGTTTGCGGATATGAATGAAGAGGAGAAGAAAAACTCGACGCATTGGAAACGCTTTGCATTGGAACGATTCGATGAAGAATTCCGAGATGCAACAGAGGACCGGGTGGCGTGGTTTTGTAGGCAATATCCGGTGCACCGCGATATGTGGCAGAAGCTCGGCTGGTAGACATGTATAATAAATTCTCTCTGATTACGTTGTTTCCCGCTCATTCCGTTTTCATTCCTTTTTCACGTATTTTGTTGAAACTAGTGAAACTCGGCGTTTACTCTCACCAGTTATCTTTGAAGATGACCGCGAAGCCATACATTTATTTTCGTTACAGGTAGAGGTCTATGTACGTATCCGAACGATTGTCGACGTGAACGGTAATTCTCCTGCCGTTCACTCGGATTTTAGCAGGGAATCCTCGCAAACAGGCGAGGGTCATCGTTATTTGTCTACCTAATTATCCACATGCCGTGTACACTAATAGAAGCAACACGATGTAAAAGTAAGGCCGAGGAGGAGAGAAATACTGACTTGCCTGACAACCGAAGATCCCGGCATTGACCGCGCTGTGATGCGCGACACTTGATATCCCAACAACAATCAAGTCCATGCCAGAGATACAAAGACGTTGATGGAATATCGCATCGTCCCATTATAGTAGCGAGAGAATACATCTCAAAGCTTCGCAGAGACCAGCTTCCCAATACCACACTCGCAAGCGCTCTTGTCAACCTCGACGCATACCGAGCACGTCTTCTCTCCTAACCAGTCGATCTACACCAGCATCGTCGCCCCCACCCCCGTAGCCCTCGTGCATCGGACTTCGTAGGTCTTCATGGCTTTCAGCCGCGCATGTCTACCATGCCCTTGCGCACCCCATGCGTCACCCGTGTAGAGCGTATACGATAGACAACATACAACAGATCAAGATTTGATATTTCTCCAGGGTGCTGGGGATACATGACGACCAGCCAAAGGTACTTATCGCATATCAGCAAGAGTTTGGTCGATTTGGCAGGGTCAGTCGCTGGTTGGAAGAGCATATGGGTAGCTACAGAAGTCCGAGTGCTACGGAGAATAACAGACGTCGAGGATGGTCACATCGTATGATATAGGTGCATAGTTCAGTCAAAGTTGAGTCGGCTCTACGCGAGGAGGGGGTTGCATGTGGAGGACGTCCCGAAGGTCATGTTTAGAACGATACCTTGTCTGCACTGCTAATTTAGCAAAATCAACAATCTGGATACTTAACAAGGACCTACGATGGGCCCCGTATGTTATTCCTGGCTTCCGGGTGCTTCTCTTCTTCAAGACGAGGCGCGGTGCAGAGTGTGCGGTTCTGAAAGTTCACTCGTTGTATAATGTGGGCAGTGATGAATCTGTTGAACTCGATCGTAATTGCTGTGAAGTAATGGGACGGTGGATAGAATAAGGCGTCGCTGTGAAAAGGGAACCAGTCATATTCTTGAATATAAAAATTTAATTGATGCGTACGACATTCCTGTTCAGGATCATGATTATAGTGTTCGTGGCGATGCTTTCTGGCATGCTTTAGCAGAGAGGCGCCTGAATAGTCCAGTCGAAGGAAGGATGGGTAGAACAAAACCAAACGGCTCTTATTTCGTCTTGATCCATATCCAGAAGGTGCAGAAGTGGGAGGTGTCTCATTTGAACGAGGGCATTGTATACAAATATCTTCAAAGCGGCTGCGCACCAAAGACAGCTAGGAACGAAATCAAAGTCGGGACGTGATTTCATGAAGGGATTAAGCCTGCCGAAGAGGGTGATCAACATGAGCCACCTCGACGTATCATATGGATTCACATGGATTGTGAGATAACCGGCACAGCTGGTAAAGCGAACATAACGCGTCGGACCTAAAAATATTGTGCGTCCGTGTTGTTAGTGTCAATTCTAGGGAGCCTCCAGTCTTAATCTGAAGCGGGCGAATACTGGAGAGGAGGAGATATTCTCTGTACCGTTTGGTGCTTCTCAAAAGCCGCTGGTCGAAGTCAAAAAGTGAGGCGCGCACCATCAACTTCGAAACTTTCCGGCTCCACCGATATGGGAGTGTCATCATGATACAAGAGAATTGAGATGCGAATTGATCTTCCCTGAGGCCAGGTAAGCTTCATAAATTCGGGGGTTCCGCACCTACAGACTCAGGGATAGAATGGGACCTACTGCCAGCAGATCTAGAAAACGGCAAACTGACAAAATGAGGACCAGTCTTCAGAACAGTTTCATTTCATCTTGTGGCAGCCTAAAAAAAAAACTACGATGTTCGGACTTCGTGAAGGAACCGGGCTAACGTCCTTCGAATCTTGACATTGTCGTCCGAACGATAAGGAATCCTGAAAGTCCATCTTTAATGGGGCTGCATTTGGGGATCCTGATAGCGTGGACAGTCATTTCGATGATAACGCTTCCGGCGTTCCAGTGGTTTACTAGCATTTGATAGGCCATCGCATTCGAGTGGCATTATCCGAGTCCTATGCTATCTGTCCGTATCATCTGTGATCCAAGGTACAGTGTAACCTACCTTTATCAAACCTATCTGTAGAATGACATTACAGGTTTTCTCCCATCGGTGGATGTTGTCATGTCCACGAGACTAATATTGCCTTCGTTAATTGTGGTTCTACCTTGGACATAGCCATCGTTGAACCAGACAATACCTGTTTCGTCCACATACCTTGCTGTGAAATGTCATGGTGAATGGGATCATTAGCGGTCTAGACCTGCCCCCCCCCTGTACAGGTTACCAAAGTGAGTTCACATCATGTCACCGTAAGCGAGGATACTCACGACGGCAAAGGGCTATGTCAGATAAGCCGGTGATACTATTGCAAAAACTCACGATAACAGGTCTTGGGGCAAGCTCATTCACGGAAGCGATGGCAGCAATGCACGAGGTGAGCCTGACAGCGGAAAGAGAATTCAAACAGGGAACACTGGAGCAATGGGCACCCACAATGTTCCATGGTTTCGAGGTAATGGAAAGCATGAACAGATACTTCAAAAGAGTTAGAGAAGGTGATGAGGAAGAGGCGCTGACTATCGTGAGGGATATAGACCCCAAGGGCATGCTCCAGCGACTCGTACAACTGGACCTAGCGCACACCGAAGAAAACGTCGTCCACTACTTCAGTGGCAAGGTAGACGGAGAGGGAAAGAGACGGTGAGCTCATGAATTGTCCACAGATATCACATGACCTAACACGACGTATACACAGCTATATTCCAGCGAAGCCGCAACTGTTCAGAATCGGTGACATAATAGAAATGCAGGTCACACTGGAGTCTGGCAGTCGTAAGGGGGAAAAAATGACCCACAGGATGAAGTTGATACTGAGAGCGATAGTCCTTCTTGACGAAAGGTACACTCAGGTGAGTTCAGAAACAGGTATACCGCTTCAAGCGCTAACGTTTCCCCGCACGATCCTGCTCGGATGTCCACAATATACGATTGTATTCATCAAAAACGCGAAAAGGCTGCACTCAGAGCAACGGCGACTTTAAGGAGAATCGAAGGCAATGACAAAGGACCAGGACAACGGGTATTCAAGTGTAAGATGTCATACATGGACGAAGAAGAGACGGGAGAGTCGAGGAAGAAGAGAAAGGCAGCAGAAGTCAATGAAGATGGACAAGACGAAATGATGTAATAGTTAGAAACAATGAAGAGAGTGCGTTGGCAAAGACTATAAAAGGGGAAAGAGATTCCCAGGAAAATGATGAATGTTGCCAAAAATAGCTCAGGTAGAAATCGGCGGCAAACGCCGTGTTGGACGATCAAAAACGGGGTCTCAAGATGGATATAATGACCGAATTTCCTATATTCATAGGACTCGGAATGAGGCGGAAGAGTGTTCCGGATACGACGGGGTTGAGGGAGGAGGGGGAGAAAGAGGCGAGGCATTAGAGGGGACACTTTGCACTACAATTCAGAGGAACAATGCCATTATATCATGACATAGATATATTAACTATAATTTACTAATCACGTGGACGTACCGCATCCTGGATTCAGAAGTCTTTGCGGACCGGTGTTATAAACACGGCGTGCCAGTCAAACTACGTTCGGACTTTCCATTGTTTATACTTTCATATTTGTTATTTTAGGTAGGGCCATTAATATCTTTAAAAGTGACGCTGCTATATCATAGCCATGGATAAGGCACATGCAGACAAGTTGAAGGTTTGAGGAATGTCTAGTGGAGTTCAGATCTCATGAAGGGCTGCCGGGCAGAGTTTCCAAAAGTTCTCATCCTGCTCTTTTCTGCCTACCATCTCTACGTCTAGGAAGGGGGGGGGGGAGATTCAAGCCTTCACTCTCTCCCTCAAAGTCCAGTTGCACCGTACCCACCTTAATCGACACAAACTGACTAATCAAGCTCAGTAAGGGTACGAACGAGTTCCTCTTCATATACCCAGTTCTCGGATATGGTTGGGCAACTTAACTGGTAGTGATTCTCGGGTCTCTAGTCGACAAATGCGGTTACAATCAACAAGGAAATTCACCTTCATTCCTGGATGGTCCTGATTTGGCAACGTCGCGATTTGATGACTTGCTGAAGTCAAATACTCCGCCGAGCGCATTCACCTGGAGGGCGAAGGCCACATTTTCTTGTCTGGTGTAAAGGAAAAAACACGTGCCGCGCTCAAGGATGGAGAAAAGACACATTGAACGTCTCATTGAATCTTGCAAGAAAATCATACGTCCCTGTTGGTAGCATTCCAGAGGATAGCGTTTGGGAGTTCGACGAGCGAGATAAAGGGACTCGTTGGATGGAAAATCTCGGCTATTGGTAACTTTCGATGGTTAGCGGAATGCTTTCTTTCCACGTTCCTTTCGTGTGACGCTATGTTTAAACGTGTGCACGAGTGATCGTCAGTGCAACGGTAGCCCTAGACAAGAGTCCAGAATCCAGGCCAGAAGACGCCGAACATTTAAAAGCGGTAAGTAATGTTCCGATTGCGCGGCATTTCAGAGACGAAAGCGTCGTTTTAAATACCTACCTGGATTGTTAGCTTAGGACGAGGCTCGAGCGCCTATTACTGGCATGTTGGTGTTGTAACTCCGAGCGGGCGTGGTGGTATAAAGGAGATAACATTGAACAGGCTTGTCCAATTTTGGTCGCAAGGCAGCACGGTGGTGGTGGAAAAGAGACAACAAGCTTGTCCATTTTTTGGCAACCAAGGCAGCCGGCATTTTATATTTAAAAGACAAACGCACCTCAAGCTCGACCATCACCTGCAAAATCTACCCTGGCACCGTAAACTCTGAACGCTTCTATACTGGACCCTCACACCAAGAATTCGCATTAATCTCTAAGCCTGGAGGCAACAAGTGAAGCTCGTAGGTGTCAAGTTGGAATCCCAAGCTTTCTAGTAATTTGCTCATGTAGATGCAATAACTATAGCATCATACATCCAGATACCTTTCTCCGAAAGCATGCCCTTGTTTGGAGATTATTCCTGCGCATATTTCCATGTACCTGGAAAGCACCGACGCGCCTCATGATAGAAGACATAGTCACATAGCAGAGATTTACAAAGATTTTATCGGGCCTGTCTCTCGAGAAGGCTGATGAAGATGCGAAGGAGCCCTCTCGAGCTATCGAAACTCTTACACAATCGCGCAGGCGTAACACTTCGGTATACCTCGACTTGGTACCAACCTTCGAAGACAGAGATCCACAGTCTTCTCAGTAAAGTTCGTGGTCGTATCCCGAACCTGAGAAATCTTGTCATCTGCGGGCGAACCTGTTCGTGCATCACCCATTACAGTGTGTGAATTCGGGATCTATTGATGCATACAAAAAGGGTCTCGATCTCGCAATCCTCACCGCAACTCGCCTCTCCAATGTCTCGTAATATCTCACTGCATGTCATGTCAGAGGAAAATCGTGCAGATCCCATTTCTCGCGGCATCTTGGGACCGACTTGAGATCAGATTTGAGCTCCCTCTTGAGCTCAGAGATTTCTTGTCGTATGTATAGGGTTCGCTTCCGGAACGTGTGCAGGTGCGCCCCAACCTGGAGGACAGTCACCGGCAATGACTAGTATGCCGCACCCAGTTGGAGGTAATTCCTTGTCTAGGCTTATGGTTCTCTCACACTGTGTGAGGTGAATCAGCACGCTCTTATGGTATTTTCCATCTCTTCATCCTCTCTAACGCGTTTATTCTTCAGCCAGTCATTGTTCTTCCCTCGCTATTCTATCGCGTTCAGGCTCTCGTTTGAAGTCCTGAACGATGTGCAAATTTGGTCGCCAGCAATTATTTTTTTCTCTCAACCCTGTGCTCCCTTTGCGAGCTGCCGGTTACTAACCCAGACATGATGATTGGTATTGAACGTCGCCTTTATTGAGGCCGAGATGTTTTCTTTCTTCCACCTATGTGACGAAAATGAAGAAAGAACACTCTTCCCTTTTCCTTGCCCCGAACGAAGCCCGAGCATCCCACGGAAAAGGATGGTTTTACTTAATGACGGGACTCTGTTTCAAGCGATAACGGGCAAAATGAAGGCGGCGAGATATCGAGAAAGGTCTTGGCTTCGTGCATCTTTACCGGATTTTTTATTACACCCTCCTCCGTGACCCCCCGATTTCGATTCATACTACAAGAAAGAAAGGGGCATCGATGGAGGGGATATTTCCTTAAAGCAATGACCCGCTATAAGGTAAGGGAATAGGATGAAGGAAACCCCATTCGTCTTTAGAGGATCCATAATCGCCATATTCTCGTATTCCACACCATTTCTATTACTTTAAATGCTCAAGAAAACATCTCTGTAAACCAAAGCTGGAGGCACAGGAAACTACCCGTCTCACATTGTTTTAGTCTGGCAGCGCAGGACATTGTATACTCTCACCATCACTCGAATCTGATTACCGTACCTTTCCTTCTTGCGTTCTCACTCCCACATTTCTCAGACCACCCGCATCCCTCGGGACCTCACACCACTCTCCAAAACATCTGCACAATTGAAATATGAGGTTGTTTGTTGAGTGTTAAGAATCAGAGTATTTCAAGCAATACAAGAGTCGATGAATACTCAAGTAAAACCTGAATTGTGAGCGAGGATGTCCGAGAGCCGAGTTCCAACCACCAAGAGGGATCCGTAAGGGTGTTAACAAGCGCTAGGCGTAGTTAACGAAGGCTTCAGCAAGCGCTAGGCGTAACTGACAGGGTTTCCGAAAAGCGCTAGGCGTAGTCAGGAAGCAGTTGATTGGCAAGCGCTGGGCGTAACCGATCAGGAATGCTTAAATCACACAGTAAAGTGGACGTTGAAGAGTAGTAAAATTAGATTGAGAGATACAATAGTACAGACAGTGATTATATACTAGAGGTTTCGAGTCCTTATTGTTCTACAATGTTCTACTGTACTCTAGTATCTGTAAGAAAAATAGAGAAGGTAAGAGAAGATACGAGCGAGTCACCGTTGAGACCGAGAAGCCCGAGTACAGGCATGTGTTGACTCATGGGCCGAGTCGGCAAGTACCCGATATCCATAACATTGAGGGTACCTCCCGCCCTTCCATATAAATCGCGACTTTTGGGTCTTGAAGAAGCGTGCAAAAATATTTCGATTCCCGATTCCAAAGACACAGAATACAATTGCGCAGTGGTATGATTGTACGGATACAGTAAGTAACAACAACGTAACAAGGAAAGCGAATCATAAAGCGAATGAAAGCAGGCGACAAAGGAAGTACATGCAGCAAATGGCTTGAGCGAGGTCATGACATACGACCTCTATCCGTCCCTCGTCGTCCTTATATCACTTATTCGGCGCCTAACGTACTCTTTCTCTTCATATATTTCCCTTCTCTCCTCCGACGTTGACCGATAACCTTGTTTCCCAAACGTCGAAGAGTCGAGCTTGTGCCTAGGTTCCTCCTGGTCCTCGTCATCAGAAAGCGTGCTTGACGACGAGGGATGCCATACATATTCGGACCTGTTGACAGCAGGATGGTGTTTCTGAATCAAGTACGGACGGGGAGACACGTGCAAAGACGACGACGAGATCTGGCGCGAGGAAGAAGCAGAGGGGAAAAGCTCAGCAGCACTAGAACTCGTATGGTTTCGATAATGCCGGCGCATATTAGAGTTTACGTTGAACTCCCTCCTACATCCGGGGAAAGGGCACCGGAAAGCTGTAAAATGTCATAAGCGCGGGCTAAGTAAGCTTAGTATGACTCACGGGTAGCGCCCGTATGCGTGTTGATATGGATCCTCAAGCTACTGGGCCTATTAAACCGCTTATGACACGTCCTGCACACGTGTTTCTTGGCGCCTTCCTCGTCGTCTTCACTCGACAGCGGCGTGCACTCGCGGCGTGGTGGAAGGGAATTGGAGGAAGCGATGTGGGTGAGGGACGAAGAGGCGGGATCGGAGCGGAGGACGTCGAAGGAATAGCGTGTGGATGTTGTCGGTGGGAATGAGTGGGTCGGAGGGGGCAGCAGATGGTCTGTAAGCATAGTTAGTCGTACAAGGAGAACAGAAGAAGATAACGAGGACTGACCTGGGAAAAGTTCGTGAATGCTAGGAAGGGAGACTGTTACGGCCATCGTGGTAGAGGAGAAGGTTGTACAGCTGTGCCTTTATATGCGGTGACCATCCGATTTGCCGAGATCCGCGTAAGCCCCGATAATTAGCGATCACTGCCAATCCTCTGCTCTCAGCGCAGATCCACGACGTCATCACCTTCTTCACATCCACTCTCTTTCACACCTCAGCTTCTGTTTCTCACTCGCAGTTCTGTTCGTCGATTGTTAGTGATTACTCACCATCCTCGGCCGTATTACGCAGTATTGCTGTGCGCGGTCAATGCACGCCAATCCATCTCCCCTTTCTCCCCGCCCTTCTCGGCGTCCGAGGTCTTTACGCGCGCGCTCTGCCTCCACGCATGACAAAGATCTGCTATCACACGGCACCGCCAGCCCGCCAAGCTGGGCAGACAATTCCCTCCGTTCTATAGCTCGGGCTTGCGCACCCGAGTTCGCACGGGGAATAACATGTCCCTTGTCTGTATCGTTCCACAAAATGACATGATTATGCATCGGTCCCTGGTTCTGCGCAGATCCTGTGATCAGCTGTGAGCGGTGATCATCGCCCGCTGAGCCCGATATTCACCGCGCGAAGGGGTAGATCCCCGATTCTGGACTCGCCTACACATACACCATTGAATTCGATACTCAGACAATCGCCGCCTGCATGCGTCCCACCAACTGTCGCACCACCACGGTAATTTTGTCCTCTCCGTGATCTCTCGACTTAGCCTCTGTTCTTATTCCAATACAGTCATGTCCTCAGAAGTACCCGTCTAGGCGCCAGTTGCGGTTAGTAGATAAATGTCAAAACATACGCAACGATGACAGGTTTCCCCACCTTCAGGTCCGCATAATCCAGAAAAAGCAAAGTGGCGACCTCGGCATTATACATGTTTGGGTGTTGGCCCTGAAAATCTGACGGCGACGACGTACTCTCCGGGAGGGGCGGCAGTCTCGATTTCGTGAACCAGAGAACAAAAAGCAGGGCAGTTCTAATATCGTGTCTGAAATACACCATTAAAATTTTTATGAATGAATTCACCCGATATGAGCATGAACTGGACGAGAATTGTTTCGAAACGGAGTGTTATCTAATGAGAAAGTGAGTTTGAATCTGGATTTTTATGTCGAACTGACTCGGACACATTGCTACCCAAAGCTTGGAATGAGTCCATGTCATGTAACACGAACAGATTAGACTGCCTTAAGAAATAAAGTCAAGCTGAACATGAGCGCTGTTGTGTCGAATGACGTAGCGTAGTAGTCGGTAACAGAGAAGAGAGCATACTAGACTGAAATCGGATCCTCAAGCCCTAACCGTCAGCGACTAGGATTCGGCCAACAATTCCGGCGCCTTTTTCTCTACGTCCATGACGTACCAGCCCGAAGTTGCTCCTTCCCAATCTACCAAGGCAAAGAAGGGCACAAAAAATGTAGTTCGGTCGAGGGCGCAAAAATGCAGTTCGGTTGGCAAAAATCAGGCAGATGTCCGAAAACCAGAAGATAGACGCACTGCCCTAAAGTTTGTGAGTTGCAAAAGCCACACTGGCAGTACAGTACAGGTTTCTCCGGAGGACTTTGAAGGCATTACCAATATCTGAATACACCAAGAGAGGTGCCTACGAGCGTTTCGTCCTGTAACGATCGTCGCAGTAAATTCCTCAGAATTCTTCGAGTTTTTCACATCCCCGATGTACGTCTCACCTGAGAATCCTCGAGCTTTAGGTATGGCACAAAGATATGCTTACTACGCAATCTAGTTACACAAGGGCTCACATTCACATAGACGGCCGAGAATGAACTTCTGACTGAGATGCTGAGATCGAGCTCAAACCTTGAGCGCTTCTCGCCTGCCCGCCTCGCGCCATTGCACCTCCGACTTGTTTTAGATGACAATCATCTTATTTTAATGATGAAGTATGGAAGACGATGTTGGAAGGATTAAACTCATCAAACATTTGACGCCAGTATCCACCGTGACCTAGACGAATCCAGCAACTTGCGGCCAAATGGCGGATAAACTCTGTGATATTCAGACATCGACGAAGGTGGATAATCACGCAGGGGATAGTCGAAGACACCGAAACGCAGGCGAGACTGAAGACTCACTAAAGAACAGTAAGGAGACAGTGTACGTACCAGCAGCCGCAGCTTTCTGTATTATGTAGCTTGATCACACCACTCTCAAGGGTTACTACAAAAATGGAGGACCGTTACGATATGGTAGATGCTAGGTGCGAGATTACGGTGGGAGAGGTGAGAGTGGGGTACTGGCACAATGTTGACATACATGTGCGTGACGCGTCTGTGGTAGCAGAGTTCAAGCGGAGTTGGAAACCCGTTTACCCTTACACCTCGTACTGCTAGTACTCCCGAACCAGCAAATGAGAACACACAACTGCTTCGATCGTATTCCTCGTCGTCTACCATATGCATTTTCTGCCTAAGCTCTCAGCAAGGCTTTGGTGCATTCCCTCCAGTTTCCGTATCTTGGGGTCCACGGCATCAGTTCGTTCTTCCACTCGAGACTTCATCGTCTTCTCTAGCGCGAAGAATTCACTGTGAAGGTCAAGACAGTTGAGCTCGGGGGGCCTGCAGTGAGTCGGGGCTGAGGCCGAGGTGTTGTTACACATCTCAGCATCTCAGTCAGAAGTTCAGAACTCGAGTTCATTCTCGGCCGTCTATGTACCTGTGAGCCCTTATGTAACTAGACTACGTAGTACGCATATCTTTGTGCGATACCTAAAGCTCGAGGATTCTCAGGTGAGACGTACATCGGGGATGTCAAAAACTCGAAGAGTTTAGAGTTTAGATAACCGGACAAGGTCCCAAAAAGGAACGCCAATTCTGATGAATAGTCAGGATCGTCACCAGATTTGAAAAAAGCATTCTTCGTGAACATGACAGATACTCAGGCGAAGAGTATACCTGTATCACTCAAGGTCAAGAATATCCCGGGAGCTGCCCGTGCTGCAAGTGGAAAGACGTTCGCATTCCCTGTGCTAGAAATCCTTTACCGTCGCAAGTGGCGTCCTCCGTGCAGTAATAATATCACCAACTCGGGAACTGGTACGTACTAAAATGCCATTCCAACTTGCGTTCTTTGTAACCCGGGGTGTTAGGCTGTTCAATGTTCTACGCTCTATTAGTAACTACTATTCATTTTCCGCCGGCTTCGTACACGATTTTGAGCATGACTACTTAGTTGGCACGGATCTGGGATGGCACTACACTTTGACTTTCCGATGAATGGCTCCTTTGCTGCCGTTCCACAGATATATTACGATTTCATGTTCCTACTGAAAGGGGACAATACCGAAGCATTTTGGTAGTCAATGATCGCTACTTCTCATGGGCCATGAGTAAGTTTTGTAAAAATCAATCATAGTCGGCATATTGACTCGGAATCTCCTTCCTTTTCTGCTGCGGTACCTATAGATCGTGTGTCTTCAGGCGCACTTATCTAAGACGATAGGATTCGTGAATGGATAGCGACACTGATGCATCACGTTGCTTAATACGTATAAGTACGCAATCTTTCAGCGTCTATTTTTCGGCAGGCCGGCTGCGGCTAATGGCAATCAAATGGCAATGACACGTCAATGGTTTGAGGCCATGAGCGTTATTGACGTTTCTTTCTTCCTTCTTACCACACATCACCACTAGCACTGGTTCCTACGCCGGCGGAATGTTGACCTCGGACACTGGTATGTGCGATTGTCACGGGTTCGATGTTTCAAATCTTCATTCAGTTATCACTAGAGGAAGAATTGCAGGGTATTTTCGACCACTCAGACATGGAAGATGACATTGGTATGTGCGATTGTCACGGTTTCGATGTTTTACATCTTCATTCTGTTTTCAGTAGGGCTTGATCCTTTCGAGGAGTTAGACCAAGACGGGATTCGCCCTGACGACCTGTGGCATGTAAGTACCTAAATTATTCTATAGAACCACGGGTTAATGTATAATAGAAGCCGAACCCTCCAGAGGTCACACTTTCTGCCTTCACTGAGACGGGCCGAGAAGAATCGACCATTCCGGTGTTACAGCAGCGGTCCTATACTGCCAGAAAGCTCATACCATCCGCTCTGGCCAACACTCTCTGCGCTGCGCTTGGCGTAGCTGGAGTCGTGGAGAAGATCAACGAGATGCTCGATACGTCATACGCTCTAGACCGTTTCCCAGTCTTAGAATCATATATCGAATCCTGCATCAAACAGAATTTCGATTTCGGGACTTTTTACGGTCGGTTTCGCAACTTTTCGGCTCATAATGAAATCTGCGCCCTCGCCATGATCGATGGCATCGAACGCGTATTGCGTGAGCTCGAAGAGGAGGACACAAAGAAGCGGCAGATGGTACTCTGTGATGGGAAGATCCGTACGAAGCAAGTGCGCCCTCGGCGCGTGTGGGATCTGCATGCTAATCGGGTGGTGCCGTACTGGGTCACTGCTTCACGCCCGTGCGCGATATCGCATGCATGGATGGACGAGAAGGATCGCGTGGATGTGTGGACCCCCATCAACGGGATGGAATGGCCTGTACCCATGCCGAAGGATGCTGACCTGAATCTGATCCGCATCGAGATGTTGAACCTTGGAGCACGATACGCATGGTTGGATGTTCTGTGCTTGCGGCAGAAGTATGACGCCAGAGAGGACCACCTTGAGGAGGATCAGCGCCGAGAAGCTCTCCGTGTGGAAGAGTGGAAACTCGACGTGCCAACCATCGGGTTTGTGTATAACGCCGAGTCCAAACCGCGTGTGGTGTACTACTTGAGCGGACTGGGTCGGCCGCTGAGTTTGACACCCGGATTCTTCGACAGTGATCGGTGCTGGTTCAATCGGGCTTGGACACTTCAGGAGATCGGCCGTGAATTTGCGGTGGTCATTGCTGGTGATACGGGCGATTCTTCCCTCCGAACGATGTTTCATGAAAAAATGGAATCATTGCAGAATATGTATTCCCCTGATGATTTCATATCGCAGATGAAGGATCGTGTGTCGACAAAGCCTATCGACAGAGTTGCAGGCTTGGTGTATTCTCTCGACCTGCGGTATGTCCCCATCTATGATGCAGACCAGTCAGTAGAGAGTGCCTGGGAACAGCTCATGAATGCTATGAAGCGTTCCAATCGGGAACAGTTGTTCCTCTCGTACCCTGTGCCTGGGAACGGACACAGATATTGGCGACCATCATGGACGCAGGTAATGGACGTGACATGTCCAGAGCTCGCTGCAACATTCTGTGAGATTGGTCAGACAGAGGAGACAGATGTCGACTGGTTCAAGGGATGCTGTGTCGAGTCTGCTCATGTGCGGGGATTGGCTGACACTGCAAACAAGGAGCGTCCTCGACGGGGAGAGTTGGTTGTCACAGGTCGCACCAGAGTACCCCGCACATTCGAAATCTCTGCTGACCACGGATATTCGATACAAGAAGGCTCATACACTCTCCTACATGCAGGCTTCTCTGGCAATCAGTCGCGTTTAAACAATTCTTGGGTGGTCGGGCAGAAGGGGAAGGATGGGAGGTTTCAGAAATTATCGGTGATTAACATGGGCGACATAGGTGTAATACAGGAAGAACTACATGAGCTATGTCGACTTGGTGTTTTGAAAGAAGACGTTATGATGATCCTGTGTTGACTGTAAAGGTATAATAGCATGTACTACCTGGTCAACACAAGTGATATTTTTTTTGTTTTTCCATACATAAACTAGTTTATATGGAATGGACAAGGAGATATACGGGTCAGCATGTGGTTCTTACAATAGACATTTGGGTACGATCCGAAGAGCGGGCTAGGATCGGGCCTTAGTTGAATGTACTGGCATTCAGTGGTTAACTGTTAGGCTCTGCCTGACACGTGACCTTATTAACGTAAGGCGTAATAGAGCTGACTCGCGTTCGGTCAATCACTCGTATTAGCGCTTAGTCAATTGGTGCTAATCGCGGTATGGGCAAAGTAAGATAAACTTTAGTTCGAGACTGAGGATATACAGGCGAGAACTACGGTACTTATATACTGAACATCGGAATCTAATAATAGCGTGCATGCGAGATGTCCATCAGGTAACCATGCGTGAAACAATGAAAAGGTCATGCTAAGCGGGCGAAGAACGCGAGCCGTAGCAACAGGTCTGAGGTCATTCGATATAGGCGTGGTGATCGGTCCGTGATCCGGTGATAGGCGCCGTAGATATGATGAGATTAGATAGGCGCCTGAGAGATAAGATAAGGAAAATGGAAAAATCGTAACATTAACAGTGAACACGATCCTTTATTTTATATTAAGCTTCGAATTGATCTACTCTATGTATATCTACATGCTCACTATTATCCCTCCCTCAATAGGCGTCCATCACCCTCTTGTTTGGGAAACACTAACCTATAACTGGGCCGTCGCCGTTTATATGAAGTCTTTCTCAGCATTTCTCTTTCATCAGTTTCTCGGCACTCCGAGTTTCCCCCTCAGTTGTAGGCTACCTTCAATGTCTTGATCTCAAGGTAAGCGGCTACGTCCTGAGTACCCGAACCATACTATCATGGAACAGAACAGAGCTTCAAGTGCGCCTCAACCCGGTATTGGTCCCTTTAGTCGCGTACGCAGTTCACGTCGAAATAATAGCGATTTTAATTCGAAGATAACGAGTAAAGGGATAACAACGAACAGTTCAGTACAAACGAAGACGCTGGTGTTAGCCGGGATCAATGCGTTATCCTTGTTTTGGCATACGGAACAGAAAAGCAACTAGACAAGAAAGAAAGCTCGCAGATCTTATGGGAAGGGCTGTTGAAGCCACCTAGGCAATTCCCATGGACGTTTTCACGAAACTATGGAACTCGACACTTTCAGAAGCGGCATGGGGGTTGTTGGAAGAAATACTTTGGCAGCCTTCTCGGTATGGGGGAAGAGACATCTCTGAGAAAGTGAACGATTCGACGATACCTGGAAGACCGAAAACTCGATACTATGTGGAGAATCAGAGTTGCGACTTCAATCATTCGACCACCTACCAGCTCGTAGCAGGAATGCCTGGAATACAAGAGAGAGATTAATGAACGGTGGCGGACACTTGGGCTTTCTGATGCTCCCCTAAAAATTTAATGGAGACCTGAGCCTCGTCAGTAATCCACTGGTACCTGGGGCATGTATTGATGGGCCATGTATCGAAGTGCAGCTGTTGTGATCAGAGTCTCAGTAGCAACAAGGATGATCTTCGAACAGTGTCAAAACACGCACTATACCTTCAAATAATGTAAAGCACGCACGCCAACATATCATTGAAAGCAAATACAAACACAATGCGCAGAAAATAACACGAAAAGTACGCCAATAAGAGAAATTTCCTCACACACGCTACAGAACCACATCATAGTTCGAGCGTCGACTGGTGGCTGCTTTCCCGCTATCGTCCGTCATACGCAGCCTATCAACTCCCTCGAATAGGTGCTTGACATGGTTGACATGATCGCCGAGATGATCAAACAAATGCCGACACCGAGAAATATAGTCCTCAGCCTCCTTCATGAAATCACCCGCGTAGATATTCTCGATGATATCAGCAAGAGACCTCGCCGGAACCGCCCTATCCCAAGTGATCCCCCCAGTGTCTTGCATCATCTCATACAAGCCTCTATGCTCGACGATCCGACCTCGCTGCTGAAGAGGAATTTCTCCCCTTCCCACATCGAGAGAAATCATAAGAAACGCAAGCATCTTGTTGTACAGATCTTCAGTCGCTCGCGTCTCGATCCACAGTTTGGGAGGCCGTTTAAGGAGGTACTCGAAGATCACAGGGAGGAGCGACAGATTGATGAGGTGCGGGAGATAGAAATGCTGCGTAAGCGTCGAATTATTCAAGTACGCTACCATCGCAGACAGAGCGTTCGCTACCAGCTGCCGCTTCGTCGCGAAAAACTCATTGACACGTTCAGGACCCCCGATTCTGAGGAGCTCGACGTCGATGAGACTCATTATCCGGAAAATCGCAGTAGCGACGCGAGGTCGGCAGGTATCCGGTTTCTCACACTGATTCTGCGGCCTCCGGCATCCATGGCAAAAATCAGCACCGCAGCTCTCACAGTAACATGTGAGACTCCCATGAAGCATGGTACTTTGCCTCTTCCGCTGCAAATCGTGTACCTGAAGGAGCACCCGTCAACGATGGATCAAGGAGAGATACAATCTAACATACAAATATTGCGCCACAACTGATGCACAAACATTGATCAGAGAATAGAGGTCGCGTCGTTGTCCTGAATAGCTGAAGGGACATCCGAGGTTCGATGTCAGCTAGGAGATCGCTTGCCACGAAGTTGCGACTCGGCATTTTGAGGGATGGTGTTTCCGGAGGGACGAGCGCTGGTGGAACGGCCAAGCGCGTGAATAGGCTGGGACCTGTATCATCCGAACCGCCGACACGCTGTTCCCCTTGAATAGATGATGTCGTCGAACTTGAGACATAAGTCATATGAGCACTGCGTGTAGAAAAGGCACGCTCATGGCTCCGTTTGTACGTCGGAGGGACTCTTTGCGCACTTTGCTCTACCTCTGGAAATGGGACGTCTCCAATTTCAGAAGCGACTGGAGATACCGGGGAAGGAGAGAGAAGTGTTACTTTGCGCTGAGGGTAGGATGGATCTTCTACCCGCACGGGTATATTTACCGGCTCTGTACCTCCCACAATCGTTATTGGAATTGTATGCATCCCCCGAGGTATGGCGCCTCGTTCGTACTGGGGATTTGCCGGGGCGAGAACTTCTGGGAACGGAATAGCGTCTTCTGAGTGCAAGACGTCAGGATGGACGCTCGAGGGAAGAAGAAGAGATGGAGGAGGGCTCGACGATTGCGGCGAGCCGGAGGTTCTCTGGCCATGTCCAAAGCCGTCGTCTTCCTCATCAGGGAGCTGTGAATCCATAAAACCGGCGGAAGGAGAATCAGGAAGTAATGGATATGCACTGATATCAATATCCGTCACCGTAGATCCTGAATCACTATCTATCGACCCCAGAGAATTGAATCTGGAAGGAAGAGTCTCGTCGGCGCTGAAAATGATAGAAGCGGGAGGAGAAAGGAAAGGATGGTGTCGTGCACGCGATGCGGTACCGTCAGCTGATATGGTCGACACAGATGAAGGGGAACTCGGTCGATCTAAAGACGTGTCCGAGGACGACTCTGCGTCAAGGCGCTCCTCTTGGACTTTTCGCATCTCTTCGAAAGTCCTTTCCTGGTGCAGAGAGATCTCTATCGCCCGTTCAGTATCCATCTTGAATTTAACATCCTGGTCCGCGTCTATGGATGCCTCGATGGCTCTCTGAAGCTCCAGCTCTTCTTGTCGAAGAGCCTCCATTTCTGACTCTGACGCAGCCAGGGCTGCCTGTAATCCTATATCTTCGTCTTCGTCTTCATCTCCATCCTCGTCGTCGCCGTCACTCGTCAGAGAACTTTCCGTATCAGTCCCATGCAGACTAGTATCATAATGGCTCAAGTATCCTCCCTCATGATCGGCTTCATCAAACCGCCCTGATGGATAGAATGGAGCAGCCTCGGCCATCTGCTATCAAGATCGGTAAAATCGCAAAGATATACACCAAGGACGATGCGTACAATGGCTGTGAAATGGCACCGATAGTGGTAGTTGATGGAAAAGTTAGAGATGTCGTTCTTTGTGGGTCCTCGGTCCGTACACGAGGCAATTAAGCGCGCGCTATGATAACTCATCAGGAAGGCCCAGATTTCAAAATAGAGTTGATGTCGTACCAGGGCACGGCGTACCGTTCCGAACATGGGGAAAGATAAGATACTTGGAGCGAATGGATACGGTTGATAATTGAATCAAGGGTCAAGCTGTAAGTGCGGAGATCAGGGATGCCTGGTGGATGAGATTAGTCAACGAAAGGCTTACATCCAAGACCTGGTTGAAGGTCGGAGGTACCGTCATTCGGAAGGACTCACATCCAGGCGTCTGATATCACACGATGTTCGTGTTCTCGGGCTCCAGATCACAGGCTGGACTCTATCGGCGTTGGAGTTAGAAGCAAAAAGCCAGTGACCGGGTCCACTGCGTATGAATTGAGCCCTCCCCACAGTGGTTCACTTCAGATCAAATTAAAGTCAGCGGATTTGTCCCTTCTTGTAAGGATGATTAAGACGGGCTTACCTCGTTTTGGAATCTACCACCTAAGTCCTTAGTAGACTTCATGTGTCACATATCAGGTGAAGAGTCTTTATAGTGCAGCACTGGACTGTGCGCATCAGGCTGAGTAGATAGATGAAAATTGAGGGACATACGAAGATATGTCTATGCGAAGTTCGCGGTTCGCTACATCAACAAGTGTTAGTTTATAATCACGGCATCTATCTCTGTTATGATGAACTCCACACTTTGGGGTAGGCACAGTAGACCATCTGTTCGCCATCTCAGAAAGGACCGAATAGCGTGCTGTTAAATGTGCTCACCGTTTATAATTGGCGCACCGTAAACCGCCGCGGTCACCAACGCAGAACGTATCGATTCGTGAATATGATGAGGAGGTAGGGCGTCCAGCCAGGCAGTAGTGATGCTTGATGTCCAAACAACAGTCATCGTCACACTGTTCAAGTGCCAATGATCCAAGAACTTAAAGACTAATAAGAAAATACAACGATCTTATATCCTGGGATCTGGAAGCTAGCACGGGACGGACAATCAGTCCAACCATAGCATCGGCAGACGATGGTGGATGAGAGGCAAGTTGAAGAGCGCGTCTTTGTTTGCTTCGATTTGTTCCGTTCTCCGGGACGATATGCCGGATCTAGCCGGCCCCCGGGCCCGGTTCCTCAGTACGCATCATGGGAAGACCGGAAAGCCTTTGAACGCAAGATCATCCCAATGGCGAAGGAGTTTGGGATGGACCTCGATCCGTAGGGTAGTTGTTGCTGGCAGATTCTGGATAGACGAACTTAAAGAACAGAGACAAAAGAGACGGGAGAGAAAAGGAGGATAATATCTCGTTCTAATTGAGAGAAGAACGATCTCAAGGTGAAGATGTCAAGGGCACTGGAAGTTGTTGTCGTCGAGACCTGTGATGTTGGAAATCTCACTGCTGGTATATCTGTTTTGTGTTTTGTGTTATTCTCTGACTCATGCTTTCGCTGGTTGCTATCTCTTATGTCAAGGGGGAAAAAACACCATCTTTGGAGTTAGAGAGGTCGAGCACCTCTAGGCGAACTTACTGGCTGGATATCAGGCTAACGGAGAAGCAAGTTGATTATCTTGAGAGGTTCGTACCTTGTTATCCTGGTTTTATGTTGTCACTGATTGTAAGTTTTTGTGTCTTTGCGGCAAAGTACAGTTATTCTGGCTCCCGGGGAGATGGAACATCTCATAACTGGATGCTACTAGCTGTAGCCAAGATGGCGAAACAAATGAAACTGCAGCCTATCTTTCCTTAAAAGAAGGCTGACTTGTCACTTGAGCACCGTTTACGATGCCAAATGTAAATCCATCTCTCTCCTCGCTTCTCTTCGGGACAACGTCACGTTATTGTTGAATATTTCTGGACTACGTACAAGTGATTGATATGTGTAGAGCCCGTGCTATTTATAAAACGGTGATTATATGATAGAATATTCCAAGCCGCCGCCTGCACGGCTAACCATGATTTTACATTGAAAAGTCCCACGGCCTCCTATCGTTCCCCGATATATCCATGCCTTGCTTGAGTAAGTCTGCGAACATTGATTCATCCTCCGTATACCACATGCCATTCATAATAGTGCCTATCACCTTCACCTTCTTTAATGTCTTTGCACGTTAGGCAACCATGCGAAGGAAGATCCCATCAAAGAAATAAAGCCCACTGCAATACCAATCGTTCCAACGGCGGCGCTGGGTGATCACGAAGGAAAACTCTCGGAGATTGGGAACTACTTTCAGCTCTCCGACCCCGTCCTCGTCTGTCATTTGTTGGAACATCCTGCGAAAGATATATTCTTCGGCAGACCTCCCCTCCCAATCGGAAAATTGGAACCGGAGCACGGCAAGCGCTGGAATCAAAGGCAGGATATCCAAGATATGCGTAGTAATCACGATGTTTGAGAGCGCGAGTTTCGTAAGACCCGAACATCTGGACCGATTGAACAAGTCGAGGACATTCAAGAGTGACTTGGTAGTAGAGGACTGTCGTCTAACAGGATCCAAACGGAAGGTCTCCAGATTCGGAGCTGTCACACATTGAAATAAGTCTCTGTGTGATCCTCGGAAGTGACGCAGCTGTGGCATGATAATCGGGGGATTTGCTTCAGTCAATCTAGTGTCCACAGTAAGGCTTGTGAATGTTTGTAGCTGTTGGTGAAATGGCTGAAGAATGGTGGAGTATGACTCAAAAGGATCGCTCGGCGGCGACCTACGGTAGTCCTCGTATGAAAGAAGGGAAGGATTTCCGGACCAACGACTATACGCAAACCACTATGCATCTTCACGGAACGCAACTTGGGAGCCAATTCAAATGCTGTGAAAGGGGCGGCGGTGGAAACAGGTCCGTGGTGAATTTCAGTTCGGGATACGACCACGAACTTGACCGAGAAGGCCGTAGATCTCCGAGCAATAGTTTGAGATTTCAAAAAAGTACCATCGTTCGCAGTTGTCCATAAATAGCTGCATGATTTCTATGGCTTTGTCTTTGTCCGACGATACCGGTTGTGGGTAATCAAAGTCCACCAAAATGTGATGACTGCGTGATCGAGCCAGACATGTTCGAAGAAGAGAGAGATGATCCTTCTCGCGAAATCTGCCTATATTGATGCCAACATATAGCTTCGACCAAATGACTCCAGAACATGTCAGCGCGGTGGCTCTCCAATGACAACTGACATGGCTTAGAGACCAGGGACCATCTGAGGTCTTCCAGACGGAGTAGCCTATGTCAACGGCATGTTGGAAAATCTCGCTCAGAAGCTCGGCAGGAAACCGACGAAGAGGAGAGAGTATGGATATAAGTTTGGACTGCGTTTCTTGCAATGCAGCGCGACGTTTCTGGGAGGTTTCGATATCTCGAGAGGGATCGTTTGTATCTTCACCAGCCTTCTCGAGAGACTGGCCAATGTCCCGTAATGAGAGTTTAATCTCTTCTGTGTCTGTATCATGAGGAGCGTCGTTGCTTTCCAAGTACGTGGAAATATGGGGGGGGAATGAGATGTTCGTCGCCCAATGGAGACATGATTCGGGAATAAGACATCTAGATATGTCATGCTATCGTTAATGCATCTTATGTGAGCAGTTTAGTACGAACCTTGATGATGTTTAATAGAATGTACCACGATTTCCGACCTGATCGCAACACGAATCACTTGTTTTCAGTTCACTCGAGAGCACTCGAGAGTCAATAGAGTGTGACTAGTTGGCGACGAGACTTCTTGGTATGAGGTCGGCACAGAAGCGTCTTGATTTATAACGGAAGATACGAGGAATAGATTTTAGAGGTGATGGCAGCGAGTTGAGTGGCAGAATTTGAACCACCTTTTCGGCAAATTCATAATGACGTCACCGGCATGTCGGCGCCTAAACATCCGTTCTCGGCAAAATGATAAAATTTTCAAATGGACAATCTTCTTGTCTTTTCTACCGCCGCCGTACGCTCATGGTACCTTACCAATACTTCGATGTTAGGCACTCGTCTAAGCTAATCATGATGTAGGTAAGTATCAAGATGGCATCTCCGCAACGCCTTGCCTTCTGAACTGTTATCTTTCCAAGAAAACTAAGTATTTAAACGTCACAGGTTCGAACTCTTCTGGCTCGACTCTTCACTATTCGCATTCCTACCGTAGGCTAGGGTTCTCCTACCAATCGCTTGTAGGTGAACATAAAAACACAGTGACATAGGGCCGCGAAAGGGGAGAGAACACTAGCGATGGTCGAAGATATCACTATGAACGAGCAGAGAAGTACGGGAACCCAGCCAGAATTTGCACTTTGTAGCGGGGAATGCGACGACTGTGCCCATTTAGCTGCCCTGTCTAGCACGATGTTTCGTAGTCCTCGTAGGTGTTCGATGAAATATTTGAAACCCGTACAAAAGCGACAGCTCCTTGCGGAGTAGCGTCCTGGACCAGGGCTTCAGTTTTCTGGGGTGGGATGACGGGACGGTTCTCGGTGCTCAGATTTGGTATGTATCCATTTAGTATTCACATTCCTTTGCTTCCTCTTGAGGACAGCACGATTACTCCATTCGCTGAATGTAGATCGAAGAAACACGACCTGGTACTTTCCTTTTCTCGGATTAGTATTACGAGCCGTCGACTGTTGCATACAAGGTCGCGCCTGGGCTGGGCACCGAGAACGTTCTGATGAACAAACGGGATGGAAGAGACCTAGGTTTTTCATTCAACTTAGCTCCTCGAGCAAGCCATTAGGCTAACCTTTTCGATAGACGGGGGCAAGATGTGTCCTTCCTATTCACCGGGATGCAGGATCGTGACTTTCATTCTGGGGTTAAGGAAGATGTTCATAATCTGAGTCGCTCTGACACTGCTCGTGTATGCGGTCATTCTTGTTCAAAGTATGGGGGCGTTGCCTGCGCCCTTTGTATTTACCAACGCGTCAGTCTTCGCAGCTCAGAGGAAGATACTTTGGGTCTCGTACATTGACGACCAACAATTGTTATAGGGGAATCCTTTCTTTCTCATTCCGCTGTGATCGCGTCGGAGACCATAATCTATTTCTCGCTTTGATGCTCTTACGCATATCGAATGAAGGTCTTAGCTTACTACGCATCGAAAATGCTCTGGGTTCCGTGTGAAGCCTGCGATTTTCCCGATAATGTAAGATAGCTCCTGGATTCTAATCATGCTCATGTACCAACGGTTCAGAGCTTCCGTCCTCCACGTACGTGAAATCTTCGGCACCGGTACAACCTGTGCACTGACTGAATATTCTCTAGAACTGTACATGGGAGCCACTCTGTCACTTGGATGCGATGCCGCTCATCACTTAAAAGCACGTCCTCACGCCGCAATGAATCACATGGACGATCCACTCACCTCGGGCGAACCGTCCATCCCTTCCATCAATAGGTCTGTATCGTTGTCTGTCTACGAGAGACTAGATAGGCTCCAGCTTTGCTATCGAGGTGAGAGATTTTTTTCCGCCTAGCAACGTTTTGAAAAGGTAAGTTTGTTTCGTGTCTGGTTTTAATTTTGCTCACTGAGTCTCTATCACAGACGGCCACCGTATCGCTAGCTCATGCCTAGCTTCGTCGTCGATGGCTTTGACCCTGTAGATCGTCATCCAGCGAGCGAGGGTATTTTAGGACATTCGACTTGACTTTTTACCACTACATCAAGCTCCAGAAACTCGAAACTCGAACCCTGTGGAGCCAATGCCACATGCAAGATATACCCGCGACCGTTGTAGGCCATACTTATGATACCGTGATGTTGTATTTCGCTGACCTTTCTCCAGACCTTGATTGTGAAGCTCGGGAAGCCATTGATATGCGGTGATGGTAAGTTCTCATTTAGAGTTCTCGCTTAAATGAAAAGATCTTAACTTTCCATCAATCTAGAAGTGTCGGTATTGATTTTGCGGAGCTCAAACATGGCCTGTGTATCGAGCTGGAAGATAAATACTCAACAGGTATCCTTCCTGCCCTGGACTTGGGATTTGTGCGCGCTTTTGAGTCGTTGTCGTGAACAAGGGAGTTACTTGAGACTGACGGTGACTGGAGTTGCTGACGAGCACGTCTAATGGATGGTAATATTTATTTGACTACTTACTGGGTCTGGATGTGCGTATTGGATGTACTATGTATGTGTACCATTACCAAGTGTTCATTATTCGGATTCTTATCCGCTGTCACCCGTGCTCGCAACGGCACTCTTGGCTAAGTCAGTCATATATCTGGCTTTTGTACCTTGAGCGATTGTATGCATTACTCACTGCTGCTTGATTAGGTCCTTTTTTACATTCAATGTCAAGATCTTCGTGCCACGCCCACGCAGGGCAGCCCCCCATCGAGTCAGGACTCGGATATGCCACGCCCTGCGACGGCCCTCCGCTTCATACGCCTGTGCCTGTGCGTTATACATTTTGGCGTACTCTCCTCCAATAGCCATAAGCTTTGTGTGAGTTCCATGCTCTATGATCTTCCCTTCCTTCAAGCACCTGTAGCACATGTCATCAACCTTCCCGTTATCAAGGAACACATCGATTGAATACTCACAAAATCTGATCAGCGTGCTTGACAAGATGTCTGAACCTGTGTGCGACAAAGATCATCGTCATGCCTTCACCGTGGTCCAGGAAACCATTCAGCAAAGCACGTTCAGCTATAGGATCCATTGCCGAAGTTGCTTCGTCTGCTATCAAGAGCTTGATGCCTCCATTCAATAGCTTCATGCACGCCCGGGACCTGAAACGAGTTCACCAAAACTGCGGCGAGATTGTAAAGGAGAAGGCAACATACGCAAGAACCCGTTGATTCTCGCCTCCTGAAAGCTTCGTAGGTTTCCGTAAAGGATGTTCCTGTTCCTGTAACTGTATCGCCGCCGTCGAAGGAAATTTGTGCCCACAACCCGAGACAGAGACATGAAATGAGCGTTCAAATGCTTCATTATTGGGAGTGTAAAGCGAATCAAAGCCACCCTTCTGTTTATGGATGATTCCAGATGATCCACCCATAGTAGCTGCCTGTTCAAGCATCTCCATGGGCCGTTTTCCGTGGATAAGTGAGACAGAGTTTCCGAGAGTCATGAGAAAGTTATCGCGGTAGGATAGTGGATAGAGGACGTCTTCCTGTGAAAGAATAGTAATGGAAGATCGAAGAGACTCCAGGTCATAGTCTTGTATGGGTCTCCCGTCGATGAGTATTTCCCCGGCAGTAGGATCTCTCAGGCGAGGCAACAGGTTCAAAAGACTAGACTTTCCGCTGCCATTGACGCCAACGATAATAACGACTTGCCCTGGAGAAATATCGAAAGAAACGTTGTCGAGGGCTTGTTTATCTCCAGGGTAAATAAACGAAACACTCCTGGGCATTCAGGTGATTAAGGTCGAAACATGATGATGAAATTTAACTCACCGGAAAGAGACACTCATTCCTTCACTGGAAGACTTCCGACTATCAGGATAGAGGCAGTTGCCAGTAGCCACAGTCGAGGTAATATGTAGATCCCGGTAGCATAGCATCGCTTTCTGAAGTAAAGCCACAAAGGAACTCGATTGGTGTAACAGCATTAAGTCGACATTCTTCCTCAGGCTCATCCAAACCACCTGGATAAGCACGCCTGAAGACAAGAGCGACGGCGTCAGAGGAGTCCAGAACAACGCAACAGAACACAGAGCCTATGAAATGATTGACGTCAGTGTTTCTTCGCAGGAGGGTATGGGGGACCGTACTGGAAAGCAGTCAACAAGAACCATAGTCACAAAATCCCAGTACCATGGAGGGGGGACGCTTGTCGCAGAGGCGAAGTCAGCTTCGCTGTATTGTTGTACACCCAAGGTTTCCATCTCTCGTTTGTATTCTATCAAAGTATCATCATTTGGAGGAGGAAGGCCGTCTGGGAGACAGCACTTACCCCGATATATGTAGTCTTCTCGGACATTTTTGACCATAGAATCACGATAGACCCAAGGATTAAAAATCATTTGATGGAGTCCTATTAAACGATCGTAGTGAGGATTATTCGTCCAGAATGCGTATCCTGAAATAAGAGTATAATAAGAATCACCGTCATTGTTGTAGCAAGACTATTTACCTGCGCCTCCATATTTGTTGATGGGTTTGAGCAAGATAATACCGAGAGCACAGAAGCCGAGTGTCATGACCCAGGGAAAGGATCCATCGAGAAGGATAATCAGGACCGCCACTTGGAGGGAAATGCCGGTGAAAGCCCGTAGCTGAAGGATAATTGCCTCCAGGGTTGTCCACACCTCACAGTACCCTTGGTGATATTCGCCGGGTCGTGGAAAACTATTACCACCTGTAGAAGTCATGAGAAAGTAGGTTCGTATACTGAGAGCAGGTCATACCAGTTGCAGTGTCTAGGTCTAAAGGCAAGCTCGCTGTAACGTAGCAAGCATTCGTTATACAAACAAACGACTCGGCGACTGGAGGACTGACCTTTAGCGAATTGAGGATAGAGAAGCAACTTGATCGCTGAGTCCATTCTGCGGTCATTTCCCGTGCTATGATATTATCAGTACGAAGAATAATGTTCTATGGAGAGGACTCACATGAAACGCGTAGCCACGACCGATACGGAGGTAGACGCCAACCAATACAGCACAGCATACTTGAAGTCTTCTACCATATTATTGGAGCTAGAAAATCCAGATGCCATCCAAGTCTCGACCTAATTATTCGTATGAGCCACGAAAAATATGCTAAAAAGTTGACGCCTTACGGTGTTGAGTCCCAATTTGACGAGACATATGGACACAGCCGGAGAGATGCTCAGCCATAAATTTGCCGTGAGATAGATCAGGAACGTTGTCGATGCGGCAGTATAGGCATCCTTGAAGAGACGGAGGGAGAAAGATACGTACTTCGAGATGCTGTTCACCACGAACATGGCGACGGATCCATCTTTCTCGTACACGATCTCGAAGATGCCCAGTCGGTCCCGCTTGATAGTGGGCCCTTTGGTGGTATTGTCGCTCAGCGCATCAATGTCAGTCTCGCCGGAAGAGATTGCTTTGTTAGACATCCTCGAGGTGAAGGATTGAAGGGGGTATTGGATGTTCATTTGGAACCCATTCCATTTTTATACTGTACATTTCGGCTCGGGTTATCCCTAAGTGGATGAGTTAATAAACGGGAGCCAACAGTCATTGATTTGTTTACCTAATCCAGGCCGTGAATTATCACAGTGAACATCGAATCGATTGTGTCGCAGAAGCAACATGCGTTTTCGTCACACTCATTTCGAGAGTCGTTGGGATCGAGCGAAGGCTGAAAGCCACGCTTGAGGCGCGAACAAAGTGGACGAGATGGCGCAATTCGCTTTTGTCGTTTCCAAGCCAATGATTCTGGCGGTGTGGGTGGGAATTCGGGTCAAATTCTTGTCCTCAACTTTGTTGCTAAATTTGGGAGGGCGGCGCATAAACGACGAGACGGAAGGACACATATCTCATCGACCGGTAGCCTCGCGGTGTTTGATGTTATAATAGTTCCTTTGTTAGGAACGCCACAGTAATCGACGAAGATCCATCATGACACAGCTTCCCGCAGACTCTGTACACACATGTGTGGTGTGTGAGCGGCTCGTCGCGAGTGATACCCCGGTGATATGCTATTGGTGCCTGTGAAACCAGGGTTAGGTCACACCCCACGAATGCAAGTTCTTGACTTATTTGCCAAAAGTCGTGGTGATACAGCCTCTGGTTGCGATCACGATGGATAAAGATGCTGTATGCGGAGTAAGAATGTTGCCTCAACAGCAATTCAGTGGGGAATTTTACCATTATTTGATGGCAGTGATGGTTGCACGGCGCTCAAGATGCGCTTCGGTGGCGGTAACCAATCAACCCACAGAATGAGGACCAAAAAGAGCAGATCTGGCGTTAATCATGTCATGAACAGTCTAATGGTCCATGTGTTTCCAGCCCCATGGAAGGGTTTTTTTTTGGATTCTGCTTTTAATTGACGGCAACAAGTACACAATCTACTAAGACGCGGTGGCGGAGCCGGTGGGTCCCTCCATTTAGTTTTCTGTTTTCAGCACACGAGTGTGTTGCCGTTGTGTGTGGAGTGGAGCAACGAACTGTGGTGGTGGTGTTTATTTTCCCTCGTTTCGGGCATGTGTTTTCTGTGTTTGCAGTTGGCCGTGGCCCTGAGTTTGATAAGCGTATTCGTCGTGTGTGGTGTGTGGTTTGGATAGACAAGGAAAAGAAATACATAGTATTCGTAAAGGATAGGGAAGATGATTGGAAGATAAGATCTCAGTCACCCCGGGTAGCGGCAAATGCCGATCCGACTTTTCTCCGCACCATCGTGCCGTGGAATTATTCTCACTGTATTCCTTCTGTCTATGTTTTCCTCCCTACAGAGTAAACGACAGTTCCACACTCCCCATTTTTGTTACATGCCATGGCTCGTACCCACAAGTACATTCTTGTCCCGGAGCAACTTGAACGCCCCGCCAAAAGGAAAGCAAAGACCCATGTCAAAAAATCGCAAAGTACCGAGGTGAAAACGGGAATATAGATACAATTAGATATCAGTCCATGGCAAGTAGACGCTCACGTCTCTGTCGCTGGTGGTATTGCGAATGCAGCACTGAATGCAGCGTCTATAGGCTGGGCCACGATTCCACGTACCGCCCGAGTTTTCTGTCGTCTTACTATTCATCCAGAGCCAATGCATTCGCGCAGTTCCTCAAATATCCTAGGCAATGGGCTTCTGGTGGCTAAAACCTTCAAATATCGAAAACTTCAAGGTGCGTATGAAGGAATACCACTACGAACCCAGAGATGTACTACCGGATGGAAGCTACCTCTTCAATATCGGTAATCCGGACGCGTGGGTTCTCCCATTAAATGCATTTTGTAGTGAGAAAAGGCAAAAGTCCTAGAGCGTTTTCTCGACGACCTGAACCGTTGCGAGCAGCTCGGCTTGGAAGTCTACAACTTTCAGTAAGAGACGGTTCGCGATGCTGAATATTTGTTGACGACATGTAGTCCAGGATCATCCGTGGGTACATCAACGACAGGGGAATCAATAGGACTCATTGCGGAGTGCCTCAATCGAGCCCACGAAGCCACGACATCTGTAGTAACAGTACTTGAGAACATGGTAAACCAAATAGACGGTTACTCCAACGATATTTAACCCTTATTTAACAGGTCGGTAGTGGCTACATCATAGGTTCCGACTCTTCTTATCTCGCTGATATTATAGCAGCAGTAGAAGACAAATGCTGAGTTGGAATCTGTTTGGACACGTGTAGGTCTCCCTTCGCGTATAGTTATAGAGGCTAACACCTTTTCTAGATCATAGGTTTGCAGCCGTGAGTAGCTATTCGTATTTTAACACTAACCGTGCTCAAGTGACAATACGACTACGATACCCAAACTAAGGAAGGATGGGAGTGAGTCATAATCAGCTTCTACTGGTCTTCTATTAAGCTCTGTACTACAGAGAAACATGTACCCCATGTCCATTGCTTGACTGACTGATTGCTGACATCTTTAAACTAGTAATAAAGTTTTATCGACGAGTTGGCCTGTCGTACTTGCGAGCAATGCATCTGAGCGACTCGAAATCAGATTTCGCATTGAAATGAGATCGCCACAAGAACATCGACATGTTCGTGCATTATCTCTATTCATCCCACGATGCTCAGTCACCTTACGTAGGCGCCATATAGGCTTAGAGCCGTTCCGCCATATTCTGACCAATCCTAGAGTCCAGGGTGCCTCTCATCCTGGAGACTCCGGAGCCGGAGACGTGAGCAACGGATATCTAGGTATTGAATGAACTCTCAAGTTGCACCGGACTCGATGAAAAGAAGAAGAAGACGCTCCTCTGCCGCATTCGAAAGAGTCTAAAATGAGTTGGACCTCCGTACAGGGCCGGTTCAAAACCGAACGGGAGTACAAAGCCGAAAACAACGTGCAAATGGACGTTTTTCTCGCTTTGATCCTTATACTGCTGTTCATCGCCCGCAGCCCCGTTCTCACGACGTCTCGTTGTGCTAGTAACAAAGATCTTGAGATCTTGACTCTGGCTCCAAGATGCAGCAGCGATGAAGACGGATCTCCTTCTGCTCCCGTAATTATCTTCGCGGGTAAGGAGAGCGAAGTGAGTCTTCTGGTTCTCAGGAACGGATGAATCGCTCACCTAGGCATTTACAAGGTAGGGAAACCATAGATACATGGTAGTCGACAACTTTTAGGCGCATATAGACGCCATTCTGTGTCTATTAAGAGCTGCATCATCTCCCTAAGCCATTGCTGTGCATGATTTATGGAGCGCCCGATGACCCAATGACGTTAGTATGCACGTCGTTTTGTGGTACTATGCATATCGTATCACAGTCCTGGCTTACTGGTATCGACGATGTTCTGGATTCCGCGTGAAGCCAGCGATTTTCATGATAATGTACGATATTTCCTGGGGAGACTTTTGGATGTGGAGGCTACCTTGTCTTTATCCTTTATCCTTGTCCTCTGTTTCTAGCATAAACTCCTGAGTCTACACATTAACACCGAAGTTTCAAGTTTTCGCCACGGTGGCATGGGATACTTTGTCTCAGTGGCAACTTTTGTGGAAGCGAGACATCCCGTTTTTATTGTGCGAAGTCGTGGCTCGTTGGAGAAGGACGACGACTGTGATCGTAGATCATTCAAGCGCCAGGCCAGTTGCATGGTCTTTCCCTCCTCGATTGCGGGTATCTAAGCAGGTGTGTCTCGCCTTTTTAAAACATCTACCACCCATCAACTACACAACCATGGATGCGTATTCGGTGCGTACTCTTCCAGTTCTTTATGCCACATCAATTGCTCATTTCGTTTCCCCAAAACGGTTCAGACGCCAAAGGGCAAATAGTCACAGGCGTCGTTCAATCCATAAGTAGGATGGCGGATGTGAGTATCATTGTTTCGAGATGCTATTTTCGACTGACACGAGGATGTTAAAGGGTATCAACAAAGCATGTACGTAAGAAAGGCCCAGCGTCTATCAAGTAACACGGCCAATGTAAGATACAAACAGTGGATGAATGGATGGATACAATATTGAGTGAATGAGTTGTTCTAATGAGTGTGCTTGCACAGTAACCGAGTCCATAACCCGAATCAGAGCGAAATGAGAGCAAACGATAAGCGTAAGGTAGAAATTGACGGGACGAGTCCAAAACTTGCCCATCAATATGAGAACACCATTAACCACGGGTTGAGCACGATCTGGAATGGTGATGGTGAGTCCCAATTACAAAATTCGTGTGTAGATACTTACCGGGAAAAGTATGTGGCAGCCCGCAGCCACACTTAACGGGAAGATAACGGCCCACTCAGAACCATCGACCCTCCAGCCAAGAGGTACCAGCGACGTGTTCAGAATGACCATTCCTGCAAGGAGAAGGATGCTAACGATAAGCGGGAACCAGAACCGCTTAGCAATCTTCGGAATCTCCTTGAAGAAATTCGATCTCTGGACCTCCTTAATGGTGGCGCTCCACGTAATATTGTACGAGAACAGGTGCGCAAGGAGAGCTTGAGATATCGGGATCGAGAGGCCGCCAAAGAAGAAGAAACTGGGCGTAAGACGGTGAGCAATTGGGTAAAAGATAAAGGAGATGATAAGAAACGTACAAGAATGGAATCCACATCACATTCTCGAGGAACCCCTTGACTAGCGGTTTATGGCCTAGTCGATACTCGAGAAGAGTATAACCAATATTTCCAGAACCGAAGAAGACAACTGTTGTTGCTAGCCAGATCTCAAAGGAATGCATGTAGAAGCCATCCACGGGGAACTGAAATCCAAGAAGAGCGTAGTTGATGATACCGCTAGTGACGGCAGCGGCGATACCATAGTAGGAAAACATGTCTGCGCAGTATGGGTTAATGAATTATCACATTAGAGAAGCGAAGCAGGACGTACACGCCATTACAGAGATCTTGTAATGGATGGGCGCTTTACACCACATGAATTGATTGATCTGATGTGCGATCGGACCCTTCCTGAACCATTGAACCAATGGGTTGAAGAGCAGTCTGAAATGAAGATATTAGTCACAAACACACTAATGACTCTGCTTAAACTCACTCGTTACAGCCATAGGCGTATTTCTGTTAGACACATCGGAACGAGGACCCGGAAATAAATGGAGATTAACGAACCTGCCAACGATTCAATTCATCGTCCACTGTTAGCGAAACACCCTCCTTGAAACCTCCATTCGAGTACGTCGCCCACCGGATATCATAGCCCCTCATCAACAGCCTCAATGCCATATCGAAATCCTCTGACACGTTCGATTCACTCCATATCCTCTCCTCACCTGAAGCTTTCGCAGCTTTGTCGCCCGGGTCAACGAACGCTGCATCCTGTAACGCCTTCCACCTGAGGAAAGCATTATGCCCAACGAAAGGCGCCACTTCTCCGTTCGCGCAGCCCATAGATATGCACCTGTTAATCCTCCGTGTGAAGAACGCGATACCGTTCTCGAAATAGTGATTGGCGATCTGCATGACGTCACTTTCATGCTGGATAATGGCAACGTTGGGGCAGGCAGCCATTTCCCGCGCGGCATCCCGTAAACAATCCTGGGAATTATCATCAATGGGCTTTAATGAAAGGTTGATAAGAGAAGCTTACCTCGGGTACAATCGTGTCACTGTCAACTAGCAGAATGATTTCACCGATACGCATTCCCTTTCCGAATGCTGCCCAAGGTCGGAATCGTGAACCGCTCTCATGATACACCTGTTCCATCGCCATTTGGAGGGCCATCTCCTCTGTATCTTCGTCACCCTCCATATCCAGCATCCGTGACATATCATCTCCGTCTTTTCCCAGGTACTGCATTCCGTATGTGCCTCCGTGAGTGCCAAGGTGGGCAATGCTACTGAATTCCGACATTGCTTGACTCGTTGCCACCGAAGCTCGACGATAGTACGCCTGTGGGGGCCGGTTCACCACCAAGTGATCCAGATGGTTCTCGACCTTGAGAGAAAGGCTCAAGCCGTAGTTCATGTTACTGGCCTTCTTGAAACGGCCAGCACGCACGAAGGGAGCTTCCCTGTGATCCTTCAGACCTTTCTCGATGTCGCCGGTTCTTTCGGTATAACCATGTCGAGGGCGGGCAACCCAGGCGATACCGTGCGTGGCGTAATACGCTATCCGATCGTCCCGATCGGCCAAGGAAATGAGCCGAAGACCATCGTCGTTAACGAAGATACTGGACGTTCCACCTTGGCGCGCGTACGTCCGCATGGCGCGTTTTATAGAGTTAAACGAGGGATCAAGTACAGAGTCCAGGTTCTCCTTGTACACTGGCATTTGTATAGTGATATGGGGCAGGTGGTTATCGATGTCATCGTTGGGGAGAGGAGGAATAGCAGAATAATATTTGCTATTCACATGGTAGTGGGCTATGGGTCCGATCCTTCAGAACGTTAAACCAATGTTAGGACCCATGCGATAAGAGAATAATACAAGACTTACGCCATGGTGACATTTTGGACAATCTGAAGAGTGAAGAACAACGAGACACAGAAGAGAAGCGGAAGGACCGCAAACAATGCGAACCGCATATAGGTGCCTTCGAGAAGATACTCCGTCAAGAGGGTCCTGATACCGTTCCCGATGAAGATCAGAGCCAATGCTGCAGCGAGACCATTATAAAATGGAGCGTAGAGCTTCACATCTCGAACCTCTGCTTTCGGAGCGGACATACCAACCTTTTTGCCATACCAATTCCGCTTGACCTTGCTCTTGAGGACAGGAGAAGGTTCGACGAGACTATGATTGGAAAGAGATGGGGTAACGCTACCACGACCGGTGACAGAAAACGATCCGATTCGAGGAAGAATGGAACCGGTGGTGTAAGACGGTGCTCCAGGACGAGATCGCCATAAGAGCTTTATGAGTCGGTCTTCAAAGTCCTTACAGGTAGGTATGATGGTGTCGACGGAAGAAGTGAAAACGACAAGCACACGCTCGTCCCGAATGAAGGCAGCACACTGCTCCCTGTCGGCCTGGGGCAGTTGGAGCATCGTATCAATGATCTGGATGCGAGTATTATTGTCGACATAGATGCTCGTCGCGTCAGGAGGCACATCTGCGAATGCAGCGTGAACGGCGGCACTACGAACTTTGACTGCAACAACGGGGTTAAGTGTCTGTACAGCGGCCTCGAAAAGCTCCAAGTAGATGTTTTCATAAGGAAAAACGCGGAACTCTGGCGGCGAGTCGTTCACGCGTAGGGCGACACCAGAGGTAAGGCTCTCTTCCTGGGGACGAAACCATGCATCACCCTGCGTCTGCTTGAAGATGTGGTGGAGGAGAGCATCCCACCTGTCGTAGTCCATGGCCAAGGAAGACGGTGGGTGAGAATCCTACGAGCAGACGCATCGTGGTGATAAGAAAAAATCTAAACGGGAATACCTACCTTCCGTTTCACGATGCCAGGGTCAGGAGTGGCTGACATCCAAGGCCCCATCCTCGAACCGCCAGAGGGGTTATGGTACTAAAAAAATAGGATTGGCGATAGGCCCTGGGAAAGCCTGGGAATTATTGGCACTGCCAGCGGAGAAAGGACGCTACGTCGTCTTCGAACTTTGAACGAATCATCTGCCGCTTCTGGTGCACAGTATGACAGTAACAGGCGCTACTGACGGTGAATCGCTCGGGGTACATAGTGTACCCCGACAAGACGGCTTGATCCTCGGCCCTGTAAAAGAGCAAGTAATTCGTCTCCTGTTCCGCGCCGACATTCCGGTACCCCCTTGGCTAAATACGTACTCTTCTCGCAAGTTGCAACCAACCATGACAGGCAGCTGCCGCCGTGCTGCCGTTCGTCACTCTTCCAAGCTTCATGAAAAGCCTTCTTATTGTTATCGCAGGCGGTTCTTATCGCTTGCGAAGATCATAGAAGGATCACATAGGAGCTCGGAACCGTAAGTGGACTCAGAATCTGAAGAGTGGTCGGTGATGGCCACGAAAAGAAACAGTCGCCTCAACTCCGCCTTATGACAGATCAAAGTGGCAGAACCCGTCAGGCGATACGTGTATCGTCACATCGTGAGAGAATTCTGGCCTCTATGGGGAACAAAGCCGCCTCGAATGTCAAATACGAAATGCGTATCCATGCAGCGTTGGTGCTTCACCGAAGGCTGTGCTCTGACAAGCTTTCGAGCATGCTGCATCACACGACTGCCAGCAGATATTAGTGATGATGGTTAAAACGTTAAAAGTTAAAGAAGGAAAGCAGCGCTGCACCTCCATTACCATCACGGTGACATACGGGATTTTGGAAATCAGGTACTATGAAATGATAATGAAAAGCTGGCAGAGGCGCAGCATGCCGTTGTCTGACGGTGATTTCGGAGTGGTAGCAACCCGGCTGCCTCATACCTTGACGCTAGGAGGGACGAGTATTGGGCGCACTTTGCCGTAGCTTCCACGATCAATGGAAGAACACGCTATGTGTCATGCATCATGCCCAGTCAAAAATCTGGAGACGTGGGTGGACGATCAACTCGCTTTCCTCTCATCGTTGTCTTAACCCTTGTCGATGACTTTGTTTTGTGCTCGTCAATCTTCAAGGTTCATGGATCCGAGACGTTTCGGGTATGCGGCTATTCTCATGCGAGGTAAGTTCTGTCTCTTTCTCTCACAACTCGAAGGAGCTTTGTGTTTATCAGCACGTCTAGACTGCCTGAGTGGGGCAAGATCATGAGTGTATCTCCATAGCATGGTGCGGTTCTCGTTTCTGATTCTGTTTTGTTTGTCCATCCAATATAATTCAGCACCCTTTGAAGAATATGGCATATTTCGAGGCTGGATCGCGTAATCTGTTTGTGCTCATCTTATTCTTTAGATCCGTTGGTATGAGGTGCTTGCAGTCCTTCTTTGGCTCAGTTGTACAAGTGGGAGCACTCACGGTTCGACTCCGTGTCATGGCTATAGATGGCTAAGAATATCCTCCTTTTTCTTAATGACCACCTCCATTTCCTGCACACTGCAAATCGAATCAAGAGCTTGATGCTGGTTCTAAGATAGAGAGTCCCGATCTCCCCGAGCATCCCATTGGACAGACAAGTTTTCTCATTTGTACGCTCGTCTGGTGGACCTTTTATTTATTACTCTCCCAAGTTCCAACACCGGCCGGTCCTGCAGGTGTACGGTGTTGAAAGAAAGAATCTTGTCTTTGATCGATGCTGAGAGGATTGATGTGTTGGGCGTATGAAGGAACAAGATGATGGCTCCGATTTGGTAAGTATTCATTCGCGCCCTTTTCATTCCTTGCGCTTACCCCGAGGACAGCGCATGCCACTGCTCACTTGGGACTGGTTTGTTCCTATAAGACACGATCAACCTCAAGGTAACTTCCCTTCGACTGTCTTGCGCCTTAAACGTCAAACCTCGTTGGGTGATTAGCTTGCAGCAACAGTTTGAACTTGCTTCGCGCATATCTCCCACAAAAGAATTGACTTCTCCTTCACGTTCCGTGTTGGTACCTCTATTGCGGCCAGTGAATCCTTCTCACACGATCCCTCGTCACAGATCAATGAAAGAACACACTACGTGTCGTGGTTCGAATCTACGTGATGGCATGTTGAACTCTGCATATTGCTTTTTAAAGACATCTTGATAACCCCGGAGCTCTCATTAACAGAAGAATTCTACAGCCGAGATGCCAGTATATTGCTCATGTATGCAGCCATTCTTGTGAGAGGTATGTACTGCGATTTTGTCTCTTATTCCATTTTTTTGGTCTCCTTTTTCAGTAGCCCATGATCCATCCAATTTGACCGTGCTTCGAGTCTGGACCGCCGTGCGATGTTTCACGAGGTCTTTTTCCATAGCTGTGGTGCTGCTTCAAAGACCAAGAATTGCTGGTGAAGAAGCCCCTCTTTGGCTTGTTTGTAGGAGGGCGAGCATCCACGGTTCGATTCCGTGTCGTGGCGAGTCATATCTTTAAGCACTTCTTTGCTTAGATTTTTCTTGGTTTGCTACCCACGTCGTTTGATATGCGTCTACTGAACTGCCATTTTTGTTGAGTGAGACGAGCAGTCACAAAATCCTGGGGCACTTTGCAGTCGAGGGAACGATTGGTGGTATCGTCAGTCACGTGGCTGTGGACGGCGCTCATACCTATGCATCCGAATGAAGAAAACCGGCAAAACCATTGTAACGAAGGAAGCGTTGAGGCGATTGCTTTGAATACGCGAGGAATTGCAAATTGACACGCGAGCCTCACGTCTGAAATTGCCGGTTGGTCTTGTTTGGTAAATTGGCTCTTTGCCTCCTTCCTCGATGGCTGACGTGCCTTTGCATCGACTTATAGCTCTTGAGGTGGGACTTCGACTTGTCTTAGCTCTGGAGTGCATCTATTTAGCCTCCGACACGGTCGGACGACCTGATCAGGACGATTTTTGTTCGCCCTCGCAAGTTCAGTCTGCTGTGGATGGCACGCGCGCGTTGGATGTGAGGCTTCTGTGGCTCTGATTTGGTATATACCCATCCACACTCCTTTTATTTATGCGCGTTTACGCTTGAGTACAACACAACAACTCCTTCCGCTGCTATCGATCAAAGAAACTGGACCTGGAACATTCTCTCGCTAGAATTTGTATTCTGCGCCGTCAACTGTTGCATGGGAGGTCGGGTGTTCATGTACTCGGAGAACGTTCTGGTGAACGAGCGGGAAGGGAGAGACGTAGGTTCGTCGGGCGAATAGGCTCCTCCAATGAGCGTTTAGGCTAACCTTTTGATAGATGGCACCCACGGTCGTTCTTCGTTTCCAACTGGAGGATCGTACTTTGATGCGAGGAAGGACGAGTATGGGGCTCCCTTGGTCGTTGCGCCATCTCGAGATGGAAACCGCGAGAACGGCTCACGCATGTCAGGTGTCGTGCGCGACCTTTTTTGATTCGAATCATTTGGGTTCTCTCCCATCGGCCAGACGACCTTGATCCAGCTTTCAGTGGATCAGTGAATACGGATAGCCCGAAGTACGCACTCTTCCCATAGCATATCGGTCTCTTCTCACATGCAAATTGATGGCAGCTCCGAAAGACCACGGGAGGCTGATACTGCTGTGACATTCCATGACACAAATGGACTTACGACGAGTGTTACATTTGCTAAAACTGCGTGTTCCCTCTATGCGAAAAATGCGTGTCTCCATTTAACTATGGCCTCTGCCCGAAACTCTCCATCACTCCGGGTTCTACACCGAACGTGGCAACTTCGGCGCGATATTCACTGATATACAGTCCGAGGAAGATTCCGTCTTTGATGAAGGGCATCTCAGGGGAGGAAGATGATGAGGTAACACGTTGGTCTCCGATCGGATTTGGTATGTAATCCATTTTCACTCCATCGATTCGTGTGTGCTTACTCTTACGGACAGTAAATTAACTCCTAGTTGGGGATTAGATTGTGTGTAGCGACGATGTTCTGATAACATCATAGCTCCATCCCGGCCGGTGAAGAATTCTCATCCTCATAGACAAGTGCGCCTACTATTAATCATTGGAGGAACACGCTGTGTGTCGTGGTTCGAGTCCACGTAGTGGCATGTAGTTATTCCGTCGCCTTGCATTTTTCCATGTGCTACTATCAATTCCTCAAGCTTCTTATTTTGGGGGTTGTTTCGCATTGCTCCATCAAGTTGATGCTGACGCTCTCGAAGAATATTGGATGTTTGCGTGTATATCACATGGTTTTAGCAAGCTCGTGGAAGGTGCTGGATTTCTCTGTTTTCGAAGTTGGCGGTATCGATATAAAGTGCTGCTTTGACGGCGAATAATTCCTGCTGAGTAAATCCTTCTTTGGCTCTCTGGTACGAGTGGGAGCATTCACGGTTCGATTCCGTGTCATGGCTATCCCGTATCAGTGTTCTGGTTTTTCTCTCAATTGTGCTTGAAAGTTATGTCCACCCGGGCGTCATTACTGTATCGCATCCAATAAATACAGTTTTATGGAGGAGATATGATCCGAGCTGAATAGTTTATTGCTGTAGATAAATGGAATTGTAGATCTTTGTTCATCTGGGATACAACTCCCCGTAGCAGGACATACTAATTGCAACACTTGTCCAATCTTTTGTCTTTTGTTGCACCTTCCAGTGGAACAAGAGTAATTATTACTAAGAGCAGGACTAGATATACTGTCATAGATAAATGGTGCCCCACAGTATATCTTGTTTCGAATCCGGGTGACAGTGTCGTCTCTAAAGCCCAGAGTATTTTTTGATGTAAGCTAGTCTCCTCAGGCGCACAGACCGAGAAGTGAATACACTCAATGGCGGGTTGTGAATATAAACCGGCGCTGCATGTGGAGAGTCATTCCTGTCTGCGAAGAATACATGACTTTGCTATGATTAATCGGGTTTAAAACTTGTTTTACACAAGTCTAATTGCCATGAGCACATACAAGTCGGGGGCTTTATCTATTCCTGGCTCGAAGGACCGGGATCCTTGTCAGAAACACTCAAACTTGGAAGTCGTGGTTCAGAGCATCGGCAGCACCTGAGGTTTGACGTATCCTCCTTCCATGACATGGTCTATCATGCCGGTGATACGCCGTCTACGCGTTCACACCTAGATTTTGCGATTTGGTAGCAATACAATTGCATATCTATCCTGTACTAGTGATAATAAAAGGACTATAGCTGAGGCTCCGAGCTGATAGTCACAGCAGTATGCGACTAGTGAAGCCAGGACTTAGATGCGATACCACTAGTGGGTCAAATCTACCAGCCGGCTGTACTAGTGACTTGAATACTAGCCGGACTACTTAATATAAGGCCACTAGTAGACAAGTAACGTGACTAGCGCACCAAACAAGGAGCAGAATACACAGATCTCGTGAAGTTCAGTCACTAGTAGACCGATCGGGGCAGAAACGCCTAAGTCAGGTTAACTAGTCACGCAGCAATCTCGAAGCAGGACTTAGAAATGAATTAGCAACGGATTAACGTTACGCCCAGATCCGACTAGTGCGATCAGATCTATTACGATCGGTACTAGTATAGCCCGGCTGCGCTTTCGATCACGGCCGACTACGGTTGCGAGCACGAGGATGTGGCTAGTCGTTCATCTCCGGCACTAGTGGCGCGTTGCTGGGTCAAGCACGCGAGATTAAACCGCTAGCTGAGCTCCGTGGCTCACTAGTCGTCCAATAGCAATTTCTAGACCGACTATTGCGTGTTTATGCGCGGTATTTCGGGCCTAGCCAAGAAATCAGTACCGAAAATACCCCACTAGTGTAGTTGTTTGTGTCGCTTTGTACCATTCTTTACAGTATATAAGTAGTAGAATAGCCACTCGCAACGGCAGGCAAGCCATCCCTGCGATTGCGAGTGACTAACAAGAGTTTAGTGCCCCAATTAAAGGCTTTTGTGCTTAACCTCGACGAAGCGGCTACTAGTCGCTAAGTTACCTATAGAATTGAGTGAATTGAAGTCCCTTTTGAGCAATACTATTGTGTCCTGCAAAGACCAAGAGTGTTTCGAAGTAAATTCTTGCAATTTCTCAAAGTTAAAGTATTATTCTTAGGCCAAGAGTGCCACTAGTAAGCTAGAGTGCGAACTAGTCAAGTGTTATCACTTGTAAGGAGCAGTTTCTAGGCCAAGAGTGCCACTAGTAAGCCAAGAGTGCGAACTAGTCAAGTGAAGATCACTTGTAGGAAGTAGTACAGGGCCAAGAGAGCCATTATTTCGAAGCAGTCATAGTCCCAACGAGCGCAGTAGCTCAAAACCAAGTCACATTCAGTCAATTGTGTCTTACCCACCCCACTAGTGCGAGTAGTACGCTTGTAAAACTCACTAGTAACGAATAAAGTGTCTTTTGAACAACATCCCTTGATTATTGAGTCTGCAGAGTGCTTCTATCGTACTCGAAACACCCGAATTCAATCAATTGGTGATAGTGTAGAGTTGTGAGAGGTTTAGTGTCGGTTGGAGATCATTTCCGCCCACTAGTCTTTTGTCACTCGCCGTTACCGAGCACATCACCGGAACGATCGGTACCCCTATCCTCAATAATTATAAGACCTGGGGAGAACAGAGTTTCGGTGTCATCGCTCTGACATTCTCCCCAGGTCTGTATTTCATTATTTCATTGTAGTTATCGCTCTTACACTCTCCCCAGATAGAGTGTTACATCTTGAGAGCTTCTCTGTGTACCCACCCTCCCGTACCCTTCTTTGGACACTTGTCCTCCTGTACTTACCACTTTGACTTCTACTCCAACACAGTGGCAACTTTCCAAGGCCGAGCTTGGTTTTAATGTCTCCCTGTCTAGGCCTTTTGTTGAACTCATGTATTTCGCTCATGTATTTTGTACTCTTACCCGTACTCGCGCAATAATTCTAATTGCCTTGCTTGTCTGTGTGAGTACAGGGTCTCAGTTTCACGTGAGGTTAGCCGAGACGTGACCCTGCCCTGAGATCAGTGACAGGGCCCGAGTATTGTGAATTAAGGGGAAAGAAAATGAGGAAGGATAACGATGGAAGTGTGCAGTCATTACTTAGTGAGATCGAGTCGTGACTGGGGTATGAACCGGTAATTCCGACAAGATTATTTAACATCATCTGATCCGGACTTCAGCTGTGGAGGGCTGAATTTGAGGAGCGGATTATAGAAGGGTTTGGCAGGTAAGGAGTTGAAAATGTCAACTGTGTTCATGTTGTCGGTGTAGATGAGAATACGATGGGGTTTGGAAGACAAAAGTAGTGTCATCAGAAGTGCGGAGACAACGGCTAGCGCTTCATTGAAAAATATTCCCTCTTCTGATGGCATTGTAAAGTCTGAATAGAACCCAGCGGCAAACTGCGGAATCCAAATACTGAGGCCCTTAGAGGAGGTGTCAGTTTGTACCAAGATATCTGCCAGGTGAGGACCCCACTCAAGTGAATCTAGAAAGAGAATGCCTGGCATGTGTTCAAGATGCTCAGCCATCCAAAGGAGCTCACGGCATAAAGCTTTTCTAATCCAGATGAGTTGAAATGGCTGGGTTTTCCCATGCTTCTTTGCATAAAGAGTAGATAAGCCAGGTCAGAGTAAAGGATATGCATTGAAAGACCAATTGCACCAACCACCTAAGCTTTCAAAGTCACGTAATGAGCGGCGTGATCCGACAACTGCAAAATCTCGGATCACTGAGATGAGTTCTAGTCGGGAGGAAATAGGCATGGTGATAGTCATCACATTCAGGTCAACATCAAAACCGATGATGGTGAGAATATACCCATGCAGCTGCTTTCCTTCTTCATGCGGCACTCCGAGTTCATCAAACAAAGTAAGAAGTGCAGTCTGCTTGGTTGGGAGGTATTTCTGGTAAGGACCATACCAAGTCTCTTGGTTAGCAAATTCCCATGAGAAACTATCATTGACATAGCCAAAGATATCGGTGAGTAGCTTGACAAATGTGGCAATCCATAGTACAAGTCCAAAGAAGGTACACCAAATATGGCCAGCCCCCCGGTTACCAAAGTTGTTGCAGCTGATCAACATGATGTTGATTTTTGATAGTGATGACTTGACGTATTTGCCAAAGGACATGCATTGGCAGCTGATGGTAAGCCTGTGACACATCAGACTTGAAAAGAATGAGTTTGACGTCCCTGCCATGTTTGCGCCGAGCCTGAATCAAAGCTCTCCCAAGATGCTTGAGAGTATCAAGATGAACATGTCCCTTGTGTTTGGGAATCATGGAATTTGGGGAGAAATCTCCAGCAGAATGATCAACAATCAAACGGAGCTTCGTCGAATGTGGTTTGGGGACAACACCAATCAGTACAGAATGCATACCAGGCAGTAGATTTGATCCGAAAGAACTTAGCCAAAGTGGGCCGCTGCGAGCACAGCAGGAACAAGTCCGAATTTTAACAAGCGAACACTACAAAGTGCCTACTACACAATTACAGTCTGTGACTCACAATTATGAGGTGCAACGATTCTGGACATGATTTTATTCACAGAATCATCGGAGAATCGAGCATCATGCACAAGATGTAATATAATACAACGAAATATCGAATTTTCATTGAAAATAATAGATACAAAATGCAAATAAATATTTGGGGTGGCACAGCGTATGGGAAACTGCGTACTTTTCGGGTGTTGTCATGTGCACGATGATGTGACCTAGTTATACAACAAGGGCCCTGCTGCACCATACAAGCAGGGAATCCGGGTGTACGACAGGGTTAGCAGTCATAGGCAGTGACTCTAGCGGGTTTGGGCATGCCAATCAACATTGTCATTGGGCATGGGGCACATGCTCAAGGGGGGAGTATCATCCTGTATGTACAAATGGATGGTCATGGGGATAGTTGAAGTGGTCAGGATGTTGGTTGAATGACGATGAGGGCCAGGCAGGGGTCGGTGCCATTTTGATGGCGATGAGAGGTCAGAGGCAAAAAACGACTCCACCGTTGGATTCCCCGACATTGAAAGCGGGATAGTGAGGCCTGAATGGTGGGGCTGGTCCGTAGGGGTAGTTATAGGGTGGAAGGGGCAGGCATGGGGATGGGATAGCGACACCCGGCGATGGGGGCTTTGGGAGCACTGGCACACAGCAGAATCACTCGCGCTCTCCAGCCCTCCTACCTCGTCCATGTCTGCTCTCCTTTGGTATCAGCCCTCCCAAAGACCATGCCACAGCCCTGCATCACAGTATGAATCCCCTGTCATTGTCGTCCTGCTCGGTGTTGGCATCCTGGTCACCAGTTTTTCATTTGTAGTGCCTCCCGCGGGGAGATGGTGGTCGATGTCAGATCCCTGGACATACTCTACAATGTTGTAGTGTATGGAGTTTGTGTGCAGCAGCGATTAGCATCGATGTCGATGTGGGGGTACTCCATCGGTCGGGATGGGAACAGCATCGTATTCATGGCCGTGGCAGCAGTCGGCAGGGGTCATCATTGGAATTAGACTTGCTGGCGTTGTCGCCGTCGCTGAGTGTGCATGGATCATAGCTCCGCCTTGAGTAAGGGAATACATAGGAGGTAGGGGTGGGATACAAGCAATCTGGGGCACTTGGGGCTGCCAGATTTGTGCAAGATGCATAAAAGAGACCTAAACAGAAGAGTAAGTAACAGAATAATAAAATACACACCGTTCATGTCCATGAAACAGGTATGGGAGAGTGGAACACACACCATTGAAGGTGGCAAAAGGCAAGAAAAGAATGGCACAGCCACTTGAGTGGCACTCGGATCATCGGACCGTGGTGAACTGGAATGCATGCTTGACACATCCTCCACTCTATTCTCCCATTCCGAAGCCCCAAAATTTGGCGGAATATACTCTTCGATACATTTTCTATACAATAAGTATGAATGAAACAGCCAGTCTGCTAGTTTGTTTAGTACTATTAATATTCTGAAAGGCGACTGTCTATAAAAGGGCATTTGTTAGGTCCTGTTGGATTCTAAGGTAAAACTTAAAAATAAGGGTCCTGGGTTTAAATGTCGTGCATAAGAACGAATCCTCGTTTCACTCGGACTCGTAATGAGAGAACCGTCCGAGGTCTATTTCAGTATCTCTCTGTGATCTGACCAAATCCACATGAGAATGATCCTTGAGAGGACGAAAGGAGTTGTCATTGGTGGTAGGATATCTCGGATTGTTAGTATCAGCCCATGGCCAGAAACCAGTCTCTAAGCCCACGCAAACGGAAAACACGAGCTCCTGATTCGGATGGGAGTCTAGAAATTCTCGAAAGCGCGTGATATTGATCGGAGTGACAATGTGAAAGAGTGCAGGATGCAATTTGATCGTATCAAGGGCAACATGATTGTTTAATTCATTCTGGGGCAGCTGCGGCATTGGAAGTAAAGTTTCTGTCCACGTAGCAGTGGTCATTGGCGTGTCCCAGTTGAGAGAATCAGGATCCTGCCATAGGTAGCCCCTAGTATAACGAGGACAAAGTCCATATTCCAGTGTATGTTCTCTAGTAGGGGCATCATTTTGGATACCGGATGGGACCTGACTGCTGTCTGAGGCAGCGTGATCGTCAGGATCCATCGTCAGTGAGATACATGATGTGTGCGAAGGTTGGGATGTTGCGATAGGAGCTGTATGTCTACGTCGACGACAAGGGTTTGGCCTCGAAGTCCGTGTGCTTGTAACAGAGTCGGTAATAATGGAGTGAATCTTATTCTGGATGCGAGACGCAAGGGCTGCTTTCCATAGTGACAGTTCAACACGCTTGTTCTTTCCTGGACGCGGCTGCATATGTCTATATCGTGTGATAGGCACATGAGATTTGATCGTTGTCATGGTTGAAGCAGAAAGCTGATGGGAGTTGTATTCAATATGGCAACTCCAGATGTACACAGAGAAGCTCTCGAGATGTAACACTCTATCTGGGGAGAGTGTAAGAGCGATAACTACAATGAAATAATGAAATACAGACCTGGGGAGAATGTCAGAGCGATGAAACCAAAACCCCCAAAACCCAATTAAACTACCGCACGTGACCAACGCTTAATTTGCAATTCTGTCTGTTCAGGGCGGAAAACATCGATACACCGGGATTCACGAGCTGAGCGTCCTTGTACCATATTTAATTACTAACCAACGTCTGCAATCGTAGGATCGTATTACGACGTGAGGAAATTTCGTATAGATAACCGTTGCCATCCATTTCACAAGTCAAACGCAGTCGCCGCTTTGACTATAAAATGAGTATAAACCTTGTCCAAGTGAGCATCACGTAGATAAAGCTAGGGAAAGGCTTTTTTCAGCTCTGTGACTCGAATGAAGGGATAGCCAGAACTGATTTCAGGCTCCATTTTATGTTTATGGATGTGTGAGCTGTTCATTGGACTCAGAAATGTGGCAGTAATGTCCACAATGCCATATCCAAGCCCTTGAGCCATCTCCAGCTATCTCTATCTTATGGCGTCGGCGCCAGGGCCCGGTACCTCTAGTTCTCCAAGAATTTCGGAGAGAACCACCATGTACAGGGAGCTGCTTCGGTGGAGTTAAACATCAGCTCTGCCATCAGTGCCAAGCTCTTCATTCTGCAGGCTATGATCCCCGAGGCCCGAGGCCCTAGGCATACTGTACCGAAGTCAACACAGAAGTGGATAGATCTTGCAAGGGAACCCCAGCCTCACTGGACCGCAAAACATCATGTGAAGACCAGCAGGAATACTTCTCCGGAGCAGAAACCTAGGGTAAGGAGAGAATTTAAAGTGCTTGGTTTTAGCTATCTAGTACGGAACCTTTTTTCGCCCATATTCAATGTTCCTTAGAAGAACACGACCAGGACGCAAGTATTTAATTATTCCATCCTCATTTCCCCCTTCCTTTCGTTTTTTCTGGTCAGCAGCTTCTCCACCCTTTCGTGATGCACGGTCTCCGAGTAAACCGGTATGTACCCTGTCCAGGGCAACGTTGCGGATATGAAACCTGGGACCTAGTCTCTAAATCGAACAAAAAGGATGACTGGTCCTCGATTTGCAGCCTTCTCTCGACGGTCATGGATGCGCAATTCATGATACTTCGAGTGGTTTGCTTGTTCTCACGTTTATTCATTCAGTAAAAGCATTCTATATTTCCTCCCAGCCATGCTACTAAGATACTGTTGTCACGTTCAAAGTTACTGCCGCGTACAAAAAAACACAAAGAAGTTTTATATTTGTCAAGGAAATAGTACGCGGTCACTCCCATCGTCGTCTAAGCTTGAAAAACGCTCGCAGATCTACGGTCGCGTGAGGTTGGAAAGTTATCACCGCGAAAAGGGATTGCTCACGGTAAAGTTACGGTGCCGCCATTGTCGCGCTTGATGAGAACAAATTGGGCGCCCTGGAGTAAATGAGCTGACATAGATGGTCTGTGAGGGAACGATACGCACATCTGAGGTGCGAGTTATGAACTGGACAGTACCATTTACAAGCCGACCGGTCGAGTCGTAAAAGGAGACGCGTGAACCAGCCTAGATGGTACGAAAATAATACGCTGTATTAAATCGATGTGGTATGAAGGATACCAGAAAACGTACGTTAAACACGTTCATAAGCCAAATAGTCTGTGGGGTTATTGTTAACTGACTTTCCTTTGCTCAACACGCTGGCTTAAATACCTGAAATTACCTGCAGGACATTCTTTGCGATTTGATTTGGAATATTGAGACGCGGCGACCGAGTCATGTATGTAAAACCTCGGAAGAAGTATCGTATAGTCCGCGTTAGGGTCAGCAACGGAGTTAGTACATACTCCCCACGAGATAGGCACTCATCATTACCATAAGTACATTGGATCGACATTAGAACATGTGCTTTGTGTCGTTGCATTGAAGTTTCGAAGGCGACAAACCCCCCTTCAACAAGAGGTCGCCAGTTTTCGGAGGCGGCATTCTTGTGCTAAGCGACCCTATACCACTTTGAGATCACACGTTGCGAAGTGAGTGCAAAAAGTGTAAGCAGGATAATGCCCGTCCAGAGCCCTGCAAAGCACTTCTGACCCCGAGCTAATTTCTCATGATATGTCAAATCCTCGGTACCGCTCATGAAGTCAGAAACCTTAGCCCGGAGACCTTAGCCATGGTCCATCCGCTAGCCTTCATCGACATCCGAACTGGGCGCAAAGACTGCTGGTAACTATTAAGTAGTGTAAAATCCCCACGTGGAAGAAATGTCAGCAAAGGATGTAACAACGGAGAACGATTTGTCCCCTGCATGATCATTGTGAGCCCGAGCATCCCATTGAATGGAAATGGTTTCTCATATTTATACGCTCGTCTGGTGACCTTTATTCATTACTCTCCCAACGCCGAGACCGTTGTACGATGTTGAGAGAAGGAATCTCGTCTTTGATGGATGCTGAGAGGATTAACGTGTTCGGCGTATGAAGGAACAATATGATGGCTTCCATTTGGTACGTATTCATTCACACCCCTTTCATCCCTGTGTGCTTATCCCGAGGACAGTTACAATTGCGCATGCTGCTGCTCACTTGGGAGTGAATTGTTCCACGATCAGCCCCCAGGTAACTTCCCTTCGAGTCGCTCAGGACTGTCTTGCAGCTCAAACCTCGTTGCATTGGCTGAGTGATTTACTTGCAGCGATATATTGAATTTTCTTCGCGCATATCTCCCACAATTCCTTCACGTTTCGTGCTGATACCTCTATCGCCGCCGGTGAAGCTTTCTCGCAGGATCCCTCGTCATAGATCAATGGAAGAACACATTACGTGTCGTGGTTCGAGTCCACGCGATGACGTAAAGTTGAATGCGGCCACTTCTTGCCATTTTCCTTGGTACTTCTTTGGCTCAGCATCCGATTCCGTGTCACGTTTCATTGTGCTTAAAGGTTATGTCCGCACAGGCTTTATGGAGGAGATATGATATGGTTTATTCACGTCGGTACTGTAGATAATCAGAACTGTAGAGTTTCGTTCGACTGGGATATACGACCTGTGGTTCGACTCCGTGTAGCAGGACATTCTAATTCAACCCTTGCATGACCTTTTGTGTTACTAAGAGCAAGACTGCATATGTCTTCGTTCGAATACGGATCATAGTATCATCAAACACCATTGTGTGTCGAGAAGAGAATACACTTAACGGAGGGGTTGTGAATATATACACAGTGATCAGGGCGGTCCATGTAGCCGTCCACTAAGAATGCGCCATGCTACACCATATTTTAATCAATGTACTTAGCTTCAACTCGTTTCAAAAAGCTGTTCCCTGTTTTGATTCCACGTCGAAATTGAGCCCATTCCTACCAATAATTCGCATGAGTCAAATGGCACTCTTCATCGATCCCCAGAAAGAATTAAAGCTAGTAGGCGCTTGTTTATTCACCATCACAGCTGTTAATTGAATCCAGGAGGAGGCGGAGCCCATAGAAAAAAAAAAAGAGCTGAACACCGATTGACCCGTGGGTATATTTTACGCTCAACTTACCGAGGGATCGACAGAACCGATGTGAAATTACGACAGCTCCTCTGAAGTGCCGTGATGATTGGTGAACCCGAACGTAATAATTTCGCCTTGACGTATGGTACGGAAATGAAATACCACCGCCGGATGTATGTACCTCTTAAAGTACGGCGATAATCTCAGGCTGTGTTCCGTCGACGTGTTTGGTTATGAGAGGACGTTGGCAGACGTTGAAACCAGAGCAAAGCTAAAGCGGATGTTAGTCACAGGCTCGATTCCGCAAGGGAAACCCCATGTCAATGAGAAGGGGACGATATACTCAAAGCCAAGGGAAAAGGGTGTTCCTGTGCATGGGATAAACACGGACAGCCTATTTCTCCGAAGAACATAATAACTAGTATTGGTTAGAAATGGTACAGATGTAAGTTTCAAACGCGGGCCTATCCAGAAGATGCGTTCTCGTCGTTGATAGCAGCCCATGAATGCTTGACGCGTGCTGTCTGCAATACGGATGCGGGCTTGACCAGAAGAGGAAGAGCGTATCAACGTGGGTCAAGTATGGCTGTGTCTGCGGTAATGAATGTGTTGTGCACCGACGAAAACTTGTAAGTTGGGGCAACCATCGTATTCCAGAGTCAGATGACTATTAACGGCTGTGTTGGGAAGCTAAGATGCCATCCAGTAAAGACTCAAAGTTGGCGTAACATAGTCAACGTAGAAAAAATCATTCCTTGTCCGTCGTTTAGTTAAAAGAGGTATCCGATTCACATGAAAGTATCCACCGAATCCAATGTATCTCTATTGGTAACACTGCCGAACGCGAGATCATATAGTCTCCTTTTCCGATGGCGGCGGTTATTGGTATCTTCTTCACTAAGGCAGCTGACCAAGGGAGGATGGTTCTCCTACATAACAACCGTTTTTTGTCGCCGCGAGATCCCATTGACGTGGGCGGAAACATGTCCAACTGCACGATGACCTTGTAGATATCAGGTCCTTAAATAAAGCAAAGCGATGTAACCTCACCTTGATGTAAGCATAGGAGCTCGACAGCTTGGAACCAGCATGTTGGAATCGCTAAAAAAGTCAAGGTCACGGCAACTCAAAGTGAGGTACGACGGTAGTGATATCGAAGACTGGGCTCTTCTTGTGTCCTACCTCTCATATACATCATCAGGTATCCACTCGCCAATGATAGTCGGACCGGAGAAACGCTGGTCTCCGTCCATCGGAGTGGCCGTAGTCAAAAAGGGCGAACAGACGGTGACTGTTACAAGGAAAGAAGACCCGTCGAAATCAAATTTTCGGAACCGCAACGATCTTTGATTTTCAAATGATGTACATACTACTCAAACGAAATTGGAGCCGCGTTCAAGTAGATGTGACAATCAATTCGAATGCCGCAATACCTCCTTGGCTTTGACGGTGTGCTCTGCGGCTGCTTAGACAGGCCTGTCCAAGGCTATGTTGATCCCGGTGAGGTACGCTGTCTCCGATGTCTGGTTTGAGATAGTGTTTGACGATGGTGGGCAAGGATGGGGGAGGGGTACCTGTGCACCAGTGCTTCGTTGCGAGTTGTTGTTGGAGATGAGGTGAATGTTTCGTGGAGTCTATTAGCGAGGTTATTTTATGCGGATAACTGGAATATGATGCACGATTTCTTGCAGTGATGTGTAGTTCAATTACATGCGAGAGAATAAGGCTTTTTGCCGGAGTCTATTTACGAGTTCATAGAAAATGATACAGTCATTGTGATGCGGCAGCCCTGCGCATTTAGAGGGTCAGGGAAATAGCAGGCTGACGGAGATGAGCATATAGTACCGTTTGGATAAGGTCGATGGATAATTGGGAGCAAGAGTCATGGACGGCAAGATGGGCAGAAGATTCGATCTGAGAAGCATGGACGCACACTCCCTACTTCATACTACAACCAGTGAAATGGAAAACGGTCCCGTTGTTTGGATACCTGACCCACCGGCTTCGACACCTGGTGAGTTTTGCATAGTCTAGGTTATCGTTTACAGAATCAAAGAGAAACACGAGGGTATACCCAAGGAAAGGCAACCTACCTTCTCGTTCTCTATCTACTAAAAATGTTAGACTAAATGCTTGAATAGTTGTGAACTTGACGAACAATGCACGCCTAACACTACTATCAAGTCTTGAAGGGCGAGGTCGATGAACGGTCCCATTCCCGCTACGTAGTTGACGGGTATCAATAACCTCATTCAAGTGACAAGGGCAACCGATGGCCGCAGAAATTGGGTATCGTACACGGAGATAAATCCATAAACGACGTATGCAACCATAAGAGCGCTCACGACGATACAGACTCGCCAGTGAACCAGTATTTGATGATATGCCGTAAGACCAAACGATCCCAAAAATGCCCACCGTACATACGTACAATTAACACAATGTCAGAGGGACGTCATTTCTTCGCCGACCATGAAAGTGAATGAAGACCTCGTCTGATTGAGAATTGTTAGAGACACCATAGCTACCAATAGTAACGATTACGATTACAGGAACAAATGGAATAGTTGGCCGAACCGCAACGACGCATCTCAAGGCAAAGCAGCATCTAAACCAAACACGGAATAGGAGATTGCATTCTTCTGGTTCTCTGGTACGTGGCGCATACCTAGCGTTAAACTCGTATCAGTACGACAAAGGACAAAGAAGCAGGCCCATCACCTTGAGGATGACAGACTTCCTTGAATTCAACCTGGCGCTTGTCGTTCGAGCTCCGGCCGTTTAGCAATATTGATCTTGATAGAAGTAGGACCCGCTGTGGTGAACTTCAGCACAAATTTACACCGAGAAGAAGTAAAGGATATGAATCAGAGATCTTGGTGAGAAAAGTCACGTCGTTCCAGGATCCTTTGAGGAGGGCAAAGTGTACGCTATCGTGGGAAGAGGGAATGAATTCTTGCTTACCTCAAAATGAAGTCCCATCAAAGATCTAAAAATAATCTCGTCAGCGAATTCTGATAATTTCGAATACAGGCAAGGTAATCTCAGAATGAGAAATTACGGACGCAACAACTTCGCGCATCCAGCCCAACGGGGCCGTCAAGTGCAAGGGGAATGTGCGCTTCATCAGACGGCACTGCGTAAAGAAGGCGACTCACGCTGTAGGCCCAGAAGTTGATGAAGTCGAATCCAAGGAGGGCAAGAGTAGCATGCTATCAAACTCGCGAGCATAGTCTACCCGCCAAAAGGCAATGTCCATGAGTCACGCCTGTGTGAAAGCTAACTAACGTAGTGTCGGCCGTCTGTAGCTTTCGAAGTTCGCGAATATGGGCAGCTAAGGAGGGAGATGATAGTAGCTTTATGAAGGAGCGATAAGAGACGACGTCGGAGGGGTTCACAGTATCGTCAAGGAGGGCGGTGCCTGTCATTTTCGATGACACTTCGAATGACGCTGCATCGAAGACGGGAAAACTGTGGTATATGTCGTCGAACTCGCGAGCTTGAACGGCCCAGTAAACGGCGATATTCACGGTCCCCGCTACATCACAGCCAGAGTCAATTGTGCATAGCCTTCAAGCAAGCAAGTATAGCGCACCTCGGTCAAATCCTGCCTAGTTTCTCTGGCCACGGCAGTGCAGGAGACGTTTAGCCATGTCGCGATAGACGACAACCGAGCTAGAGGCAACCTGGTTACCGGTCCGGTTATGAGTCCATCCAGACGGTAGTAGACACGTCATCGTCGTTGCGGTCCTGTACGACGACCCACATCTGTCCACAGTTCACTATTCGGAGAGTCAAGTTCGACGTCGAAGTGCCAGGAGTAGACGACCAGGATAGAGGTGCATATATGCTGATAAAGAAGGTTCAAGGGTAGTTCTTACCAAGACTTTAGCACTGACATTTTTCTCCTTCGTCGTGACATCTCCGGCTGCACAAGCACACCTCATAAGTTTTTCCACCCCAGAGGTAGTTGCAAGCCCTCGAACGGCGAGCTGTGAACAAATGTTACACCATTTTTGTCCAGCAAGAGCAATACCGTGCATACCAGTGGTCATAGTCGAGGATACATATGCCCAGCACGCCATACATAGAGGTCACTCGCGCGAGTAGGTAGAGAATCACTGCATGGAACGTCGGAGAAAGGAAGTAAGAAACGGCATGGCAATCAATGTTCAATCATCAAAATACGTGCAATCAAAGGATACACGTGAGTAACGCGTTCCATGATTTGAAATTCGGATACTTGTCAACCTCATATTTTGCCACGCGTAACTTCTGCCTGCCGCCTGCCTCGGACCGATTTGGAACCCCACACACTCGTGAAATGAAACTTGATACGATTCGTAAGTGCGACCTCACAGGTCCCCATTTTACCTTCGCAAATCCTGTTTTACATCGGCCTGAACACTGCCGTTCGCTTTCGGCACTTTCTGTTCTATGTGTTCCTCCAATTTCCTGACCGATATGTGGGGAGCGGGACCGAAAGCGGAAGTGCTAACCATCCTTCTTTTGGCCTTCGTGTTGACTGATACGAGAAAACTGAAGACCTAGAGTCGAAAGAATGTACTCGTAGGTATGTGTTCGGTATATCTCCCGATTACATGATCGTCCTCCCTCCCTGGGACATGCTTACTGTTGGCGGGATCAGGACGGACAAGGAAGAGAAGAGACGAAGGGAGAAGGGAGAGAAAGGGAGGAAAATATATGGTTCTAATGGGGAGAGAACGAGCTCGAGGTGAAGATGTGCTTATATACAATAGTCCATAGATGATGCCCGCTTGTAGTGTTAACTATATTTTTACAAGGAAAAGTCCCATGGCCCTAAAACTTTCAACGATATATCCATACCATCTTCGAGTAAGCTTTCAAAGACTGACACCTCCACCGGAGACCAATTGTCGCTTGGAATAGAAGCTCTAACCTCCACCTTCTCCAACGTCTTTGCACGCGAGGCAACCATGTCAACGAAGATCCCATCAAAGCATAAAACGGGGGTGAAATGCGGATCCTTCCTTTGGCCAGGCGGAACAATCGCGAAGGAAAACTCCCGAAGATTTGGAACTACTTTCGGCGTTCCAACTTCATCGATGTCTGTCATTTGTTGAAACATACTGCGAAAAATGTCTCCCTCAGCATGCCTATTCCCCCAATAATAAAATTGGAACCGAAGGACGGCGAGTGCTGGAACCAAAGACATGATATCTAAGATATGACTAGTAATCATGTTGTTTGAGAGTGTGAGCTTGGAGATACCCAAACATCCGGACCGAATGAACAAGTCACGGACATTCAAGAGCGAATTGGCAAGCACGAAATGAGAATTATCCAAGTGGAAGGTCTCCAAATTCGGTGTCGTCACACTTTCGATCAGGTCTTCGTGTGATCCTCGGAAGTGTTTCAGCCGTGGTAAAATAATCGGGGGATTTTCTGCACGCAATCTCTGAAAGACAGACACATGGAGACTTGTGAATGTTTGTAGGTGTTGGCGGCATGAACGAAGAACAGCGAAATATGAGTCAAGAACAGTTGTTGGTGGCGACCTGTAGTCCTCGTATGAAATAAGGGAAGGATTTCCGGGACCAAGGACCACATCAATACCACCATGAATCTTTACAGTACGCAAGCGGGGAGCCAATTCAAATGCCGTGATGGGTGATGTGCGAACAGGTCCACGGTGGATGACAAGATTTTCCAAGTTTCGGAGACGACCACGAGCTTTACCGAGAATACTGTGGATCCCCAAACATTGGTGTGAAATTTCTAGCGACTGCCAGCGTTTACAGTTGTCTATAAGTAGTTGGAAGATTTCTTTGGCTTTGTCTTCGAAGATTGGTACCCGTTCTGGGTAATCGAAGTACACTGAAATTTTATGCCTGCGCGATCGAGTGAGACATGTTCTGACAAGGGAAAGAGGATCTGTCTGGTGGATGTGGCGGCCATAGATGCTAATATATAGATTAGACCAAAGGGCTCCAGAACATGTCAGCGCGGTGGCTCTCCAATGACGACTGACACGACTGAGAGACCAGGGACCATCGGAGGTGTTCAGGACGGAGTAGCCGTCTTGTTCAACGGTATGTTGGAAGATCTCAGAGAGAATTTCAGCGGGAAAGCGACGAAGAGGAGAGATAATGGATCGAAGTTTGGACTGTGTTCGCAGCATCGCAGCGCGACGCTTCCGCAAAGTTTCCAGAGCTCTCGAGAGCTCTTTTTCATCTTCATCAGCCTTATCGATTGACTGGCCAATGTCCCGTAAATATTTTGTAATATATGCCATCTCTATATCATGAGGCGCGTCGTTGTTTTCCAGGTACATGGAAACATGGGCGGGAATGAGATATTCGTCGCCCAACTGAGGCATGGTTTCGGAATAGGTCATCTGAATACGTGATTCTATAGTTATTGCGGCTACTTGAATAGATTATTACGAACCTTGAAGAGCCTCGATGTGCTGTACCACAATTCCAAATTGTCTCCTACACGTCGATGTCCGATTTAGCTCGTTTATTGCCTTAGGGCTTAAGAGTGCGATGAGGTTTCCTGGTATGACGCCAGTACAGGCGTGGCAGGATTTATGGTGCGACGAGGAGATTTTAAAGGTGATGGCGGCGAGTTGAACCTGAGTGGCAGACATAGTGTGTCTTTTAAACAGCTTTTGTGCGCAAATTGACCTGCCGCTGGCGGCATGTCGGCAGCCTAAGGACAATTAATCTCGGTCCATGGCACTACGACCGTGATCTCGTTGTCTCTTTTCAGTCATGATTCACCACCAATACCAACACCACCATACGCTCGTGGTACCTTATCAACGCTTCGACGCAGGTGCCCATGCTAGGCTAATGATATAAGTTTGTCATTCAAATTGCAAGCGTTAAGGCTACGTCTTTGATCGACCGTGGTAAGAGGTGCCCTTCCTATCCACCCCGACATAGGATCATGACTTCCAAGCAGGGGAGGAAGATGGAGTGCACTGCGACTTAGGACACACGCCCACTTAGATGCCAACGAGATGCTAAGGTATGCTCTCTTTCTCGACCTGAATTCTTGCGTGCTTATCCGTGAGCTTAGGCCGAACTACCCTGGAGGATGTAAACACCTTGGTCATTGCGTAGTGACGAAAGGATAGCCAGGTGGCTGTGAATATACAAGTCGCTCCATTTCTCCCCTGTGACAACCTGGATACCGTACAGCCAGTATGCCAAGACTTTGTCTCGATTTCACCGTACTAGTTTGAGTATTTTACTCCGCCTTTGATTACCGTACGCCTATTCTTCATTTTATGCGCATATCCACTTGTCGCTGTTATATAGTCGGACTTTTCAGTCGGTGCGGAGTGTCCATCGTGATGTTCCGAGCGGAAGCCAAGAATAGGTGACCACGTTTATCGTCGCTCTCCGTTCCCCTAGAGGGAGAACCTGGTCATTTCCTTCCCGAGGCAGTTCACAAGTTTTTGTTTGTTCAGCAAGTCGCTGCCAATGTTGTCCACCGTGTCGTTCCCCAGAAGCAGTAAATGAAATGTTGAGGACCCGTACGAACCGTGTGTAGACCAAAAATCCTCCCATCCTTTCGATGGGAACTATTTTCTGACCTGAGTGCTATGCCACATGTCTCTTAGCGCGCCATACCACAGCGCATAATCTACTCCGAGTGGCCATTCATCCTTCCCTCTATGTCTCTCTTTGAGGGATGCCTTGACTTCATCCTTTCCCCTTGTCTTTGTTTCGACAATAAGCTCCCGAGTCTGATCGTTAACAACGAGGTTTCAGATCTAGTTGATTTCGACACAGTGCCTTGTCTCGAATGTGGAAACGAAAGATCCATTTTTAATTGTGTGAAGTGTGGCCCGTGGGAGCAGGACAGTCCTCCTGATCCCAGATCATTCAAGTGCCAGGCCAGTCGCATGGTCTTTCACCTCCTCGATTGCAGGTATTTTAACTGGTGGGTTTCGTCAACTGAAATCATCTAACCCCCACAAACCTACGAACTATGGATGTCTCGTTTTCAGTGCGTACTCTCCAGTTCTTCATGGCACGTCAATTGCTTATTTCTCTGTGCTTCCCTAGAATGGTTCGCATGTTTATACCTACAACTACAAAGGAAAAATAGTCAAAGGCGTCGTTCAATCCACGAGTCGGACCGCGGATGTGAGTATCATTGTTTTGTGGTTTGTTCGAGGTGCGATTTCGACTGACACGAGCATGGTAAAGGGTACACAATCTATTGAGATCAAGCTCAGTGATGGGAGGACAGTAACGTATCCGTGAGTAATCCGCTTTCTATATTAGAATTTCCAACACCTTATGAGAGTAGAGTTGCAGGTGTGTCACTGGACTGGAATCAGAAAAGCGGCGAGTAAACAGATCGTGTTATGACTTACTCATAGATTTTACCCCACAAACTTACTCCAGGCGGTTATTGGGAGTTGTTTCATCGGGACTTCAAAATAAGAATGTCTATGTGCCATTGTATTAGGTTCACAACGCGCTGGGAAGTTCTCAAAGAAAGGCATCGCTTCCGGCCAATCAAACCTGACTATTTGACACCCGTCCTGCTTATGATATTGTCATTTCTCTCAAATATGTAATGTCGCGTCGTGGAATGCTATGGAACACCATATATCTCTTGAAAGAAGGAAATATAGACACACATATCAAAGCGACACTTACTTGACTACTTTACAAAGGCCGACTACCCCACACAGCACTCGGAAGCAAAGAGCGGGCGGGAAATATTGCGTCAATATAAAGAAAGAAAATGATTAAAAGTCTACCAGCCGAGCGTCATCCACATCTCCCGGTACTCTGGAAATCTCGAACAAAACAACCTCACCCGCTTCTCCGTTTCCTTTCGGAATTCTTTATCAAACCGCTCCAGTGCAAACCGTTTCCAATGTGTTGCATTTGTCCTTTCCTGCATACTCATTCCCTCAATGATGATCTTCAACAACGAGCATATATCTCGCGCATCGGCATCCTGCTTGCTCCGAAGACGCGGTAGGTCGGAGTCCATGTTATCCTTCCATCCTTGGAGTTTATGCAGCAGCAGGATCGACATGGGAACAACCGGAAGTCCCTGCTTGTCGACGATAGCCTCTGAAAATATCATCGGCAGATTCATTATCCCCGGCTTGAGGATATCGACCTTGGTCTTCGCCAGTTTCCCTTCTACGTAATCTTGGTACCACAGGACCTTCCACGTTGCGCCGGGTGTTTTCGCGTCAATAAGCTGGAAACGATGCTGATTCTCTGTAACCAAATTCCTCTTCAACAGCTCTAGATCGCAGGTGTGCGATGACATCACTATGTCGATGTCCTAGCACCACTTTGTCAGTATCACGAAGAAGATATCGCAAGTAGTAGTTAACTCACATTTGGTAGGCAGTCATTCCCATAAAGGTAGCAAGCCGTACTCCCAACGATCGCAAATGTGTAGCCCTCATCTCTAAGGATACGAGTCACTTCTTTCGCCGCGCGGAACACGATAGCTCGAGGACCGCGCGTTGGGATCACCGGACTAGCTCGAGAAGTCGAGGTTCCGGCGCCTGAAAGTGAGGTACGCGCGTTCGGCGTTACAGATAACGAATTACGGGATCTTGTTGTGTCTGGCCTGTCATCCTCATCGTCAGATATAACGATAAGCAGACCAAGAAAAGGCTCTTCCATGTCCATAGGAGTGGTTGAACCGGGGAGCGACTCGAAGAGGCGGGCAGATGGTGACTGTTACAATGAAAGACGATTCGAGTCAATTTCGGCACCGTGCTGATCTTGCTCCCAAATAGTGATGTTGTGAATAGATACTAGATAGCAAATTGCAAATCATGGATCGTGTTACTACTCACATGTTTCGTTTGAATGCTTTGATTTTGATGCTCGTCTTCCTTTGTCGCTTCTTTCCTTCCTCCGTGGTTCCTCAAATGGATGACCCTGCTGGACTGGAAGTCTGGAACCCAAGAATGACCTGCATCTGTGATGTAAACTCTTGGCTTTTACTCGTCTGGTAAGCGTAATTTTGTCCTTCCTTGACGGGATTCGCCTGATATTTGTTTGCCGTCTTCGAGTGCTCGATGAACCTATGAGATAGAGAAGCTTCGAAGTTCGGAGGTGAACGTTCTCATATTTGTGAACCTGAAATATTATGACAACGGTCTATGTAAGGAGAGCAGTGTGAGTCCCAACGTCTCCGCAGCAATTACCTTCTTCAAGAACCTCGTTAACAGCATGTATGCATCCTCATTTGGCCGTCCGCTCCTTGCAATTTGGCGTCGGTCCTCACTCTCTGAATGGCGAACAGCGTTGGGAGGACCTGTCTGGATCAGCGTGCAGAAAGATGATATGCGTAACTCGTGAAGACACGGAGTCCCGACTGAATTGGCTCATAACCAGACCGGTAACCATGTCACTTCAAGCTCAGCTGTCGTATATCACCTTAAAAGCTCCAGCCTCCTGTACTGTTGTGGTTGAGCGAACTAGGTATCAATTTGACTCAGTCGACTCTTGATTTGGCCTAGCGGGACTCGCGAACATCGCCGTTTCACGGGTTGTCCAAGCTAACGAGTTCCCTCGTAATCCGGAAATACGACGGCTTTCTTGTCTTTGACGCAGCATGATTCTAAGTGTCATTGTAAATCACCGCCCGGTGTAAATTCGTGTTAACGTACACAATGAAGGAAGGGTGCACTTCCCTCGAATGCATACCGCTGCTGGCCTGCTCGAATGCGAAAGTGAACTGTACTAGCGATGCGCTGAGACCTCGACATTGACTCTGGTATGTGTGCTATTTTTCTTCCTCAACAACGATTATCTGATATTTGTTCACACGGATCATGTGATGTTCTTGTGTGCCGCCTATCATACACATCGTCAGGTATCCACGGTCTGGAGATAGCCAGACCAGAGAAACGCTGCTCTATGCCCATAGGAGTGGCTCCGCCTGAGAACGAATCGAAGAGATGAATAGATGGTGACTGTTATAAGGAAAGCAGACCGGAGTCGATTTCGGCACCGCGTCGACCTTGGAAATTCAAATAATGTAAGTAACTCCATCCAACGAAATTGAAGCCTGAGTCATTCCAAGTGTGACACGTCAGCTACATACTCGACGACACAGCAGCCAGGGTGCCGATGATAGGTATTGTAGCAAGGAAGAAGGGTACTAGTCAATATGCATGTGTTAAGAGGAAACAAATATCACGTATCGATCCTCGCACGAGATGATCAGCCCGACTCTTGAGTTCAACTTGAGTTTCCTCCTCGGATCAGAGTCAACGTTAGTAACTGCACGAATGCTCGAATAGTTTGCGAAGTAAAAGAGCAATGCGCGCCTGCAACTATGATCAATTCTGGAATGACGAACAGTCCCGTTCCCACCACGTAGTTCATAGGTATTCATACCCTCATTCAAGTCGCGAGGAGAGCCAATGGCCACAGAAAACAGGTCCCGTACGCAGAGAGAGCAAGACGAACAATATCCTATGCACCCATGAAAGCTCTCATAATAGACTAATGGTCTGGTCGTCAACCTTCTGATATTCGATTAGGCCGAACAAGTCCAAAGACGCTGGCCCGACATACATACAAGTGTCGACACAATGACAGGGGAAAGTCATTTCTTCGCCGACCATGAAAGTGAATGAAGGCCTCGTCTGATTGAGAATTGTCAGTGACAACATAGCTACCAATAGTAACGATGACGATAACAGGAACAAATGAAATAGTTGGCAAAACCGCAACGGCTCATCCTATTGCCAAAGCAAAGCAGCATCCAAACTAACAATAGAATATTGGGTCCTCCGTATCCGGTCCGGTACGTGGCGCATATCTAGCGTTAAATTCGTATCAGTACGACAGAAGACAAAGAAGCGGGCTCATCACCTTGCAGATGACGAATATCCTTGAATTCAGCCTGGCGCTGGTCGTTCGAGCTACGGGGCCGTTGAGCAATATTGATCTTGACGGAAGTAAGACCTGTAATCGTGAACTTCAGCACATATTTACACGGAGAAGAAACAAAGGAAATGAATCAGGTGGGAAAAGTCTCCTCGTGTTAGTACCTCCGAGGATAGACAACGGTAGGCAATCATAGGAAGAGGGAATGAATTATTTCTCACCTTAAAAATAAAATGAAGGCCGATCAAAGATCTAAAAATAATCTCGTCAGCGAATTCTGATAATTTCGAAAACAGGCAAGGTAATCTCAGGGTGAGAAATTACGGACGCAACAACTTCGCGCATCCAGCCCAACGGAGCCGTCAAGTGCAAGGGGAATGTGCGCTTCATCAGACAACACTACGTAAAGAAGGCGACTCACGCTGTAGTCTCAGAAGTCTCAGAAGTCAAATTCAAGGCGGGCAAGGGTAGCATGCCATCGAACTCGCGAGCTTAGGCTACCCGCCAAAAGGCAATGTCCATGAGTCGCGCCCGCGTGAAAGCTAACTAACGTAGTCTCAGCTTTCGGTAGCTTTTGAAGTTCGCGAATATGGGCAGGTGAGGAGGGAGATAATGGTAGCTCTATGAAGGAGTGGTAAGAGATGACGTCGGAGGGGTTCAGTGTCGTCGACGAGGGCGGTGCCGATTTCCGATGACACTTCGAATAACGTTGCATCGAAGACAGAAAAGCTGTCGTATGTCATCCAACTCGCGAACTTGAATGGCCCAGTAAATGGCGATATTCATTCCCCGCTACACCAAAGCCAGAGTCAATTGTCCGTTGCCTTCAAGCAAGCAAGTATAGCGCACCTCGGTCAAGCCCTGCCTGGTTTCGCCAGCCACGGCAGTACAGGAGACGTTGAGCTATGTCGCAATAGACGACAACCGAGCTGGAGGCAACCTGGTTACCGGTCCGGTTATGAGTCCATCCAGACGGTAGTAGACACGTCATTGTTGTTGCGGTCCTGCACGACGACCCACATCTGTCCACTATTCGGAGAGTGTAGTTCGACGTCAAGTGCCAGGAGTAGACGACCGGGATAAAAGTGCATATATGCTGCTAGAGAAGGTTCAAGAAGGGTAACTTTTGCCAAGATTTTAGCACTCACAGTGTTCTCCTTCGTCGTGACACCTTCGGCTGCACACGCGCACCCCATAGGCCTTTCCGGTCCAGAGGTACTAGCAAGCCCTCGAACGGCGAGCTGTGAACAAATGTTACACCATTTTTGTCCAGCAAGAGCAATACCGTGCATACCAGTGGTACCAGTCATAGTCGAGGAGACATAGACCTAGCACGCCACATGTATAGGTCACTCGAGAGGAGGGGGAGGGAATCACCGTCGAGATATGTATGGAACAACAACAACAACCATCAACAACCCCATCCCGCTTCGTCTTATGCCTATTTTCACGTCTAAATCCTTCAATTTCTAATCTTCTACCATATCATTGCATCCCACTGGTAAAACGAACCCCTTCTCAAAAAGAAAATCGGTAAAAAATTAATCGAGCAAAAAAAAACCAACCATGGCCGATTCAACTCCATCCACACCATCGAGGCTCCCTCCCATTTCTCGTCCTCCCGTATCTACCCCTGGTCGTCCACCTTCACCAATTAACCCCGCCGAAATTACTGGAAGCGGTCCTTACGCTATCCCGGTCGGATGCGAACTCATCGTTAGAGGTATAACGCCCGAGAATGGGAAAACCGCTGACGAGGTCGTGCATGAGGCCATTGGACTGAAGATTCGTTCTCGTAATGACCTCACAGTCGTTCTTGAGGACGGATCTGAGCTCTTTGATGTCGCAGTGATACCAGCCTCTTCGGGACGACAAACCTCGTATACATATTGCTACATTCGCCTATCCCTTCAGGTCGCTTCTGAACAAACTGAACCTCGACCGGACCTATTGGATCCTTGGATTCCCTTCATCTCCTCACTTCACCCACAGTGGAGTGCCTCGTGGAGTCCTTGTAAGATGGGAAGAGATAAAAGAACGTGGTGTAGAGTTACCGGAATGTCTGGCAACGGTAATAAGTCCAACTGGGAAAGGGATGTGGCAGTAGTAACGGACGCGATGCGGAAGCTTGGTGTTAACGTCGTCAATGCTTGGCCAACGGCTAATGGCAAGATGGCGACGGTGGTACTAGCCTATGCGAAGGAGGTTGAGTTTATCGTTTCGAAATCCCCGCTCTCAATCACCCTCCCCAACCAAGACCCCCCTATTTCTGGCCCCCTCATTCCCTCGCGCGTCTTTATTACCGACCCGTACATGCAGATTGACCCAGTATACGCATTCGAAGTCGTCATCACCGGCGTTGGTGACTACGATCGCTCGTTTGTCCTTCACCTCGATCGATTCTTTTCTACCTTAACAGAACCAGATGGGACGCCATTCTTTCGCTCCAGTCGAGTTCCCGAAACTGATGTGTATTGTGTCGTCCTCTCTTCGTGGCAGGCTACCAAGATGGTCCTCACCGATACTGAACTCTTCGACAAACATGTTCGCTCCATTGCCCCGAACATAGCTGCGCCGCGCCTTCTCTGGGACGTCAACACGACCGGAGCATTTGCCCAAAGAGCTGTGGCCGCCATCAATAAGGCTGGGGAGATCCTAGAATCAAAACTAGACCAATTCGAGGCGAAACTGAATGATATCCGTCGAGAGACTACGATGAACTTCACCGTCATTGAGAAAAGGCTCGGTGTCATGGAGGATGGTGTGAAGCAAGTTGCTGGGGCTGTTACGCAGATGGGAATTGCTCTGCAGAACACACAGATGGCAGTGTTGGCGCAACATCAGAGAGCGCAGCTGTCTGACCACCGTTCCTCCCTCGAACGGCAGCACGAGCGTCTGCTACGCAAACTGACTAGAGCCAAGAATTCCGAAGAAGAGGATGCTATCGAAGCGGAACTGGATGTGCTGTCGAAGAAGCTTGAACAAGCCGACGACCAGTTAACTGAGGTTGACAAAACCATCACCGGCATAGTCACTGCTCCCTCCCTTCCGATTCAGGCACCTGACACGCCTGCACCAGTGACCCCGGCCCCTATGCGCACGACTCGGAACCCCACTACCCCTGAATCTCCTCTGGCAGGGAAGCGTCGACAAACCAAACAGGCTGGTCCAACGCAGAAGAAGATAAGCAAACCTAGGGGCACACTAACTACCACAGCAATGGATGAGGACGACGACGAGGATGAAGACGTGGTTCGGCGAGTGGTAGATGCTTCGGAGCAGGATGAGCCAATGGAAGCAAGTACCTCTGGCGGAGCTGTATGTTCTATCTCGTCCTCTGTTCTTGGCTCGTTCTCTGATGGTGGTGTACCTGTAGGCTTGAAACGCTGGTCTCGATCCCTCGCTGTTGGAGGAAATGCTCAGTGTCTGCACTCATATCTTATATCACGCGCTTGTTTCTTGGGAAAATATATATGTAGCTTAATTGTCTGTCTGCTACACGATCTACGATCTCTTATTCATTCGTTCTTTACGTCGTTCTTGTCACGCCTTATAATTACTCCGATGCATCTTGTCCTAAGTCTAAATCTAAGTCTAGCAGGCACTAGAGGAAAAGGCCCACATTACTTCACAAGATGTTTAATAGTTTTCCTGATTCTCTGTCCACGCGCTAAGGCCTCTATGATACAATCGAGTTTTCCATCGGCAGCTCTGTCTATCTATGCGCTTAACGCTAATGGAATGCACCATGCCCTAAAAGTCATCCATATCAACAATGCGATCGCATATCGAAACCCCTCCATCTTCGTTATTTCTGAACTGAAGTCCTCGACTTCGACTGCTGGCCGTTTAACAAATCGGAACTATAATGTTTTCGAAGAACGTTCGCAACCCACAACTGGCACATGGAAATGGGGAGTTATTTTGGGAGTTCGAGGTGATATACAGGTGGTTCAGCGCCTGAGCTTATCCGATGCCATTCTCAAATCCCGGGTTCTGGCTGTCGACATTGCTCTCTCTGATAACAATGGCCGGGCCTTTCTTCATAGGGTATTTGCGGTGTACGCGCCTTGGAACCCTGGTAGCAATAGTGCTAACTTTTGGACTTCGCTTGCCAACTTATGCAATTCTACTCCTCATGGGTGGTCCCTAGCTGGTGATCTGAATGCTACTGTTTCCTCAATCGAGGGTGGATCTTCTGGGGATGACAACCGGCAATACTTTCGAGAGTTTCTTGAAAGGACAGGTGGTCAGGATCTGTGGCAAAAGAACCCTGAGCGATCCGCACGCAACGACTGGACATGCCAGGCAAAGGATCGGAGCAGAGGAGGCAATATCATCGATCGCGTGGTCACATCAGCTCACGGAATTCTCGACGGCCATGTCCATGCGGCTACCACTTCACACGATTACATACCAGTCACGGATCACCGACCTGTGTGCGCGTATATCATACCAACGCCAAGGACGGGAAGGTTTATCACCCAGGAAACTCTCAATCCAGAGCCAAAGGTCTCGCGCATCCGGTATCCTAAAGCGACTGAGAAAGCTCTATTCAAAGCTTATGAGACGGAAGCTGAGGAAATGGCTAGAGAACTAAGCTTATTTGAAGTAGAAGTCAACGACGAGGCATCTTGGATTAGGCTATATCAGGGCTTGACGCAAATAGTGACTGGATGTGTGGAACGGCACTTCGGACGGAGCCAACCATACTCTAAATTGTCAACAATGGCTACGCTGACGTCTCCAATGATCCAGGCTCTTCTTGCTGAACGTAGGCACATCGGAGGATCACTATACTTGCTCCGAAATCCTGAGAACGCTCATGTCTCGCCTGGCACTATCGCTTATTTACAGAGGTTTATGCGACAAATTCCCCATGGCTCGCTCGACAGTACCGAAACATGGCTCATTGCTAGACGGAAGACGCTTGCGAAAGAACTATATAACGAACGCTCACGGGAGGCTTATGAGCAAAGTCGGAAATCAGATAGACAGAAGATCCGAATGTCTCTGAACTCTGGATCAACCAAGAAACTCGTTAACACTGTAACTGAGTTTGCTGGGCTCCCGCTGGTGATCAATAGAGTCGGCTCTGATGAACTGATTGCTGATCCTGAGATGGTCAAGGAAGAGACTAGGGCCTACTTCATGAAACTATATGATCGGCCTCCCCCTCCGAACGTGCCAAAGCCTTGGATGGATATGCCATCAGTCACTAAGATCCGGGACAAGGTAGCAGAAGAACCCTTCCAATGGCCAAAACAAGCTTCGATTTCCGATTATCGCTCAATGCTTCGGAAGGGCAATAACAAACCAAGTCCAGGACCCGATGGATGGGAGAAATGGTGCGTTAAAGCCTTGAACGATCAAACTCTGGAACTTGTTCTGCAGTTACACAATTACATGGTTAATCATTCAACCTTCCCGGGGAATGTCAAGGATGTATGGGCAACGGCACTATACAAAAAGGGACTACGCACTGATCTCTCTAACTACCGTGGGCTACAGATCTCGAACTTTATGGCAAACTTTCCCATGACTTGGCTCAACTTCTGTCTCGCGCCCTATGTCTCAAAGCTTGGCATCATCCCGGACACCCAGGTTGCTACGCAACAAGGAGTACAGACTCGAGATCTAATGAGCTACTTAGCAGGCATAGAAACTTGGGCTAATCGACACAAGCAACCTGTCTGGTGTATCAAACGCGACCAAATGAAACGCTTTGACTACCTGTCTCTGCAAGGATTTCACGATGCAATTCGGGCGTACGGTCTGCCATCTGATATCATCAAACTTGATACGGCCGCTCAATCTAGGGTATCATGTACTATTCGCACTGCCTATGGAATGACCGCACCTATTATTATAGATGGCGTCACGAAACAGGGTGGTCCACTCTCGCTCTTAAAGTCAACTATGACAACGAGTCTCGGGCATCGCTGGTTGGATGATTTGGCATCCGAGAGCGAGCATACTTTGGTGCTAAGAACTGAGTCAGCATCTCGAAATGATCCACATCTGGCTATCGATCTCAAACAGTTAACGGTGACAATGGCTGAAGCTACTGATGACTCGTTTATCTTTGCGAAGACACTCACCGGTCTCCAATACTCCTGTCTATCCATGGAAAGGTTCCAATTTGCTTATGGCTGGCTCACTCAATGGCTCAAAACATTGGTCTATGCTCTTCAACCTCGGGGGGAGATACCTGAGACAGTTATGATGCCCTCGATCACGAATAAACCAGGAAAGAACCCATGGAATATAACTTATCACCCAGTCCCTGTACTGGTCAATCAGATGGAGATGCTACGTACTCAGGTTAATAATTCGGTACAGAGATATCAGGAGCTTCGCGATTTCATCAGTGACTTCACCATACCGAAATTCTCTGTTCGACTTCCGATAACCCTACTGAGGAAGATCGCTATGCAAAACTTAGCTTCTCGAGCCCGGGCGCTTCTTTCGCTACAGCCGATTACTCAAATGGAAGCCGAACAGCTAGATCACCAGATAGCGTTGAAGGTACATGATCTACTGGGATTTCCGTTCCGACCACTGTCAGATATTCTCAGTCTTCCTGTGGCATCGATGGGGTTCGAATTCCCATCCATTGCTCGAATAAATCTGGGAATCGCAATTGACGGCCTGGCTCGAGATTCCGAGTCCTATATGTATATATAGGTATTCGGTCTTTATGCCATCCGAAATGCTTTTTTTGATCGTCCAACACGGCATTTGCCGTCGCATTCTACCTGGACTCATCGCGGGAATATTTGGCCACATTCATCATTTTCCTGAGAATATCCTTCCTTTCTTGCTTTGCCTTTCTGACTGACTGTTGTGATTCTGCTGGAAAGCTCTAGAAGGAGTAATCCGGCATCGTGCCGAGAGTCGCTGAGTAAGCACGAGAGGACAAGAACATTGCAGTACATTCTAGTTATGATTGCAAAGTAGTATAAATACAAGCTCTGTAGGAGCAGTAGAATACAAGTTCATTTACATCTGGCTTTACCAGCCTGGAATCTACCCTGTGCAACACCTAGGATTCCAACACTGATGACTCTTGCGACGTGACAGTTCTTTGCCTTCTTCCACCACCTGCGTCAGGTTCTAGCGCTTGGACACCGAAGGTTATCTTAGAATTCAATGTCAAGTCGAACATGCCCCGTACCCATACCAACTCTGTTCCATCTCAGTCTCCTTCCTTGCGCCACGAGTCCAGGCAATTCTTTCCTTCTTCATTCTGATCCTCTGCCACCGACATTTTCCCCTCTCGACACCACGTCCGACTATGAGCAAGAAGGCTGCAAAAGTACCCAAGACGTCTGGCTCGGTAAATATCTATGACCACCACGATATCGTGCTGGGAAAAGTACGTGACTACCCGCCGTGACCCAGGATAGTACAATGCTGAACATTCTCGAAGGCACGTCTGGTGATAACGACGACCGATATCCAGGTAGTCGACCCAAACAATGCACCACAGCAAGTCCGAGACGACCGACCCGCAGGCAGAAAAAGCAAACTTCCACCTTCCCTGCAGACGATTTGTGAGTGTTCTTGAGTTCTTGCCTGTATTATTTCCTGGCTGACAATCGACTAGGTATAGCTTTTGGCTAGTGCCCAAGGATATCTCAAAGCTCCAGCAACACGAAATCGAGGCGTACATCAACGAGCCATTCAAAATGTCGAGTGACCTCTTGACGGGCTACAAGGTTGTGCTGGACCCTTCTGAATGGGAGAAGCGCAAAACTGAGCAAGCAGAAGCTGCTGCGTCGGAGGATGTCATCAACGAGGTTGACCAGCTCAACAGCAAGAATGAGGAGAAGCCAAAGAAACGGAAATGGGCCAGTGAAGGCGGCACCTCAGCCAGGAAGCGCAAGACGAACACGACTGGCAACACAAAGAAGAATGCACTGCCGAAGGGCAAGGGTGGAAAGAAGGAGAATGTCGAGAGCGAGAATGATGGTAAGGCTGATGAAAACGTTGGCACTAGCAAGAAGGGCACAAGTCCGCCTCTGGCGAAGAAGGCATAAAGACGAGCACGATGAGGGTGCGTTGTTTCCTTCTCTTTCTACTGCTAACCATGGCATATTGACGGGATATTCTTTCCAGGCGACATGGCCAATGATATCTAGGTCCTCAAAGTTTGCGAATGGTGACACAAGTTGCAGATGACATTCTCGAGCGATAAGTGGAACCCGTCACTCGAAGGAGGAGGTGCGTCTGCTACCTGATGCCTGCCTCCTTATCGATTGACATTTTCCCCTCAGGGTATGCCAGAGATGGATAAACTGTTCCGCACAGTTGAAGCTTACCAGTCTGTCACCATTCACTACCTCACAGTAAGCCCTTTCTGCCATCTTTTACAATCATCGGGGGAGTTCCGGCGGAGCTACCGTCAATTCTGTCTTTTTCTCCACCCTTTCCGACCTTTCTTCATGACTTCACCTGTTGAATGCGGGAGCCTTTTCTATTCACCTTCGCTATGAGCGTATCTGTTCAAAGCCTCTCTTTTTCGTTCCCAGTTGCGTTGTCTTCATTTTCTTTTTGTTGTGGTATTTTTTCAGCCGAACATCACATTTCCTTTGCCCCACCATTACTTTCTCACTTCGCTTCGCCCATAACTTGTTTGTTTGGGTAGACTATGGACACACCGTTCTTCCTTCGCTCCCTGTATGGCTTATTTGAGCAGACCAGCGCACCATTTGCTACCTAGCCCTGCGAGGTTTTACCATATCTCGCCTTTGACGTCCAATTTTGTCTCTTCACTTTAGCCCACATGGTTCCATGCAATTGGATGTGCTGTCTACGGCTTCTGCATTCTTTTCGCCGACTTTTGTTAAACTTTGTAACCCCACAGGCTCTCGGCTGCATTCTATTCGTCTGTTCTCTTTTTTCGATGGCCCGGGTTGTCGGTTTTCTCCTCTATACCCGACATCAACATTCCTTTTGCGAACCCTTCGTTCCTTCATTGAGGGACCACTTGCGTTTGATTATTGTCCCTTCTGCCATCTCTTTGACGAGTGGTTTCATTATTTTGGCTGCTCTTCACGTAGTCTTGCTCTGCCTTTTCATTCAACTCCTGCTAATATCTTTTTGTTATCCAGTTCTTGAAAATTGGTAAGGTGATGCACCGCATCGCTACTCTGGCTGAAGAAATGATCTCCAACCGATAACCAGTACAAATTCCACGAACGCGCGAAAGGCTTAATTGACCAAGAGTATCTTCATAAGTGTACCGCATGTCCATTGCTTTGTGAAGTATTATTGTTACCTCATAATAGGACTCAGATCCTGCCACTTGAATGCGATGGCCCATCAAATGCTAGTCTAAACCATCATGTACCTGCATATAGGCTTATGGCACACATAATGCTCGTGGACTGGACTTGTTCTATTAACGGATGTGTGAATCCTCTAGACTCATCAGGGCTTAAACAAAACTTCGTACACCACTATGGCCGGATACCAACATCTTGGATTGTTGCACAGAAAGGAATGGGAAACATGCCTTCACCACTCTCTCTGCGTCTCACGGATCAAAGCTTTATTCCCAAGGGTGAGATGAGCCTCTCTCACGTGGCAAAGATATGTGCAAGGAATGGCAAGAACTTACCACATGGGCGCGTCTGGATATCCCTTCGTGTACAGGGAATTCAGTGGTTACATCAAGTCGGTAAGTGGTGTGGTTCGTTTTTTAAGGTCCAGCAAGTACTGCCATTCCCATCACAGTGCAAAGCGGACCAGGGTGCTGTTAACGTGTGGAACAGCATGCATCAATCAATACATGAAGCACAAATTTCATGGTTCCTTACTGGTGACAGTGACTTGTTAATGGAATGTACAACTGGAATTACTGGACTTTACCAGGTGTACACCGGTGTAGACCGATGTACACCGGTGTAGACCGATGTACACCAATGTAAACCAGTTTAAACGGATGTACACCCGTGTGGAGCCGTGTACAGCCGTGTACACCGATGAAATCCCGTGCGAACCCGGGTGTGCCGCACCGCAACATCCTGCCCCGGTGATTACACAATCGTGTGTCTCCGTGTCAACACCGTGTTGAAATATGGTCATTCCACACGCGTCCACACTGAACTACACGCTCGCCACCTCCGACGAACCACACGCAACCACATGCATTTTCGCGCGACCATCACACAATGTTACAACTGCCGCGTGTTACTGACAAGAGGCGAGTCACCATGCGATTCAACAGGCAACGCCCGGCTTTGGTACTAAGGGGTTATTGAAGGGAGCCATGAGAACGGTTTGTCTATGGCAAGTTGTGTCAACATTTGCTTGCATGTACAGAACTAATGACTAGGCTAGACGTTTGATAGGTTTCATTGAACGGTCCAGGCGGCACTATTGTGTGCCTTCCCAGGCCCTGCGTCAACGACGGGTACCTCGTTCGAAGAAAGACCTCAACCTCAAATCATCGTGTCGAATCTGTACTGAGACAATGTACCGCGTTCTGGCGAGCTCGATGTAGGGGACGGCAGCGAATCTGGGAAGAAGAGGATGATTGTCCCTACTCGGATGTATCATGTGTAACAGTGCGTAAAAGACTTTCGCACCAAGATTCGGGTAATATATCAATACTTACTTTGTTTCTCTGTAGCTAACAGACTTTCACCTAGATCCGCCAGCTTCTCGCGTCTTCTTTTTGATCCCGTCCACGAGTCTCTCGCCGGTACTAGTCTCAACTTTATTATGCGGGACTAGGGTTGCACCAAGTCAGCGTACTTATCATGCTCCGGTGAACGAGATGCGGAGACTCAGACTTGCGTCGAAGGATGGTTTACTATATGCAGGAAGGACCGTAACGGTAATACTCTCCGACCCTGGGAGCGGGTTCCAATCCGAACCTCAAAATCCCCTGTCTTCTTCCCTCTGGCGACTGTGCCTGCCTCAAGGAGATGTCGAAAGAACGAGGTGTAGTGTTACAAGGTGCGTTGTTGACTCCATGCTTGGTTATACCTGACCAACTTTTCCTGCAGCCTATGTCATTTACTCTCAGCGGGATGGGCCGAACTTTGCACCAACAAAATGTATAGCATTGCGGTACGGCGACCAAGATGCATGAAATGACGGAACTGGCATCATGAGCTGTCGCGGCGGGGGAGGGGAGTCGGGCTGATGGAACCACTGACCAAGCTCTCCCATGCAAGCTCATTACGACTCAGGCCTTGACATCGCTCTACCGAGCTCAGCAGTACTAGTAACCAGCATTTCGATGTTGTGGGCACTTGACCATTTGCTGGAGACGAGCTGCAAGACGTTAATCGGATTCGAGGTAAGTTTCAGGTCTGTGCATCAACGTTTTGCGCTAATCGCATGGTGCGCAGGATGAAGCTGAAGTTGAGGATGTGGAATTTCTTCCCTCGACATCGTCCCTCCCCAATGACGCGTATAGCGTCAGCCTCAATATGCTGGACCAGGGTTACCGTGTATCGTGTTCCTGCGCGCGCTATGTGGGCGATGGCCAGAGACGGCAGCAAGTCGGACTGGTAGATTGAAGGACGGACTCAATACAGAATCCTTCGAGCTCATCTGGTAATCATCTCACCCCTTTGTCACCGCTTCTTCACAGTCCTTTCTCTCGCGGCTCTACAACGACAAGGTCGTCGAAAAACGACAATTCGCACCTAGACCTTCCAGGCGACTCGTTACAGGCATATCACGACGATTATCACTACTATGACGAAGAGAGTGTCTACTCAGCTGTTCGTGACTCACAAGAATCTCATGCCACCTCATCTTGTCTCGCGAGCACTTGGCAAATGACAATGTTGTCGATGAGGACGAAGTACACGACGCCTATACTGCGGGTCCACACTTCCCTGTCTCGATTGTATTCGTCTCGCCAGTGCCAGACGAACCCATTCACCCCGTAGGCAAAGCTCCCATCCTTCGCTCTACAGTAACCAACCATTACTCAAGATCCATCCGCCGGCCTACCCTCCTCGGAAGAGTCTCCAGCTGAGCTGGAAGACCGGAAACGAAGGGTTCTCGAATGGAACGGACAAAGCAATCATTCGTCGCCTACTTCGAGCTATCAATGTCCTTTGCCTGCACCGCTATCGCCTCGGTACATCGGTTTCTTATCTTTACCTTCAAAGTGCCTGGTGTTCATCTCACCTTGCCGCATTTCGATATTGTGGTCGGATATCGTTGAAGTGGGCATGGATCGCTACTAGTCGAGTCTCCGTTGATGAATACTGCTACAAAGCTCCTGACTGGAGGCTTGCAACGTCTCGTTTGCGTCGATGAAGAGACGGAGTGGATCCAGCGGGTCGACTTCTCTACCGGTATGAAGACTTCAATCACCAGTATTTTTCCAGGGAGCACAAGTTATTCCTCTTCGAGATTTGGATCGAATTCATCGTGCCCCTCCTCTCTTTGTCCCCTCTGCTTCACTAAGCCTTTTCTTCCCTGTCCGTGTCCTGTTCCTGTTCCTGTGTTTGCGTGCCCACTGTGTTCCCGATTCCCGTGCATAGTTTTTTCTGTGTTTGTTTCCCGTGTTCCCATGTCCATGCATTGTGCTTGTCCCCTCGTCCCGTTTGTCCGAGCACTATGCCCTTCACCCTACATGGTCGGCATTTTTGTATCGACGTACTGAGGGCATACCAGTCATTCCGTGACAGAATTCATCGTATGCCCCGCTCTGGGTATTAATGTCGGAGAATGCAGTTACGATTCAAGGTCCATACATTGCGATGCATCTTGAGAGGCTGAGAGAGAGCAGGACCCCGGCAACCCCCTAGAGGTAAGCAACATTCATAGATTACGGCCGTTCCATCTCTGAAAGCTGGAATTTAGTGGACATGGACAGCCTTAATAGTGCATCACAACGTTCGTACGCCCAGGTGCCAGACGCCGACAGAGCCGAGCAGGAAATCGACATCATCTCCGCTGCTGCGAGTCTAAACATTGCGTGCTAGGAGCTCCGCATGTGAGGAGAGGGAAATTTTATTCTTTTCACTGTCGAAAACCAACCAGAGTCCGTACCACGCGTGCATTACCTACCTAATACAATACGCTACGCTCACTGATGCAGTCACGTCCCCGCAAGGCATCTCAGCACTAACGTCAATGTCGTGAGCAACATTCTTACTATCACATTTACTTTGGTGGCAACGATTGGACTTTAGCGTAGACCCTGACAGAGGGTACGCTTTGCGCCCGAATATTACTTCCAAACACTTATATTTTTTGGCATGCTAGATGTTGATCCTTTCTCCCATGTCCCTCCACTCCGAGCTGTATGACCAAATCATCGACCACCTCGCCAATGACCACCTTTCACTGCGGTCTTGCTCACTCACTTCACGCGCCCTCCTACCACGTAGCCAATATCATCTTTTCAAACACATTACGCTATTCCCGCCTACCCCACATTGCGAGGCTCGCCGCTTTCCCGTCAGCAAAGCTTACCTCGTCCAGAGCCTAACAATATATGAGAGATGAACACCTAGCGGAGTTCGGAAGACCGACGTGTGGGCAAGGAACGTGCTTCCAGCACTCCTGCCCTTGTTTGTCTCGTTGTGCTCGGTCAAGCTCTCAGGAACGATGTATCTCGATGTGAAGGATCGGATAAGAATGGGCATTGAAAACTTGTTGGGCTGAATGACGAGCCTGACACTGGATGATGCGTATTTCAGCAGTCTCGGAGAACTTGGCACCTTCCTTGCTTGTCTCCCCCGACTTAAGAGACTTGGGCTGGGGGACATTACTGTTGGAGGAACGGAAGGTATCATGTGCGACAAGGAAGGCGTGTTGTGTCTTGAGTTGGAAGAACTCAAGGTCGGAACGAGGCATCTTCGGCCACGATGGATGGATCGTCTGTTCAATGCAATGTCTCTCAAAAATCTCCTGACACTGGAATATCCACTAACGATGAAGGGGGATTGGTGGATGCCAAGTGTCGAAGCGATGCTTAAGATGGCCCCAACCCTGGAGAGGGCCATACTCGTTGATTGGAGGGGTGCGCTCGCGAACATTGTCAACGTTCCTGGTTTAAGGCGTCTACGTGCTGTTACGGTATTTGTCCCTCTGGAGCAAACCGGCGAATGTGTAATCCGCAACGGACACACGAAAGCGGATAACATCATTATGAGGGTGGCAGTGCTGGAGTGGATAGCAAGAATGCTCGATACGGGGATGTGCTTGGAAAATGTTACATTGATTGTACGGGGAAAGGACACGTCAGAGGATGAACGCCTTAGAGAGGCTTGGCGTAAACTTACGGATAGGCCAGGCGTCACTGTTCGAGTCAACCGAGCAGATGCATAATACCGGTCTGTACTTCTGAAGCCCTAGAGATGACCAAACTTAAAACGATTCCTGGTAGCTAGGCCTTTCACGGATACCCTCTGCCGTGCCGGCGGAACATCGAAACCCAATGCGATTTAACTATCTACAACAGACAATTCTGATAGTGGCAACATTGTCATCATTTGCAGCCATACTAGTACGGTTTCAATCGGACATAACTACTAGTTCATACACCCAACAGGCTTACGTTTCTCCAAATCACTGAATCACTGATCTACCGTCATCTGGTTGGTATTCCAAAGCCATGGATCCTCAAACGGCTTTTCTTCAAACTTGAGCAAAATCTTCCACGGGATCGGGAAGCCTTTCCACTGGTTTTCCATTTTCGTCGTAAATCTCCCAGATTGCCATAGTACCGGACCCATCATTTGCTCCATGCCGCAGCCAATAAGTAGGTCCCGGGTTTAAGAGCACTCTTGTGTACTGCATTGATTGGGTTGAATGGAAATGCGGGGGCTGATCAGTCATGTCGCTCTGATTAGAGAAGGTGTACGCAATGTGACTCAACATGACATAGTCGCCGGTTGGCCCGAATCCGCGCCAGATCCTCGTGTGGGTCATACCGCCTGGTTAGGGGAAGTCGACACAATCTCTGTATGTTTCCCACCGCGTGACGGGTACAAGGACACCGGGGACGAGAGCTTTAACAAGCACACCATCGGGCCAGTCGATGATAAGGTTCTGGGAGACTGTGAAAGACCAACATATCCATCACCGACTGTGAACGTCATACCAGAGTCAAAGGCCCGATTTTTGATCCATGAGATTTTGACTTACCTCCGTAGCTGAATGTGTAAAATACAACAGGATCCGGCCTGTCTTCACGGTAATCCGTTGTGATGAAAGACGCAACACGCGGATTCGACTTTGCAAAGCGTGCATGAAGATAAGGGCCAGGAATAATTAAGCTGGTAGAGTAGTTTTTGCAGTACGTTGCGTACGCCTCCTTTAATTCATCCTGACGCACCTTTGTCAAGGCAAATTGGTACAGAGCAGTGAACGCAGGAGTACCCCCGAATTCGACGAAGCTAACGTGCGAAGTTAGAGCGTCTAATGGAAACGACACGGAAGCGAAGAACTCATGCAGGACAGTCTTTCACAGAGTCGGTCCAGGCGTCGATTGAGGAAGTTCTGGTTGCCGTATTTGGAATCGCCACCCTCCGTGTGTACTCTGTAAGTACTAGACTCTTGGAAGCTGTTGATGGAATCTTGGTATTTAAGCTGCTCCGATGCAGACAAACTGCCCATGAAAACTTGACAGAGACCTGCACAGCAATTTCGATGGATTGGTCGGCACTATACTGTGTCGTATCGGTAGTACAAGTGAAGGCAGCGCGTCCACCGATGATTAGATTGCTGACAAGGTGAGTCCCATATTGCGCGTAGATGAGCTCTGGATCAGCGTTGTCCAGAATATTCACGAAAGCACGGCGGAGATACATTTGCAACTCGAGTGGTGGAGGAAGGGACATCGTATAGAGTGTGACTTATGCATGACTCGGGTGAATATGTTGGCCATGTTATTCGTTTCACACTGGCTGAAATCAACAGAGATGGACCCGCTAAAAAATGGCCACTCGGTTCCAAGCTTGTTGACGCATTTGTCAGTATCATGCAATGTAGAGAATGCAAGACCAGGCTTTACGTCAGTGCGGCTGGAAAATACACGCGAGTAGTCATCTGCAGACTTTCCAAAAGTCGAATTGAACTTGGTCCTGCTGACAGGATGATAGTTCACCATGTCAGGAACACCCCAAACCTTGTCACCAAATGTAACATCGTGGAAGAGTACTGCGGATATTGGTCAATGTTGCGCACATAACAGCTGATGTGAATTTACAGTCAGACCAATCAACAACAACCTGCATGCTGATGCCAAGTAGATTAGCCAGTGTCGTCATCTAGCGCGATATCTTACCAGGATCGTGCGTCTGCATAGAGGCCAATGTTCTAGGTTGAAGGGTACGGACGTGAGGAGATTTGAAGGAGAGGATCTGTCCACTTGTGAAGGGTCCTATCACCAATCTGGGCATCGTGCTCACCCATCTTCGCTGAATAATTCCACCCTATACCTTACATTCAGTCCGCTATGCTGTGAGGAGGGACGACGAATCGGAGTTGTGCTGAGGATTGATTATGGAGGGGAAGTCAACTGGGTCCTGTCTGCTCGACTTTCACCTGGGTTTGAGCTTCTCCACGCTAATACCAGGGATATACTCAAGAACGAGTCTTTGGACAACATCAGTAATAGGGCGAAGGATAGAAGATTTTGGGATAATTCGAAGACGAACGACGCCATCAAGACGGGGGTATACCGGTGCCGCAGGCCGCGTAAAAAGCCAGTGAGTACACAGATAATTCTGTATCGTAGCTAGGCACATTCACAATCCAAGTGCAGACCGACCACATTCAATATTCCCAAAGCTCAGTGCCAGGCCGTTTGTGAGCTCGAACAACTGCCTGAATATCACATACCGCTGTGTTGTATATGATCATCGATGTAAAATAGCCATGGCACCACGTCGTCGTCGTCGTCGTCGCTGCTGCTGCTTGTGATTGGCTAGGCTTAAAATGGACGGTTGGTTGTCAGGGAGTCGGTGAACTTTCAACTAGAAGGATGTGTAGCGCTTGACCACCATAACAGCCAGGTTTTTGTACTCTGCAGATCCGTGAAGTTGGAATTTGAGATTGAGGTTTGTCGCACGGCGCAGATATAGGTCATCCCCTCCAAAGATAAGGTGGGTGTCTGGAATGTCAACTCCGATTACCGCAAAGGCAGGGACCCTGATACCGCGGCACGCTCCGAAAAGCTGAATGCCGACAAGGCGTGACAATTTGACACGGATGTACACGCATTTACATGGATGTACACCGCGCTCGTCTGCACTGGATTCCACGGGAGGATGGATGTAATCCAGTGCAGACAAGTGTGGTAGACACTGGTTTGACATTGGTTTTACCTGGGTCTCCATGACATTTGTCAGTGGAGAGACACCATGTACATGGGTGTACATCCGTGTAAATGCGTGTACATGGTAATACACCAATGTACATGCATTTGCCCGCATCTACATGGATCTACATGGAAATCTGGCGGTTTTGTCCAGTATTTCCGGGTGTAGGAATGAGAAGCTCAACGTCTTGAGGCCGAAAGGAGAATTCATCTCTTCAGCTGTGTCACCCAACTGCCTCCTTCTCAGACAGTGCAAGACCCTACTAACGAGGCAGAAACTTACTGGGGTTCTGACGGATCTATGATACCATCGACAGCAAACCCCTTCGAGAATAAAACAATCATAGCAGCAATATCAGGCCCTGTATCAGTTGCAGTGTTGGTGACTGGCAGGAACAACTCTATATTGCACGGTGAGCTCATGGGTTTAATTATGGATCATGTACTCTCACAGTCTTGGAAGGGACCTCAGAAGCTGTGGTCAGATCATCTCAATTCGGTTTGCATCACTCAAGACGCTAAGTCAGTTGGGGGCATCAAAGCTCAATTACAACGGTTGCCAGGATGGTCATACTATCGATGGATTATCCATATCCAGAGGCTATCACCTCATCTCTCACTTGAATATACCCCAGGACATAGCCACGAAAAGACGATACCTGCAATTCTAAACTCGGAAGTGGACCATCACGCTTCATCTGCTCAGAAATATGCTAGCCGACTTCCTGTGGCACCAATCCCCACCTTTTTCATGGATGAATATGTTCTATTCACTGGAGGATGGATGGATTGAATCCGATATTAAGTCCTTTATTAACTCCTCACTGATAAGGGCTAAAGTTCGAGAACTAGGGGTAGGGCGACACCATCGAATGGCCACATGGCTGTATGACCAATGCCCACCACCTAGCTTTATCTATACACACGCAGTCGCAGCATATTCGGCTGCTGTCCAACTGTATGCAAGGTCGGGCCAACTAGCAACAGTAAATGGATTATGTCAAAAGGCAATGCTCGCACATGAACTTTGTTGATTGGGGTGCCGAGCGATCGAAAGCCCTCATCACATATTTGTTGACTGCCCCGTGTTCCAAACCTTCCGGGATGAAACAGTGAAGGAAATACTCAGGGTTACAGAGAAGGCACTCGAGTCTGCTAAGAAGGAGCTGAAAGAATTCCCGGGCCTGCAAGTTGCAGCTGCGTCTTTTCTTATTGATTGCAATGTCACCTGGCCTCTCACCATCACACAGTTCTATCTAGGTCATGTACCACCATTGGAACGATATGTTCATCAGGCCTCATTTTCTAGCATGCTAATGCGTGACCGAGTTATGCATAACATACACTTGGCATGGCATGTTGCAGCTGTGAGATTAACAGGTTGAATTTATGGAGACTTCTTGCGATGAATTTCCATCAAGGGACCATTCGCCATGGGAATCCGTCATTGACCAATCTATTCATTTATTTATTTCTTTGTTTATCGCATGTCTAATCATTTGAGTTCTAACTGACAGCCTAGTAGCTTTCCTCACCGGTTGTTTTGTCCCCATAGAGGTTTTCTCCGGAAGGTTTTAACGTGCTGGCCTGCATCGCCCTTATACCTATTGCATACCTTATTTTCATGTATTACTCTCTCCATAATTTGGCCCGTCAGGAGTTTACTCTTAGCTTTAGATAGTGTTAGCGGTTCTTTAATTGTAACATTGTAACATCAGAGAAAGGAAGTAAGAACATGGCGTGGCAATCATCAAAATATGTGCAATCAAAGGACACACATGAGTAACGTGTTCCATGATATAAAATTTGGACCATTGTCATTTCAGAATCTCATATTTCGGCAGACGCGTTAATTTTGCCTTCTGCCTGGTGATTTAGAACCCCAAAAACTCGTGAAATGAAGATTTGCAAGAGTCTCATGCACATCCTGACCTGGAAGTTCGTCTTTATTGCGACCTCACAAGTTCCCATTTTATCTTCCATCAATAAGATACGCAAATCCTAGCTCAGACCTTACACCGACCTGAATGCTGCCGTTTGCTATCGTTCCATGTCTTCCTGCAATTTTCTTATCAAAAAGGGCTCCAAACTTAGGATGCGTCTAGGAGCGGTGCCGCAAACGAAAGTGATGATCATCCTGGTTCTTTGTCCTTCGTGTTACTGATACGAGTAATTCAAAATATATTTTATAGACCATGCCATCCTTTAACTAAAGTCAACGTGCCAGTACTACATTTTACTGGGATGCCGCTCTTTTCCAAGCTAGGTGTAAGCAATTCTGTTGCTTAGCTCATGCAATTATCATCCCGCTCGCTCCAGGTGGAATTTCAACTATTCAGACAAGGACGCTTCTCTTCCTCCCTCCATGATGGATCCTTGACCATCACATATCCTATCCTCAATATCTTCTCAGCTCCAGCACAATACCTTCATCTGGTCCAACACCTATCCTTCTTGCCTCATTATAGGTGAGAGAATCTTTCGATTACATTGATTGTCCTCCCTCCATGGGACGTACTTACTACTGGTGGGTTCAGGATGGACAAGGAAGAGCAGAGACAAAAGGAGACGGGAGAGAAAGGGAGGACAGCGAGACCAGGGAGGTCTAGAAATTCTTGATTTACAAGCCCACAACAAAGCAATTGAAGCGATGTGGATAAAGGAATTATTATCCAACAAAAAACCAACCTGGACATTCTATGCTCACAACATCATAGCCCAGGCAAACCTGAGCTCAGAGAAGAACATAGACCAAAGCATAAAAATGAATATATTCCTACAGTCTTTCAATGCAAAAAAATCCATACTACCCCCGGACCTCTGCAGGATACTGTCCCTGGCAAAAGAAACAGGTGTGTGGGCAGAAGGGATCATCTTCTCTAGAGAGATTCTCCATAGTCGTCCGATCTGGTACCATTCTGAAGCCGACCCAAAAATACGCTCACTGACCCGGTCATCAGCAAGCATATGCCTCCGAGACAAACACAACTTATGGTTAGTTGGAGAAGTGGAGGAAATCTCCCAACTCCTAGACGACCCTAACCACAACTGTGAGCTGTGGAATGCAAGATGTGAATGCCATATATGTACTGCGATGAGAGAAAACCTCGGCTGCAAAAAGCCAAACAATTGCATGCTCCGAGTGAAAGAATTGTTGGACACCCTCCCAAATAAATGGGACCCCAGATTCATGCTCCCTGAGGACTACAAAGAAGGGCCTGAACCGATGGATGAGAGCTTCAAATTTGACCGTTGAGTGACTGTGGAAGGACCATTGGCGAATAGCTTCCGGATATTCACAGAAGGTGAAGTGTCCAATGAGCTACCAGACCTACGCCTTAGCACTCCATCAAATGAGTCAATACATGCTAACATGAGTGGATGCTACCTAGACAATGGCAATGATATCACAAACACTGGTGCTGGAATCTATGTATCAGGGGTTAACAATCCAAAAATCTCAATAAAAATCCCTGTGTCCTTACCTCAGACAATGAACGTAAGCCAGTTAGTGGCGACAAAGGAGCTTGCAACCAGTGCAAATAAAAGGATGTCCCTGTACCACGAAATTAGCTCAAAATATGTAATACACCAATTGTCATCCACACTAAAAAAGAACAAAGACACCGGGTACATAGGCATACCTAACAGGAAACTTATTCAAGCCACAATAGCAATCTGCGCAGTAGAAAACAAACCACAATGATACAGTGGATAAAGGCCACCGATGGGCACCAAGGGAACACCACAGCCAAGTCTCTGGCAAACAATGGTGCTAGAAAAAACCAAGACGATCACGTTGACCTAGACATAGACCCTAAACTGCAAATAACAGGTGCTGCCCTAAGCAAGCTTACCCAGAAATGAGCCTACCAGGCCCTCCGAGAACGAAAAACCCAGTCTCTTCCGTGGTGCACCAAAACCACCTCAAACATCAATCTTGCTATCGAAGGAACTAAAGCCAGTTTTGGAACGAAAACAATGGAACCAGCTCTATGGAAATCATTAAGACACAGAGATATCGACAGGAGCACGAGATACTTCCTGTGGATGACGATGCATGATGCGTACAGGATTGGAGGAAAATGGTTGCACTTCGACCCTCAATACCACGAACGGGTGTATTGTACCCACTGTAACAACAGCTTAGAAAGCATGGAACACATTTTGATGAGATGCTCCTCCCTGGTGACATGCTTGAAAAGCATTCACACGTGTAATTTCACGAAATGTATCAATACATACATTTTATAAAAGCTAGATACCGAGGAAATGAGATACACCTTAGAGTGCAATGTCCAAAGTGCAGGCAATGCAATACCTTGAGTGATGTTTGGTGGAGCGCATGGCTTAACTGTAGAGTGATACCATAAGGGTCATGCTAAGTCTAAAGCCCCAGCACTTGACACTGAATACGCTGACAATGCACAGAAGATGCGTGCTAAGAATAGAACCAGCGGAGCTCAGGAGATAATTAATACTTCGCGCAACCTTGATCTATGATGCACAAGGCACTGCCATGCTGAAAGCTAGCGCTCTAGACCTCAGAATGTGTAGAATTGAAGTAAGACCGATGTCTCTGACTTCGGCCGATGCATGCGAGGCCTAGACTAGAAGTGGGTGGTCCTAGAAGACCATGGAAATCACTAGAAGATATTATTACCATAATGATGAGTTGCGCTCTAGGCCACAACTCTGAGGAGATACTAGGCGACATCAGTACATGTGGATAGCACAGCTAACCGATGTTGCGCAGCTGAGAGACCAGGATCTGGCCCCGAGCCGGAGCTCTGAATAAGCGCCAAGCAATGGCATGATTATGGCGACAGGCGCGGCACCCCGGAAAGGAAGTTCTGCAAGCCAAGAGTTTCTATTTAAGGTTGTATTAATTGGTAGAGCGCAGTGTATATAAATACTGTAGTATAGTAATAGTGTACAAGTTTCGGACCCCCCTTGTTGGAGCGCAAAGGCCCTCAGCTTAGCGCTCTAGCTTCGGGAGTAGTTTGTAGCTTCGAGTGAGAGAATATACCTTTTATTGATAACATTTGAGTGACTTGAGTAGTGTGCGAGGCATAGGAAGCTAGCGTGGGACTTGTGTACGGCTTGAGTGATTGGTTGACTTGCACTCTACCCTGAGAATAAGAGATATTGTGTCATTGCGGATGCACTCTTGAGTTTTGAGGGTTTCTTGTGACACGAGGTGCTACAGGTGGCAGAGGTTCAAACCCTTTGGCTTGTGGACAGCATTTCTTGATTGCGTGGGATACTACAGGCAGCAGAGGTTCAAACCCTTTGGTCTGTTTAGTGTTCACGCTTGAGGCCTTCTTTGTAACGCGCGGTACTACAGGCGGCACAGGTTCAAACCCTTTGGCTTGTGGATGGGGTTTATTTGGTTATTGTGTCTCTGGATTGCATAGGTTCAAATCCTGTGGGTCTACGATCGGTTTGGAAGCTTGAGCATGTAGGTTCAAATCCTGTGGCTTGAGTGGACGTGTTGTGAAGGGTTTCTGCTTAGAGCGCAAGCTTTGAGTCGTGTTTTAGAGTGTGTTTAAGTTGTTGTGGTCACCTGTGTGTGTCACACGAGACTTCTTGAGGGTTTTGTGGGTGTGTGGTGATGAGTTGTATATTGTAGTACACCTTTGCCTTGAGGCCCAGCGACATCTGTCGCTCCTCTTGTTAGAAAAGCCTTTGGACTTAGAGAGATCTAGATACCCTATGAGCGCTATTGCTATACATGTGTATCGTATATTCTGAGAGTTTAGTTGTATTGCTTCAATCTGCTTCTATCGCATAATATCCCCCCCAAGAACTTTGAGGGTTTGTGTGTGTAGTGTTGGGTGTGGGTGTGATCAGTGTCTTCGATGCTGTTGCATTTCTAGCCTGCACGCACAGAGTCTCTTCATCAGGACAAAATGAGGTATGGGAACTCACCAGAAAACTCCTAGAGCTAAAGGACATCCCATGGCATCAACCAGAGATGTCAAACATACTAGCATGTGCAGCTCCAGTCTTTAAGTCACAAAGTGGGCACAGAGAGAGCGGGAAAGAATGTTTCTATCAAATCGTTGTTTCCTCCTCTGTACAAACCATCTGGAACGCTCATTGTGAAAGGGTGATCCAATGTGACAACGCACCATTCTCCTCTGAAGAAATTATAAACAAATGGAAAAAGAAAATCAACAGAAGACTGGAACTGGATTGCCTGATGACATGAGACCGCTTCAGAAAAAAGGCACTTAATAAAGACCTAGTGTTAAAAACTTGAGCAGGCTCAATCCTAAATGAGCATCAGCTTCCGTAAGACTGGACGGAGGCTGATGGGGTTTCAGTGGGTATAGGATAGTGACGATGGCTGGGTAGCGCAAGGTAAGTATGGGGATGGCACGTGGAAAGGAGATGTACTCCCGGCTATGAGATCCGAGTCCCACACTAATCAGTGCGTAATGCATTTCCCCGTGGTAACACAAATTCAACATATATTCTTGGTACTAACTACAAATGCTTGGTTTTAATCCCTGGCAAAAGTCCTGGCTGCATGTTGGAAGCGACTATGTCACTGGACTGCCTCTGCTATAGCCCCAACAAAAAAAACAAAAAAACAAAAAAAAAGAGAAAGGGAGGACAATATATTGTCCTAATTGAGAGAGAATGAGCTCAAGGTGATGATGTACTTGTATACAATGGTCCATACATGATTGAATAGTCTAAGCCCCCCGCTTGCAGGGTTAACTGTATTTTTACAAGGAAAAGTCCCACGGCCCTAAACATTTCAACGATATATCCATACCATCTTCGAGTAATCCTTCAAAGACTGCCACTTGCACCGGAGACCAATTGCCGCTTGGAATAGAGACTCTAACCTCCACTTTCTCCAACGTCTTTGCACGTGAGGCAACCATGTCAACGAAGATCCCATCAAAGCATAAAACGGAGGTGGAATGCAAATCCTTCCTTTGGCTCTGTATTTTGGTTTGCCTGGGATATCACCCATGGTTGGAGTGCGCATTGACACGTTGATCTTTTAATCTTCTTCTCTAGCAAAAGTCTTTGTGCCACATGTTCTACACAAAAAAAAAATCTCACAACATTCGCCGAGGTACCAACCCTGTATGTTTTGTTCAGCATTGTTATTGGAAACTTGAAATGTCTTAGTAGCCAAGACATTGGAAAAGCTGTATACCCAGACTGTAGCACCTTGGACGCAGGTTCTCCCGAAAGACCAACATGACCACCACCTACCACCATCATAGGACTTGCTTGGGACTTGCAATGGACTCTTCATACCTGTGTACCACCGCTACAATTCTATCATCGTGTGTGCCTACCTTTTTCTATTCCAGTTCACTGATCCTTTTATCCCCTGTCTCGAGAGTCGTTTCCTGTTATTTTGGTTTTTGGTGTGGCAATGAGTATCGCTCCTGCCGCTGCGCCATTTTTCCGATGGTGTGTTGCGATGGAGTGGTATCGTTGCTTGTGTTCCTGTGATAGTGGCGAGGTCCACTCCTGCCGCCACACTGTTTTTCAATGGCAGGTTGCGACGGTCTGGTTTCTCATCGCTTTGGTTTTGGTGGTGACAAGGTTCGCTCCGGCCGCCGCACTGTTTATAAATGGTGTGCTGTGATGGAGCGCTCTCTCGTGGCTTCATTCCCCATTGGTTGTGCTTCATGTCCGTTGTTTCTCCCCTGCCTGCTTTGGATCCCTCATGGTCTGTGCTGTTGTCTGTATGTTTCACACTGTCTCACCTTACATGATGACATTTCCCATGCCTCCGAGGATTACAACTGCCGACGCACTGTTCCCTAGAATGGTGTACTGCGATTTTGTCTGCACGTATTGTGCTCCCTCCGCCACACCGTTTTTTGATTGAATGGTGCCTTGTGAGATCGTTACCCTGCATGTTTTTACCGTTGTTTCTGTTCTTACGCCTGGCAGCCTTGGACTTTCTCTGATGTACCAGGCTGATAATTTTGCTGGCACCGTGCCTCCAAAAGATCGCTGTCATCCCCTGTCCCTCGATCTTACTGTATTGCGTTTGTTGGCAGACTGGCGAGGTCAATCATTCCAAACATCTCTTCCTTGATATGGATGCAAGTGTTCCTATTTGCCAGTGGATGCCCTAATCTCAGCACATACACCACCGAAGCCACTTGAGGTTGCAGTGGTCTGAAGGCTCAATGGAAAAAGGATCCGTACTGTAAACGTCAAATTAGAGTAGATCTGACTACGATTTGAGATCCCCTGAAAGGTGCTAACTATCTATGGGTGCGAAATGTGCCTAAACACACTACACACCACACAAACACTTAGGAATTGCGGTTCGAAGGGAGGTATGATATACCTGGTTACGAAGTTTGTACTGTAGATAATGTTCCGGGTAGCAATAAAATAGATTTGGTTCGATGATATATTGCGGGATCACTTCTAAGTTCGGTGTGTTACTGAACACAAACTCAAACTATCTCGGAACGACTGCCTGGTGCAGTTTCTAACTTGATACAATGCGCCTGGTTGTGACTTAAACACTTATTGACTGTTCTGAACTGTTTCTCAGGTCTGTCTTTCTGAATCTAGTTCGTACAGTTCGCTTTCTTAACTGTTCTTGCACACACAAGTGACCAGGTCACAATATTTCTATTCCAGGTGAGTCTACGACTCGAAGCTCTTAACCAATAAACCTGTACTATTCGCCTGGTAGCGTTCCGGGGGTCAGAAACCTGATTCCCCGCTAGTTACATGACCTGTATTTATACTATTCTACTTATCTACGATTTCCAATCCTTTTCCGACTGACTAAGACACTTGCTGACTCAACCAGGCGGGTATGAACTCTCTGCCTGGCAGATATGAGCTCACCGCCGGCTACCAGGTCGATTGATCGTATTAGATCCAGTGTTCTGTGATTGGATATGTCCGCCGGAATGCCGGGTGCTTACACTATGTGGGTCACATAGTCTGGGCTCTCGATCTACCGGGTAGAATATCCGGTCTTCGATCTAAGCATTAGAACAACCTGGTTCTAAATTCCCTGGCGCGTTCTTCCTTACAATGTAGTTCTTACTTTATGTTTCATACTTGTTTTTACAATGTAACTTTTTATATTATAGTAAAATGTAAAATTACATGCATTTTTAAAGGGTGTACACCCAGCAGGCGTATCACCCCTTGTTCACGTGGCATTGATATCCATTCGGAGCCCGAATTGGCGCCAACTTGGCCTGACCTCAATATCCACCAGCTCGATGCCAATTCCACAGGATATAGCCCCACCACTCGTTTCTGGCCATGCTTGGAACTTCAATACTTTCTGCTTCAAACCAAGATGGCAACACCTGTTATCATTGCACTGTCTTCCTCACAACTTCGCGGTGGCTTTCCTTTAGTGCTGAATTTTGAGGCAAAGGGTCCTGGAGTTTATGTGTGTAATTATAAATTTCTCATTGATATATACTGGCTAACAAATTTTGATGGCAGACTTACAATATCCACTTCAAGCTCGCTGAAGATGACTTTGATACAGATCAAGTGCAGCCGGTGCAATCTCAGACACAGTATGACTCTCCTACTGAGTACAAACGTTGGGTTGCAGAAGAGGCATTGCGCCGTAGAATTTCGCAGCAGAACGGATCTAGCCACCAAGACAGTAAAGATAACTGCCAGCTCCAACTGCCCTCCAGATCAGAGGCCACCGCCTCTAACGACATGGACGAAGCAGGTCAAGATGTCAACTGTGGTACACCAGGCGGTCTCAGAGAGTCTCAGACTCAGTACGACTCTCCAACAGAATATCAACACTGGGTTGAACAGGAAGCTTCTCACCGCCGACTTGCAAATAACAGCAATGAACATGCAGAGCATCCAGTCGCCTCGTTTCTATTGATTTTTACTCTGTCCAGCTTCGTTACTCCCAAACGACCTTTATGCAAGCCTCAGACGGTTCAAGCTCTAACTGTAGAGTCCAAGCTTTTTGAAATTGGTGTCGAACTCGGTGAAATCGTGCCCGATTCTGAGGGAGAGAGCTTAGAAAAATATGCAATCAATCTGGTGAGTGTTGCAGCAGCATTCATTTGCCATTTGATTGATTTTTTGTCAGTCTAAGGAGGAGCCAATGTCGCCACTGTTACGAAAGTGGAAGAGGGACTCTTTGGAAGATATTGCAAGGCATCAACAGAGCAAAACGTGATTCAGATATTCATCTTATATATCATTCATACACATGTAACGAGCAATAGTTATCAAATATTTTCTACCATTACGATGTGCGAGATCGCTTCGAAGCCTGTGTGTACATCTCTTCCCCCTCTTCCTTGCTGCTCGACTGCTGCGCCTCAAGCTCTGGCTCCCATTCCTCCTGAGCAATCCGCTCTGCGATCTCAATTTCCATCTGTCTTGTTTGCTTTTTGGCTCTATTTGAGGCTGCTGTCACTTTCCGTTTCTCCTGTGTTTTTGCACGCTTGATACGTTGGGTTTCTCGTAGCTTCTTTGCTAGCTCCAGATGATGCATCTTGCGGTCCGTATAAAGTGGGCTTGGTGAAATGAGAGTGTGTGGAAGCATGCTACGTAGCAGCATCGCATTGTGTAAGGCAAACATATTGATGATAAAGTGATCTTCGTCTTCATGAGCTACAAGTTTTTCCATCTTGTCAGTGACTTGCCACTCCTGGACACAGGCCTGAACAGCTGTTGCTTTGCATTGGGCCATCCGGCAGTCATGCTGGGCATTGAACATGAAGAGAAGGTTCTGCAAAGGTTTAACTTGATGGAGTCGAGCAGATATTCAAAGAAAGTCAACATACCGTTGGTGCCAGGACTTCAGCCTGGGAGTTCGTTATAGGACGACAAAGCACAGGACATTGCAGGTCCGGATGAAGATTTTTGCCAAGTGAAAACAGGTCAACAATGATAATGCCATCAAGGTTACTTGTGGAGGCGGCTTTATCAATACAGTACAATATGTCCAAAATACGACCACAGATGATTGTACCATCCTGAAAAACGATGTCATTATAATTAGGGATGCGATAGTGCACAACTGACCTTGAGTGAATGTCCAAAAACCCAGGAACCTGGTGTACAACGATCCCCATTTTGCGCCGTGATGCAAGCTGCTTGACACCATTGGCTTTCACCTGAAGGAGCTTTCTGATGATAACGAAGACAGTGGTATGCCTTCATATTCTTCCACAGTGTTGGCAGTGTCTTTGTCTGGATTTTTTGAGACTGCGGTGATGTGCTCGGTAACAGCGAGTGACAAAAGACTAGTGGGCGGAAATGATCTCCAACTGACACTAAACCTCTCACAACTCTACACTATCACCAATTGATTGAATTTGGGTGTTTCGAGTACGATAGAAGCACTCTGCAGACTCAATAATCAAGGGATGCTGTTCAAAAGACACTTTATTTGTTACTAGTGAGTTTTACAAGCATACTATTTGCACTAGTGGGGTGGGTAAGACACAATTGACTGAATGTGACTTGGTTTGAGCTACTGTGCTTGTTGGGACTATGACTGCTTCGAAATAATGACTCTCTTGGCCCTGTACTACTTCCTACAAGTGATCTTCACTTGACTAGTTCGCACTCTAGCTTACTAGTGGCACTCTTGGCCTAAGAATAATACTTTAACTTCGAGAAATTGCAAGAATTACTTCGAAACACTCTTGGTCTTTGCAGGACACAATAGTATTGCTCAAAAGGGACTTCAATTCACTCAATTCTATAGGTAACTTAGCAACTAGTAGCCGCTTCGTCGAGGTTAAGCACAAAAGCCTTTAATTGGGGCACTAAACTCTTGTTAGTCACTCACAATCACAGGGATGGCTTGCCTGTCCATGCGAGTCGCTATTCTACTACTTATATACTGTAAGGAAAGGTACAAAGTGACACAAACAGCTACACTAGTGGGGTATTTTCGGTACTGATTTCTTGGCTAGGACCGAAATATCGTGCATAGACACGCAATAGTCGGTCTAGAAATTGCTATTGGACAACTAGTGAGCCACAGAGCTCAGCTAGTGGTTTAATCTCGCATTCTTGACCCAGCAACGCACCACTAGTGCCGAGGATAAACTACTAGCCACGCTTCCGCATCCGCAACACAGTTGGCCGTGATCAAAACCGCAGCCAGGCTATCCTCGTGTCCGATCATAACAGATCTGATCGCACTAGTCGGATCTAGATGCGAGGTTAATCCATTGCTAATTCATTTCTAAGTCCTGCTTCGAGATTGCTGTGTGACTAGTTAACCTGACTTAGGTGTTTATGCCCTGATCGGCCTGCTAGTGACTGAACTTCATGAGATCTGTGTATTCTGCTTCTTGTTTGGTGTGCTAGTCACATTACTCATCTACTAGTGGCCTTATATTAATAAGTCCGGCTAGTATTCAAGTCACTAGTATGGCCGGCTGGTAGATTTGACCCACTAGTGGTATCGCATCTAAGTCCTGGCTTCACTAGTCGCATACTGCTGTAACTATCAGCTCAAAGCCTCAGCTATAGTCCTTTTTATTATCACTAGTACAGGATAGATATGCAATTGTATTGTTACAAAATCGCAAAATCTAGGTGTGAACGCGTAGACGGCGTATCAGCGGTCGCATTTGTCCTGTTATACATCAGTATATGGGCACAAGTATAGTAACTTCTTATACACAGACCTGGTTCAATCGCACTGGCTGGAACCCACCCAAGATGACGCTGAAGAATGGGATGATCTCGAAGAACCTTCAGTACCGATGGCCCTGCTTGAACCCATCCATGATCATGATCTTTCCAAAACCCGCCGCTGAGCATATGTTTGAGTCGATCCATTGAGGCAAATTTGAGGGCAATATCTCGACTTGGTGCTTGACGGTTGCTTAAGACTGAACAAAGCCGAAATATTGCATTGAACCCCTCAAAGACCTCTGTCGAGTTGCGAATTGGTGGACCAAATCTTGGGATATCTTCAGTGATGTGCGCAAGCAAATGAAGCTTGATTTTGATGATAATTTTCACAGGATCTTCATCACCAAATGCATCAAGAACATTTCTGACTAGAGTCTCAACATCACACTGCGAAATATTCATAAATTTGTTTGATTTAACAAGAGCATGAAGCAGTATGTACCAGGTATTCCTCCATATTTGGTATTTCGTGAACCCAAAGAAGGGGGGAAAGTGCAGATACTGCCTTGATAAGAGTGAACTGTGTCGGTGTTACTAGACCATGTACATGGAATGGAAGTGTTTGCATGAGCGTTTTGAAATGTTTGCCGATAAGGTTGTTACGATATTGAATCATATATCCGGCTCGAAGAGGGGGGATTGTCAGGCCATCAATGTTGGTAGATTGAAGGCGTATTGCAATGAGATTTCATTGGGCATCACTCCAGGAGGTATTCAGCATGTGCCAGACATATTTTATGATGCCAAGCAGAACTGTGTGCAGTAGCTCAACTGGTGTATCTTGCGATGGATCAAGACCTATCCAAGGTGATCAAAATCTTACACTGAGTTACCACAACCACTGGAGTGGTGCACATACCTGCGATATCAAGGAGTGGATTAATTTTGTCTCCTGGCTGTTCCTTTAGCCATGTAGTCAATTCATTCACAATTGACTTGATACTGCGACTAGGATCTGCTTGTCATAACACCTTGGCCTTTTCCAGAAGTGTATCAATCCAGTGTTGGGCAACCTTATCTTTTGTACCGGTGTTGGTTTGCATTGCAGCGACATCCTTGTCAATACCATACATAGCCCAAAGAATCTGTTCCTCTAGATTTTGATGGATTTCCTTTGCATTCCGAGGTTCTCCTGGCTATAACTGTATCAAAAGATGTTGCAAAGATGTTGGGGAGATGGGAATACCGAATAAAACTGCTCATAAATATCATCTGACTCCTTCTCTTTCCCAGTACCACCGACTTTGCATTTGCGGCAAGGATGGTTCGCATTGCCACCCATATGCGAGGCTTCTTCAGACTGTTGAGGATTATCAGCTGGAAGGCCAGGTGCACGTAGAATTACATGGCAATTGCGGCCACCATCCCTTGCGTAATAACATTTGATAGGATTGGTGTGTGTGTCACTGCGTAAGTATGAGGTAAAGAATCGGAATAATGACTTAGAACATACTTGATCTGGTCACACAGAGCAGCAAACTGTTCTGGGGATGTTGCATGGGGTGAAGTCAAGACAAACCGAACAAAATACTCCTGCTGGAGTAGTTGACCAGGAAGACATGAGTTCGCCATGTAGATATTGATATGCTTGTTATACTGTTTGGATTTGTTGCCCGAGACATCATCTCCCCAAAGTGGGACCATAATGACATAAAGGTCATCCCCCTGTGCCAGAGCTCGAAGTGGATTTGGCATTGAGGGAGCGCTGGAGTCTGTATGAAATCAGGTTAGATTAGACTCGAGGTGTCCAAGTTGAGAGCAGCATACCTATCCAGGATATATCTGAACCCACTCATGCAAGAATATCCTCATAATTATACTGGAACTGAGACATAGAAATGCATTCAAGAGGGTTAGGAAGTAAGGCCCATCCCATCTATGAAATTTGTGCTTAGTATTTCCGAAAACTGACTTGTATAGTCACATACTTCTGTAACTGACGCCAGCATACAATCTGAACAGAGTTCACCTCAGTACTTGATGAAGTTTCGAGGGAGCACAAATCTTCCATCATGCAATTGAACAATCTCGTTGATGTAGAATTGGCGATGTCCTCAGGAGAACATGGGAGTAAGCTCTGAAGGATCAAACTCCTTCCATCGATTTGCTTGCCACACTTCGGAAACAGGACCGCCTTCAGTATCCTCTGGATAGAATTGCAGATGCTTAGTGACCTCTGGATTTGACATATCCTGTGGTTGATTAGTACTAATTTTCCGAGACAAATCTGTGACTTACTCGTGCAATTGAATCCCGTAAATCGTTAACATAGAAGACATTTCCAGTGCTTGATTTACATGCAACAGGTTCACTCCCACACATCTCTCATAAACATTTCTGGATTTCACAGAATGTATCATATGAGGGGACATTGTGTATTCCCAGTTCTCGAAGCATCCATAAAAAAATACGGATCTGGCTAGTTGAGAGCCACAGACGAGGAAGATTGTCTATAATATCAAGGAGCATAACCTGGTATGACCGTAAAGTCTGCTAATAAGGTATAGATACTATATCACTCACGGTCTTATTGGGATATGGTTTGTACATTGTTTCATGTGCTGAGACATTCAAATACGTCTCCAAATCATCCTCGTCAGGTTGATCAAGATCTGTAAAGAAAATTAAGCAAGACGGAATGATAGGTTCAATTGAATACTTGCCCAATGCGTGCAGATCATCAGCTAAATACTCCATGTCATCCTCCTCACCAAACTGATCCAAGTTTTGTGCATGAGCGAGTATAGCATGAAATTGACGCTCTAAAAAGTCCTGCTGCTCAGCACTGCTAAGGTCCACAGGATGACTATGGAGGGTTGGAATAGTTTGATCCCATGAGTAGCTGCTTGGAATGCCAGTCTCTGATGGTATCTGTGCAATAGTTTCGTTGTTCGGAAAATCCTGGAATAGACTGGGTCTCGGTGCACTTGGTTTGCTGGCAAAAGTTTGGTTTGCAGGAACTGTTAGACCATGATATGTATACTGATATCGCTGTTCTGCTTCTTTACGCATTTGAGCTTGTTGTTCACAGGCCTGAAGTTGACTTTGATGTATGGAGGACTGGAGATGCTTTGCTGCAGAACCACGCTTCATATACTTGATTTCTGAGCCATCTGGAGAGCACACAACACATCATACTTGGTTGCTGTCCTTAGGATGTTCTCGGAATTCTGTGTGTATCCAATTTCGCATCAGAAAGAGGACTCAAAAGAAGGGAAGATTGTACTGAAAGAGAGGATGCGAGGACGCCGAGGAGGAGCCATGAGTACACTGAAATAGCAGGAGGGGGGGCAGATGTATAAATGAATAATATATTTGCCATTTTATCTCAAGCCAGATGGTCGAAGCATCATTGAAAATACAATGAAGTGCGACCACCGGTCAAGATGCGCGTGTGCACAGCCACCAGAGATCAACAAAGTCGTGTGGCATTTGACTTTGTCCTGTGAACGCCACTTGATTTTGTCTTTAAAACGCACCCATCATGGCCGTTCAGACTCTTCCACCAACTTCATCATGTCTCCTCCGAGTCCTCCCTCTGCTCTCATCAATGACACCTTGCCCGAGGACAATACCGATTACCTTGATTCATTTCTCAACAATATGGCATCTTCAATCTCCACGGTTGAAAATTTCTCGCCTCTGCCACCGCTCGGCATCAACACTGAAGATAGTGAATCTGGAATAATCCCTCCACCGGCCACCACTCCCTTTGCAATGTCCTTGGATTTTTCACTCGCCTCTCATGCCAGTCTCATCAAGCAGCTCAAACAAGTTAAATCATTTTCGAAAGAGTCTGCTCTCGATCTGGATAATTTTTCGGTTGTAAGTGAATATATTACTTCTGCTAATCAGTCATTCATGCGGCCAGGAAGGCTCCAACAATCGAAGAGTGTTACACGTTCATTTTTGCGGTGACATTGGAGACGCGAGACTTGCTGAAGGAGCTGGTGAAAAAGAAGACAGCAGAAGTGTTTGAGATTAAGGATTCTGTAAAGGTGTGCGATATATTTGTTCATTTAGTCTCATGATCTCACTGCTTCCGGTTATTCCCCAGAAACTCATCGCTCTTCATGCAAAAGCATTTGTCTTTTCTTAAACCGCCATGTCATATGTCAGCTCTGATATCCCAGACAAAGTTTTCGTGCGTCTCTGAGTATGTACTTTGAGTCTAGGCTGATCACATTGCACTTGGAAGCTCGCTATGCAAGCAAACAACACACCAGACCTGCCATCAAAGCAGGATATCATTGGCAAGGACAAGGTGATCAGGGAAATCAATTCTGCCCTTTCCGACTCGCGTCATTGGCTGAAATCAAAGGTATGTCCATCCGGGCTCGCTGGACTTGACCAGGCTAACAAATTCTCAGCTCTCTGAGACGCTCAAAAAAGCCAACCCCGAAACTGATAACATTGGCGCAGTCACCAGCAGGATATTGGGAAATTCGGGAATTCCAGTCACGTTGCAGCTCCATATGCGAGTCGCTGTTGTCGTAAGTCTCGATACATTCAGCATTCAGCCTCTCTCTCATATATCACATGTAGCGCTGGCATCTGTCACACTTTTCTCACCTGGTTCCGAAGAAATTCTGGCCTCACGTTGACGACTTTCTTGCTCGGTCTCTTGAGAAGGGCCAGCAAAGCTATTCCACGTATGTCCAAACCGTCTCTATCTTCACCGAGATTAACCATCTATGTTCAGAATACTGAATAACATGTATTCACGCGACATGGATGAATACGGCAATCATGATCTGGCAAAGTTCCCGGTTCTTGACTTGTTGAACGAGAGCAGCTCTGTCGATGCCTGGATCATTACTGACAATACCTTTTATGACAAGATTCGACCTCAGAAGCTCGCAGCAAAAGATCGTGTCCAGCCCCAATTCACTGAGCCTGAGGAGGACCAAGCAGGGGGAAAGCGAAAGCGAACGATAGGCGACGTCGGGGGTCCAGAGGAAGAGGTGTAATTTACATTCATTGTATCATATTCAACGGGTTCCAGAATTTGGATCAAAGCAAATTGAACAAGAGCAAGATACCACGCAACGGGGATGTAAAGACAACGTACGTATGCCGTCCAATTTGACATGGATTCAGCCGTAATTGAGGCCAATTTCAGCTTAGACGCTACGTCGATTCGCAGCCTGGCGATCAGGCCACAACAGTGCGAACATGTGTTCAGGCCAAATTGACCTGGATCCCCAAATTGGGCCGGATTTGATTATCGTCTTCGGGTCGATTTGGTGGCTGATACCTGCCAAATCAGCATTGGCGGAACGACCGGGAATTGACGCACAAAGGAGCTCAATCTCAGCTGAACTTGATTGTGTGGTGTAGAATAGCAGTGGTATGATTGTTGACGTCGTCCCATACTCTCGCCATTGAATATTGAAGTACTTCGATAATCTGAACGCCGTCGTCCACCCGTGCCTCGTGCTCAGTGTTTATGCTGTTACTGCAAAAGCGAGGTGAAGACGAGGTTCATGCACTGTTGTATTGTGATCCACTCCAAAGTCTGCAAGATTTACGGCGAGTTTGTCGGTAACATCTTCGCCGTGGCTCCTGGCACGCTCCTAGCGTCCCTGCGGTCGGCTTCGTCTGCTCTTGATGTTCTACGTTTTTTTTTTTGGACACAGGAAGAGAAGTTGAGAACTCTGTCCTCGCCCGCTTTGCTAAATATATTTATAATATCTTCCGTGTATTTGGTGAAGCTCCGTTACATTGCCCATAATTATGATATACCTGGCATCCGTTCCACTGTCTCCAGTCTCTATCAGTTGAGAACCCCACAAAGATACTCTAATCCGCGAGACGCACTCAACAGTGTGCTTAAAACGGCATGAGCCTTTGTGGCTGTAGCACATGGCAAGCCATGTCAGGGCTGCGGACCCGGCCGTTCCTTATTGGGACCTTGTGCCGGTACCAATACCAATACCAATACCATCGCATTCATCAGGCAAGTCGAGATTTAAAGGTATGACGCGTTTTTAATATCCAGGAAGGAATATTACTCTGCGTGAGGAGCCTATAGAGAAAAAATGAGCTCCGAGCCATAGTTATCGCGGCCTCACGGAGTCGAACCGTAGAGATCGTTTCCGCTCACGTTACCGCGACCCTTCCTTTGCAGTGCGGTGAACCCAAAATCTAACAATATCGTGGGTACGGAAATCGGGACAATGAATTTCCCGCCCACGCCGCCCATATCTCATGGCTGCGTTCCTTTTCCTTGCGCGACGCACTCCTAAATCTGGTGCTGTGTTGAATGGTGTGTGAAGTGAAAGAATCGGACATTCCCGAGAGCATGCGGTAACGCAGACAGTCTGTCTGTCGAGCACGGTATCGGTTAGTGGTAGTGCTGTTGGTTGTTTGAAACACGCACCTCACCACAGACTGTTTGGCTGAGGAGTAAGTAGATCACATAGCAATGTTCCGATAATCTGCATCCTTGCCAGTGGAGCTTTATAACACGATAGATCAAGCATACCTACCACTGATCAATGGAAGAGCACCTTGTGTGTCGTGGTTCGAGTCCTCGTGGTGGCATTTTCAATCTTGTTGTTTTTTTAAAGTTATCTTTATAACCCCGAGCTCTCCTCAACAGAAGAATTCTAGGCCCGATACGCCGTTATATGCGGCCATTCTTGTTAAAGGCATGTATCTCGGTAACATGGCGCAATTTGCATCTCTGATTCCTTTTATTTCACAGTATACTATCCAATTCGACGCTCCTGTTTCTATTTCGTGCTTTGGAATGTTTCGCGAGGTCTTATGCTATAGCCGTGGTGCTACCAAGAATTGCTGGCTCATTTGTAAAGGTGTAAGCATCTATGGTTCGATTCCGTGTTATGGCTATTCGGGAAATCGCGTCTCCGAGCGCAGTTGTTTTTGGCTTAGGTTTGTCCAGGATGCTACCCGTCGTTCGATAAACATTTACTGAACAGCAATTTTCGTTGAATGAGACGAGCGGTGACAAAAAATTAAAATCCTGGAGTAGTTTGTCGGTATCTACTGCTGATAGTATCGTCAGCTACATGGCTGTGGATGGTGCCCATATGTATGCGTCCGAACGAAGAAAATCGGCGTAGACGGAGGGGAGCGGTGGCGATGGCCTTGAACACGCGACGAATGGCAAATTGAAGCGCGAGCCTCACTTCGGAAGTTGCCGGTTGGTCTTTCTTCGTAAATTGGCTCTTTGCTTCTTTCTTCGATGGTCGACGTGTCTTCCTATCGACTGATAGTCTCCAACGGGACTATGACATATGTTGTCTGTGAAGTACATCAACTTAATGTACAGTGTTCAGCCTGATGATTGCGCACATTGGGTCTGAGGCTTCTGTGGCTCTGATTGTGTATGTATCCATCCACGCTCCTTTTATCCATCCGCGCTTACAGTTCAGGACAGCACAATCCCTCTCGCCGTTGCTCACATATCATTGATCGAGGAAACACGACCTTGGACTGCTATCGAATGGATTTGTATTCCGCGCCGTGGACACTGGACTGTTGAACGGGAGGTGGGTGCTCATGCAGCTGGAGAGCGCTCTGATCAACGAGTGGGATGGAAGAGACGCAAGTTCTTCACATGAATCGACTCCTCGAGCGAACGTTTAGGCTAACCTTTTGATAGAAGGTAGCCAGGGTCGTCCTTCATGCATTCATGTCCAACTGGAGGATCAAGCCTTTGACACGATGAGGAGCCAGTATGAGGCACTCGAAGTCGACGAGACACTCAGGGACGTCATCTTCCCTTGCGCTGGACTACTGTGCGCTGACCCTTGTGCTTAGGCGCGGATCCGATGGCGGCTGTTACCTCTTTAGTCGTTGCATAGTGATGTTCCGATAGCCAGAAGGCCATGAATACAGACCTTCCCCCCATTCGCTCGTGTGATAACCTGGATACCAGTACAAATGCATATCAAGCGGCCACGTATAATCGTCCACCTCGTCGCCTATACCATTGCAACCCATTTTGAACCTGCGAAACGAGTATATGCGCCTGTTTTCAGACTTTACGTGTATCGAACCTGGGAGAACATCTCATCTGTGGCGGGAATTCTGCACTCGCCAGGTGCGCCTTTGTTGGCTCTAATTGTCAGCGTACTCTCACATTAGCCTGATGACCTTTCCGTGTCCTCGTATCCGAAACGGCGTAGCAGACAAGTGCGTACTCTTCCTGTGGATTATTAGACTCTAGTCACAAGCTGAATTATGGCTACAGCACGCTACCCGTATTCCTCGACTCAAAGGGAGCTACACTCGAGTCCCGAAATGGCTACGGGAGGGGAATGCTGTAGTTGAATCGAATGTACGAAGACTCTCTATGATGCTGGATTCTATAAGGCCGTTTGCCCGACATCCACTAGACGTTGCACGCGAACGATGTTGCAAACAAGAGCCACGAACCACGCCTTTGACGAGAGATAGGTGGGTCAACACGTTGGACGTATGCAGATCAGCGAGTTGGCTCCATCCTCTGCACCTACTATCGATCAATGGAAGAACATGCTTAGCTATGTCCTAGGGTTCGAGTCCATGTGTTGGCATACGTAACCCGGGTTGTCTTTTCTTTGTTTTCTCGACCAGCTCCTCATCGTTGTCTTAATCCTTGTCACTGAATTTGCCTGGTCCTCGTCAATCTTGGCTCAATGCTCGGGGACGCGGCCCTTCTGGTTTGAGGTAAGTTTCTCTCTCTCTCGTTTCTTAAAGCAACTTGTAGGAGCTTTGCGCTCACCAGCACGCTTAGCTGCAAGATCATGACTGTATCTCCATAGTATCCCATATGCTCTTTGCAGAATCTCGCACGTTTCGAGTCCGTGCCACGCAATGTTTGTGCACTCATTTCATTCTTTAGATGCATTGGTATGAAGTGCCTGCAGCCCAGGAGCATGAGTTGGAGCAATCACGGTTCGACTCCGTGTCATGGCTATGGAAGAAAGAAGGTGTAGTTCTTTTTCTTTTCTTGCTTTCGCTGTTCCCTTCTCAACGACCACATCCATTCCCCGCAGCCTGAAGACCTTGGCGTTCTGATGGAGACCGGATTTTGATCTGCCCCCGTATCTATCGTTGTGAGTCAAAGCAAGCGGTGGAGGTGAGGCACTTTGGTTGTCAAGAATAATGGAATCACTCATCTTGGACATTGTCAAGGCCCCATTCTTCGATCTTTATTTTCGATGGTCCTGTTCTTTAGCTGCATCGATATGAAGTGCTCCTTTGACAACCAAGAATTACAGTCCTTGGATGCGAGTGGGAGCATTTACGATTCAATTCCGTATCATGGCTATCGCGTCTCAAAGCATGTTTATTCTAAATCATGGACAAGACCTTGGGAACCCGAACGACATCCTTTAGCTTCCATATTCTTCCATATACGACTTTCCATTCTCGACGAAGCTGTTGGGGTGGACCATGCGTTCCGTCGACGTGAGCCATTCTTCTCGTTTCGATATGCTTTCACTTATCTCTCTCTGAAAGAAACGCCAACTCCATAAGCCGCAGTGCCTCTGAGTCGGAAGTGGAGCACCAAGAATAAGATATGAGGACTGTCGTTATCTGGGACATGTGATTCTATCAGTACCAAAGCTCGTATTGGCCCAGGTTCGTCACTCGGCATCTTGTTTCTCTTAGTAGCCAAAGAGCATATAATGATGTCGTCATATTCAGGTAGCTCGGATAAGAGGGCTATGTTCACGTATACTCGGCGCGTGCTTCAGAGGTACGCTGACTGGCTGTACCATTCCGTTTCAATCCTGGACGAACCTTGCACTTCCCCCACACGCGATTCTAAGGCAGATGTCTAGGATCTTTTCCTTTGTGCTAGTAGTGAAATTCTCCACGCGAATGGCGTAAATTACCCCGACTAAAGTCCCGGTTGTGCGAGGATTTATTGGAATACAGAATATACAGTGAGCGACGCTTTTAGCTTTCTGAAAGTCGCCTAGATTGTTAATGACCTTCTCGGCCCCAGCCTGCATCGCCTCTCTGATACCATTGCAATGAATACAGTAGATTGAGAGTGGCGCAGTAGAGTACTGAACAAGACCGTCCTCGCTTTGTTCTCCAAGGTTCATTCATTGTTCTCTGGATCTCACTCTAATTGTCTTTTGTTTGACCAGACGGCCAAGGCGTGATCCGCCTGTTTATTATTTGGCTTATTGTCTTGAAGCTTGAACCATGTCATCGCCATTTAAGTTCCGGACTATAAGAAGCAGGCCTTTCTTCGGCTTCCAACCACTCCTCCATTTCCCATTTCCCATTTATCGAGACGATGTCCTCCAACAGCGACGATGCAAGGTACGTTGTCATTCCATTCTACCTCAATGCATTTGGTGTGTCCTGATGGATGGTCATAGCTTGGACGAACCAAAGAACAAGAACTTCGTCGATGAAATCCCCAACGAGCTTCTGCTTGCTATCTTCTCCTGTGGTGCACGAAGTACCGACGGTACTGCATTCTCATTCCGAGTATGTACCGTCTGTCAGCGCTGGCGGTCCCTAGCCATCAACAACGCGTACCTCTGGACCTCCCTCACCATCGACACCGCAATCCTCCCACTTTCCACCTTACAAACTCCTCTATCATACTTTTCCACCATCTTCCCAAAGGAAGCTCTGATCCTCGAGCGCTCGTCAAATCTGGACGTCGATATTACGATCGCCAACAGTCTCGGAAGCCCGAAATACACGCCTAAACATTTTGAATTCCTCTCTACCCTCCTCTCCATGCACGCTCGTCATATTCGCACACTGGATGTTCATGTAGAGCATGCAATTTCGGCATCTAGGCTCTGTTCCAGGCTCCATCGCGTCGCATTGCCGCGACTTCAAAAATTCCACATCATTTCTGACTACACTTTCGAAGATCTGTTCGACCATGAGGACGAAGACTATGACCCCTTCTGTTCAACTCATATGCTCGAATACTCACACGAGGACAATATACCAACATCCGTGGACCTACAACAGTGGAGCACTTCGAAATACCCCATGCTCACGGATGTTGCTTGCGCCGGGGTTCCTGTAGAATGGAGACTCTTCTCTCCGTTGAATCTACGAACATTGTGTTTGCGCAGTGGCATCCAGAGTGCACCATCCATGGAGATCTTGTGTGGAATCCTTTTCAATAGCATGAACACCCTCGAAAGCCTCGAGCTTGCAGATATCATCAATTGGGCCGATCCCTCTGATCTACATCCCGCCAAAGCTCGTTTGACTCTCCCCCGCGTTCATACCTTAATCATCGGCAACCGTACCCCCGACGAAGTCCGTTTCGCCGTCCAGGCATTCGCCTTCCCTACCCTTCGAAGCCTTACCATCAAATGTCCTCTTGGCGGCCCAGAGAGCGACATTGTCGTCAGTCTGATCAGGTACCTCCCTCTTGACGAGCTGCACAAGCTCAAATTTCCTGTCACCTGTTTTCGCGAGACGGTCCTTCCTGACCCAGATCTCGTGAGAGAAGGGAATATTGCAGAGGAATCGCTACCTCTGATGCTGCAGTTTATCCGCAGACTGACGTCTCTTCACACGCTGGAACTCATGTGCTTTTGCGACTACAGCGGAACTGGATTGTTCTTGGTGCAGTCTTTTCCTGAGGTTCATGAACTACCCGGTAACGGATTTGAAGGACGAGTGGAATGGTGCCCTTAATTTGTTCGGTCTACAGAGGCTTTCGATTAAAGCTGATGGTCATATGAGCCCGGAGGCGTTGTCGTTCTTGCGGAAACGATTGGAGCTGGGAACCGTTAATGGGGAGTATGTTGGGCCGGTCTTCGAAAAACTGTCTCTGTCCTTGTGGTCACGTATTAAATGGCAGGAAGAGGATCAGAGCTTCCTTAAAGATGTAACTCTTGCAAAGGAGCAGTCCATTGTTTTCTTTTAGCTATCCCGGTTATCATAATCGCTATGTAAAACCATTTTGTACTCTAGTACGGTGCTCAATTAATGGGGTATAAAGTAAGAATTCAGACCCACAGACCTCAAATGTTGACACTGAAATAGTATTCCGTGTCTGAATGAGCATAGTGACATGGCTGAGAATAGGATTTAAACACCAGTGTCTGAACCGACCCGGATGGAGTACTTAGCGGGTCAGGGTGCAATTCAAATACGGTTACAAATTCTCTTTGATATACAGTATTTCCTAGCGACACGTTCTTGGCTACTATGCAAAGGCTGACTACTCTATACCGCACTCAGAGGCATTCTTATGTGCCAATCTGAGTAAATAAGGAGGTAAAGAGTGAGCGAAAAATAACACACTAATATAAGGATAAGCATCATCATATTACACGGCATGGTCCGCTGTAGAGATGGCCGTGGCGTACAGTACAAATAACTAGCTAGGAAATCTATATACTGTACTAATCTACCAGCCGAGTGTCTTCCACATCTCGCGGTACTCGGGATATATCGAACAAAATAACCTCACCCGACGCTCCGTATCACCTCGGAATTCTTCATCGAACCGCTCCAGGGCAAACCGTTTCCAATGCGTCGAGTTTCTCTTCTCTTGCGCACTCATACCCTCAAAGATGATCTCCAACAGCGAGCATATATCTCCCGCATCCGCATCACACTTGTTACGAAGACGTGGTAGGTCGGAGTCCATGTTATCCTTCCAGCCCTGGAGTTTGTGAAGCAGCAGGATCGACATGGGAACAACCGGAAGTCCCTGCCTATTGACGATAGCCTCTGAAAATATCATCGGCAGGTTCAGTACCCCCGGTTTGAGGATATCGACCTTGGTTTTCTCCAGTTTCCCGTCAACATAATTGTGGTACCACAAGACCTTCCACGTTGCGCCGGGTGTCTTGGCGTCAACAAGCTGGAAACGATTCGGGTTCTGGGTAGCCAAAATTTCTTTCAGCAATTCTAGATCGCAGGTGTGTGATGACATCACTATGTCGATGTCCTAGTACCACTTTGTCAGTATCATAAGATATTATGAGCACTGATGAACTCACATTTGGTAGGCGGTCATTTCCGTAAAGATAGCAAGCTGTACTCCCGAGGATCGCAAATGTGTAGCCCCCCTCTCTAAGGATACGAGTAAGTTCTTTGGCGGCGCGAAATACGATTGCTCGGGGACCACGCGTTGGAATCACCGGACTAGTTGGAGAAGTCGAGGTTGCGGCGACTGAAAGCGAGGTACGCATGTTCGGTGGTGCAGATGATGGATTATGTGATGTTCTTGTATCCCGCCTGTCATAGGCATCGTCAGGTATCCATGGACTGGCGATAGCGAGACCAGAGAAACGCTGCTCTACGCCCATAGGAGTAGTTCTACCTGAAAACGAGTCGAAGATGCGAACAGATGGTGGCTGTTATAAGGAAAGAAGACCGGAGTCGATTTCGGCACCGTCGACCTTGGAATTTCAAATAATGTAAGTAACTCAATCCAACGAAATTGAGAGCTGACTCGTTCCAAGCATGACACGTCAGGTACATGCTTGACGGCACGGCAGCCAGGGTGCCGATGATAGACATTGTAGCGAGGAAGAAGGGTACTAGTCAATATGCATGCGTTGAGGAGACCCTTGTAAGAGATGATCAGCCCGACTTTTGAGTTTCCTCCTCATAGTGGGTCTCAAAGAGCAGAGGATGCCCTACTTGACAGTAAGTGGTGACCGCGTTATCTAAGGCTATGTTGATCTTGGTGAAGTACGTCTCGGTGTGTCAAAGTACGCCATGAAATTTGCGCGCATACCAAAACATGAATGATCTCGATACGTACAAGTGTCAACACAATGACAGAGGAAAGTCAAAATTTCGCCGACCATGAAAGTGAATGAAGCCCAAGTCTGAAAATTGTCAGAGACAACGTAGATACCAATAGTAGTGACTAAAAGAGCAATTGAAATAGTTTGCCGAACCGTAAGGACGCATCATAAGGCAAAGCAGCATCGAAACTAAACCCGGAATAGAAGACTGCATTCTTCTGGTTCTCAGTATCCAGTCTGGTACCTTGCGCGTGTGTAGTGATGCACTCGTATCAGTACAACAGACGAAGACAAGGAAGCGACCTCATCACCTGGCGGATGGCGGACATCCTTGAATTCAACCTGGCGCTTGTCGTTTGAGCTCCTGGTCTGTTTAGCAATATTGATCTTGATAGAAGTAAGACCTGTATCGTGATGTTCAGCACATACTTACACGGAGAAGAAGCAAAGGAAATGAATCAGGTGGGAAAAGTCTCGTCGTGTTATTATCATCTGACAAAAGGAAAGCATATGCTATCATGTGAAGAGGGAATGAATTCTTGCTTACCTCAGAATGAAGTCCCATCAAAGATCTTAATTAATCTCGTCAGCGAAATCTGATATTATCGAAAACAGGCATGGTTATCTCAGGAAGAGAAATTACGGACGCAACAGCTTCGAGCATCCAGCCCAACAAAGCCGTCAAGTGCAAGGGGAATGGGCGCATCATCAGAAGACACTGTGTAAAGAAGGCGACTCACGCTGTAGCCCCAGAAGTCGATAAAGTCGAATTCAAGGCAGGCAAGCATGCCATCAAACTCGCGAGCTTAGGCCACCCACCAAAAGGCAATATCCCTGAGTCACGCCGGTGTACAAACTGACTGACGTAGAGTTGGGTGGATGTACCTTCTGGAGTTGGCGAATATGGGCGGCTGAGAAGGGAGATGATGGCAGCCCTATCATCTATGAAGGAGTGGTAAGAGACGACGTCGGAATGTGGTGATTTCCGATGATGCTTCGAATAATGCTGCATCGAAGACAGGAAATCTGTCGTATATGCCATCGAACTCGTGAGCTTCAATGGCCCAGTAAACGGCAATATTCACGGTCCCCGCTACCCGAAAGTCAGAGTCAATTGTCCGTCACTTTCAAGTAAGCAAGTACAGCGCACCTCGGTCAAATCCTGCCTAGTTTCACCGGACACGGTACTGCAAGAGACGTTGAGCTATGTCGTGATATACGCTAACCGAGCTGGACGCAACCTGGTTACTGGTCCGGTTATCAGTTCATTCAGTCGGTGGCAGGCACCTCATCATTGTTGCGGTCCTGTACGTCAACCCACATCTGTCCACCGTTTACTATTTGGAGAGTCAAGCTAGTCAAGTTCGACGTCGAAGTTCCAGGAGTAGACGACCAGGATAGAAGTGCATATGCTGATAAAGAAGGTTTAACGATTTGAAGAAACGCTGCTGGAGGGAGCAGAGAGATCAGATAAAGCAGAACGAAACACAGGTTAACAGACATTGGAAGTGCAGAGCAGGATACTGAATGTACATCAAAGCATAAATATGAGGTGCTGCAGAGAGAAGTACGCCTGCGAGCAGATATCCACGGAAAAAGTAAGAACAAAGTAAGAAGAGCAACGATGCTCAGCAGCCGGTGACAACCGAACAGCGACGTCATGGTACGGACCGGCGGGCCGACATACACGTAATTAACCAAAATGCACCGCTACCGAACCAAAAACCCGCATAAGACCGAGCCTGTATACACAGGACTCGGAATCTCCTTGAGTATGAGTACGGGTATTGGACTCGAGTCTTGAGACCAGAGAATAAGCATAGCGTAGAAGAAAAAATGTTCGCTCGGTGGTGGTCACCCTTCAAAAGTATCCAGTGAACAATCTGGTGTTTCATGGATGGCCACAACAAATAGCTGTCCATAATGTTTCCGACGTCCGCAGCTTTTGCGTTGATACATATTGAAACTCATGGACAAAGGACACGCAGCGACAACGCAACGGCGTACCCAAAGCTTCCATTCATTCAATGGGCCCCCGAATAGATGGAACTGAGAGCAGTATGGCTGATCGATCTTAATTACAAGATCCCGAGGGGTTGGGTCTGGGCGTCGTACAGATGAAAGTTGTAATGTACGCATTTACTGCTTACTTACTTCCTTTGTTGTGTACGTAAATTCTGGGACTGGCGTTCACTTTGGACACTGCCTACTTACCTACCTACCGTGCGCGGCAAGAATTGGATCGAGATCATTTTTCATCAGCAGCCGAAATATTTCCAGTCAGAGGACGACAGAATGGACTTTCTAGGCTGGAAACCCCACACCATACAATATCAAAGATAGGGGGGAACTGAATCAATTAGATTTGACCGAATCTACAGCCAAAAATGCTGTCAATAGCAAAGGATAAGAAGCCGCTACCAAGGCAGCGGGAATTTCTGTTTGCAGCTCCTAAATACGATTGATCCGTGTGCAGTGCAACACCCCCCATGTGCGAGTCCGACGCGTCGTGCCATACGATCTCATTCATGAATCTTTTCCGTGTGGAAAAAAACCGACGGTGTTCCGAGCGCAAGAAAAGATAAGTCCGTACTACAAATGATAGTTTCTACAGGCGAAAATGATCTTTGGGGAAACCGACACGAAGGTCTACAACAGAAGGAGTGGCCGTCGTGCGAACTTGTGATCGAAATTTCCATTGTAGTAGATACCGTGATCGCTTAGTTGTCTGCCTTGTCAAAGTGCGGTGAAGTAGGAGATCATTCAGCCAATTAATTTGACGAAATATGCCGCCTACTTGCCGCGATTTCGCTGAGGCTTGAGGCCTTGAAGTTTGACTGACAAAGAACACTTGGCTTCAGTGTCAGGTATCACAGAAGCTATTAGCATTCTATCCGCCTTGGAAAACGGCCGTGGGCTGGAAAGCATTGCTACCGGATTTTTTTATCTTTTTCGGCCGGGCGACTTGGCTGAGGATCTCGAAGCCGTTTAAGATGCGCCCGCGCAGGGGCATGTATCTTTAAGAAACATCACGAACATCGAAGGGCTACTGTTGGGGTTGCTGCGCATGGTTTTCTCAATCAAATGTTTCAAAACTGATTGCAGCCGGTGAAGTAGGTAAGGATTTACACTTTTTAACTTTGACTGCGATCCTGTGAACCAATTGTGTTTGTACCAATGTCAATCTGCGACGCCACGGATTACGGAGATCTAAATGTACATATATAAATGGGAGTCATGAATCTCTGATGGAAATACATAGATTCCTGTCGAAACAGAGCAGCGAATCATGTCAGAGTACTAGTGAGTTTTCTCCCAGGGATTCCGTTTGGTCCGGGTAAGCTTTGCGGGAGAACTCGGACCGCTTCAGGCGAGCGGAGACTGAAAGGTTAAACAGAGATCTGCAGTTCTCGAATGGCACGGTCCGATCATCCTGTGTCGCAAATCAACCGAAATGAATGGGACTACTAAATTACGCGTCGGGTGAATAGTTCGAATACTGATTTTTACCACTTAACGACAGTGGGATAACGGTGTTAAGGATGCACATTGAGTCCCAAATCCACGAGAGTGCGGGAACGTCTGTGCTTGAGTCAATTCAAGCAAGAAAGAAAACGGAAATTTTGAACCCTTCGTCCAGAGCAAGCGGTGTTTGTGTTCAGGGTCCGCATTCTCCGGGGATTTCTCTATCTGTGAAAATTTTCGCATCGGGAGGCTTGGGCCCTTGTACGTATCGCCATGAGAAGAAATCAACAAGGCCTTGCTGGAATACCTTCCAACGAAACGAGATGCAAAATACAAGATAATAAGCATAACGGGCTGGACCCATCAGATGTGGCAACCGGTGTCGAGGGCTTGCGATGGCCTAGATACGTAGTTTTTGCGGGGAAATGTCGGCTTGACAACGTGAGCATGTCGAGGTCTATTGCTGGTCAGAATGGTTCCTTTTACTCTCCACAGATAATCATGTCATTGGAGAATGGAGAGGACCACCCCTAATGGGCTGCTCCTATCCTGAAATTGCGATATATAATGTCCTTGGAACCTTCGAACTCCGGGGTTCGCTTTCACGCTCTTTACTCACCTTTGACGGCATCTGACAAGCAGCTAGAAGAATGTCCGACTCCCAGACCTTCGACATCGGGTTCAAAACCGAGAAGCCGTATGCATCATCTGACTTTCGCTCTATTGTCCAGACTTAGTGTAAATATTCCCTAGATTTGAGCTGCTGTACGTGAGTAGAGGAGATTGGATCCTTGGTTCTATTGTCTTCGGTTTTTTCGTGAGTGTGAGCTCGAATTTTATACTACCTTTTATCTGAATCGTCTTGTAGTTTGGCTTTTCTATCCATGTTGTGTGGCGTGCTGTGTTAGAAACCAAACGAGCCAGCAGGGTGCGATTCTTGGTCGGGTTTTCTGCCGGCTCTAATATTCTGCATCTACTACAGGTTTCTGCCTATATTATCATGATCTGGCTTGAAATCCTGGCGTATGTCTCCTCTCTATGTTGACCGCAGCCGTGAAGTCTGACTTTCTAAAATCAGGAACACAACCTTTGCGGTGAGCCTTTATCGTATCCTTGTCATTGGCAAGTGCTCATACGCTCTTTCCCGAAAGGTTATAGCTTGGTGTTATCTGTAGGTTCTCTCTCAATCTCTGCTCAACTTCGCGACTTCACGGAAACCCCTTCGAAATCATAGGCAGAAGTATATCAACCCCAGCATTGGATTTTTTCTTGGAATCATCATCTGCTGGATTGTTCAGGTAAGCGTCATTAAGGTAACTTATTTAATAACGCGCTAACTGCTGTTCTGAAGGTTATATGTCTGATGCTCATCATCGTCAACCGATTGTGCATTCTAATTCAGCAACCATCTCAGAGAGTGAGGCACCTCCTTTTCTTCTCATTCGAGATATCGAAGCTCACAGTATCATTTCGCATAGCTTACACTCAAGCTCGTGGTTATCGGGGTTGTTTCTGTCGTTTCCATTTCTACGTCTTGTATTTGTGAGCGAACATCTTATCCTTGAAAGCGCCTTACACCTCAGCTTCACTACACAGGGATACCTGCTGAGTTACAGATTAATTCGTCATATATGAGTGTACGTTCTTTTATCCTTTCGTCTTTGAAGTTCGAAGGCACTGATGTGATCCTTTCCAGTTGAATAAGTGGTGAGTGCCGTACTCACGACTCGTCTATCGGATACCCACACCTTCCTGTAGGTGGGACAAGTTTGAAAAAGCTATCTATCTTCGTGAGTACCCGAGAACTCTTTTGTCCAGAGAGACTCATAGTTTATGTTTCAGTGTTGGACCTGGCATTAAACATCCTCTTCATTCGCATGGTAAAAGGCCGCCTTGTGGACCACGGTTTGAAGAAATACGACAGGGTGATGCGGTAAGTTACAATGCGAATGTCGTATAGCTACGTTTGACGATTTCTTGAAAACAGCTTTAACCAGCGTATCATCATCGTTTCCATTGGGATGGATGTTCTTCTCATGGGCGCCACGACTCTCAAGAATCCCTTCGTTTATACTCAGGTAGGGTTCTCATTTTAGCGCGGAGTTCTCTGACGATAGTGCTGCTAGTTTCATCCTATCACGTACATCGTCAAGCTCCAAATCGAGATGTCCATGTCGCGTCTTCTCATCGAGGTGGCGCATTCCACTGGTATTGATGTATACAATACCATGGTCAGTGGCAAAACGGGACAGAGGACACGGGGTGCCGTGTACGTGCTTTTCTTCATAACTTCATTATCAGGCCTCATACGTTATATGTTGCAGGGCTGTCAACATCACGACCCAGATTCATCACCAGCATGACCCCGCAGGTCAGGAGGAGTATGGTAAGGCTTTCCATATATATCTTTGGGTGGACTACTTTGAATCCTGATCTCGAACCAGAAATGTCCCATATTCTTCAAAAGAACGGTGCCATTGAAGATGACAGATCCCTTAATTCGCCATCTGTAAACAAGATAACCGATGATGAGCTGGCCCACGTCTGAATTGTGGTCCCCCAGTAGAAAGTACGATATATTTACAAGCTAATATTCCCTCGCTGTATATAAATAATACGTGCTAGAATAAAAAAAAGGTTCTCAATTGCGGTCAACATTCATGCGTACTCAGGTAGAATATGTTCTCAATAGATCAAAATAGATAGCATTTGATGGGCCACCGCATTTGAGTGGCAGGATCCGAGTCCTATTATGGGAGGTAACAATTCGTCACAAATCAATGAACATGCGGTGCACTTAAGAAGATACTCGGGATCAGGAGAATTATATTGGTTGAGTCCGCTTCAAGTTAAGGTTATAGTCATGTCGTGCAGAGAATGTGGAGTGAAGAGCGCCTAAAGGGGCAGGTTCCAAACACTCGAATCTGATGCAGATGGTAGAGGAAGAAAAGCAATGGTCGTGTCACAACATCGCACGAGGCATATGTACATCGCACGGTATTGAACGGGCCAATGAAAAGTTGTCGAGATAAAAGATTTGGTTGCAGAATTAGACCGTGAAGACGAACAGATAGCGCTGAAAGAAACGAGCACGAAACTCCCAAATCTGATGTAGGTGGTGGAAGAAGACTCAAGAGAAAGGACATCAGGTCACATCAGGCATAGGAGCAACGTACGGGAGGAGGAGGAGGAGTTTTTATTCTGATCGATGTCCCTAAGAAGTAAACGGACAGTCATAGGTATGTACATGCCGTGTGTTTGCCACGCCGTTACGGGCCAATGAATAGCAAAAGATGGGCAACAATAAAGATACTACAATGTTCCCGGGCAATGAGAAGATCAGACATCGGCACATATTGGAAAACGGAGGACTTACAACATTCGTCCCATATATCATGCCGCAGCCTCTGACATCATCACATCGCCTAGCATGGACATGTCGCCAGTGCCATCTTGTCCAGGAAAGTAATCAGTGGTTATTCAGCAGGCGGGGCCACAGGCGCTGACTCCGATACTGCAACTTCCAGCGCATCCAAATGTATGGGATCATATGGGCTCCACCTTCGAGTGAAGAGGGAGAATCAGGCGTCAAAGGCGAGATATGGCAGAACGTCCCAAGGCTACATAACAAATGGTGTGTTGGCCTGCTAAAATGAGTCCTGTAGGGAGTGAAAGAAGGATGGCGTGTCCATGTTCGTTTCAAAGAAGTAAGGTGTGGGCAAAGTAAAGTAAACAACGAAGGGCGCATGGAAGGAAACATGATGTTCGCCTAGAAAGAGACAAAACGAAAGGAAAATGAAGCCAAGGCAACTGGAGAACAAACAAATGAGACTTCGAACGGGGGCGCTCATAGTGAAGGTGGATGGAAAAAGATGTGCGCGTTAAACAGATGAAGTCATGAAGGAAACTCGGAAAAGTACTCAGGAAAGGACAGAATTGGCAGTAGTACTGCCAATTGAACCCGCGTAATGAAGGTAAAAGATGGCAGAAAGTTGGAGTCTAACGCCGAGCTTGGCCCGTCAACCGCTACAAATCTGACTTTTTCAGTCTTGAATCATATAAATGTCCTTGCCCTAAGGTAAAGATATGTCGAAACGGGGTTATAGCTGGAAAAAAGGACGCTCACGCAGCGATCCCCCGTGTCTCCCCACCTGAGAGGTCTATATTCTTCTGCAACTTGTCTAGCTCGGCTTGCAAAGTATGATATGGGTCATCGGGTAGGTTGGACCCATACGTCTCGCTATCCATACTCAGTCTCGTCTCCTTTCCCCGCTTAAGTTTCTTCAGGCAGTGACTCGCACCTCCCTTCTGGGCAGAGCGTTCAACTATCTCTGCGTCATCCACATTTTCTGCATATCCCAGTCCTACATTCTCTCCCAGCAAAATCGGGAAGAGGGAATCATCCTGTCAAGGGCGCGGTCGCCCGTGGCAGATCTGACATACGATAGCGCGAGATCAGGATACCGTCAACTAGAATGGATTCCGGTCCAGTTGTTGGATCATAAAATCGCGACAGCAGTTTCAGGATAACGGATTTGCTGCTGCCGTTTGAACCGACCATAACGATCAGCTGCCCAGGCTTAATGGATAAGTTGATACTCGATAGGGTGGGCCTAGTGCTTTGGCTTCCGGGGTAGGAGAATGAAACATCGCGGAATTCGAACGACATCCCTTTGGGTTTCCTCTCGGAGATGGATTTGGGTAGGCAATGCCACCGTCAGCGAGCGTGTTCGCGATGTTAGACAAGTCATAGACATTTTTGAGCTCCTGGTTTTGTTCTCAGAAGGAATTAATGTCCATAGCAACGTACTGAATGGCCCAGTCTACCCGTGAAGTAGTGAATGGTGATAGACTGGTATGCCTCGACTGTACGGAACGGTTTATCCATTTCTGGCATATCCTGGATGAAAAATGTCAACCGATAAGGAGACAGGCATCAGGTAGCAGACGTGCCTCCTCCTTCGGATCACCCTTATTGCTCAAAAATGTCTTCTGCAGCTTGTGTCGCCATTGGCGAACTTTGATGTCCTCCGGATCGTCTGCTACGTCTCCTGGAAAGAATATTTTGTCAATATACCAGAGTTAGTGGTAGAAAGAGAAGGAAACGACGCACCCTCATCGTGCTCTTCTTTATCCCTTTTGGCTTTCTTCGCTGGGGGGGGGACTCTTGCCCTTCTAGCTGGTGCCGGCGTCTTCATCAGCTTCACCATCGTCCTCGCTCTCGACATTCTCCCTCTTCTTTCCACATTTCTTGCCCTTTGGCGTTGCCTTCTTCTTTGCGTCGCCCTTCTTGCGCTTCCTGGCTGAGGCACTGCCTTCACTGTTCCATTTCTGTTTCTTCGGCTTCTCCTCATTCTCGCTGTCGAGCAGGTGAACCTCGTCGACGACATCCTCCGACGCGGCAGCTTCAGCTTGCTCAGCTTGTGCCTCTCCTATTCAGAAGTGTCCAGCGCAACCTTGTAGCCCGTCAAGAGGTCATCCGACTTTTTGAATGGCTCGTTGATGTACGCCTCGATTTCGTGTTGCTGGAGAGACCAATGCCAAGCTGAAAGCATTCCATGTGAGTAAAAGAGCTTTCAGATATCCTTGGGCGCTAGCCAGGAGCTATACGTAGCCGATTTTCAGCCAGGAGATAATACAGGCAAGAACTCAAAGGCACTCACAAATCGCCAGCGGGGAAAAATCGTACAAGGTAGAAGTTTGCTTTTTTACCTGCGGGTCGGTCGTTGAGGGCTTGTTGCGGTGCATTGTTTGGGTCGACTACCTGGATATCCATCATCATTATCACCAGACACGCCCTCGAGAATGTTCAGCACGCGTATCATCCTGGGCCACGGCGGGTAGTCGCGTACTTTTCCCAGCATGATATCGCGATGATCATAGATATTCGCCGAGCCAGATATCTTGGGATTTTTGCAGCCTTCTTGCTCATAGTCGGACGTGGTGTCGAGAGGGAAAAATGACAGTGGTGGAGGATCAGAATGAAGAAGGAAAGAATTGCCTGTACTCGTGGTGAACAGAGTTGGTATGGGTACGGTAATGTGAGAGCATGTTCGACTTGACATTGAATTCTAAAATAACCCTCGGTGTCCAAGCGCTAGAACCTGATGCAGGTGGTGGAAGAAGGCAAAGAACTGTCGCGTCGCAAGGGTACATCAGTCAGAAAGGCAAACACAGAAAGGAAGGATGTTCTCAGGAAAATGATGAACGTTGCGAGAAATTCCCACGATGAGTCCAGGTAGAATGCGACGGCAAACGCCGTGTTGGACGATCAAAAAATGCATTTCGGATGGCATAAAGACCGAATACCTATATATACATATAGGACTCGGAATTATTCGTGGACCACGTTATCCTTTAACTTAATGCAATGTGCGAGTATTACGGTTCGCCTAGATGCCACTTTGGAGCCAAACTCGGTTTGAGCCAGTCTTTCAGCGCTTAGCTCATGCAATTGTCAACCCGCTCCCTCCACGTGGAATTTCAATTATTCGGACCCGGACGTTTCCTCCTCCTCCATTGATGACGGATCATCGACCATCGCATGTCCTATCCTCAATATCCTCCGAGCTCCAGCGCGACACCTTCATCTGGTCCAACACGTATCCTTCTCACCTCATTATAGGTGAGATAATCTGCCGATTACATTGATCGTCCCTAAATACCTGCTATTGACAGGGATCAACCAGCGCCTCACACCTGTCACAAGCGCTCTCATCAAAAGATGGACACAAGATATAATGCAGGCATCTTGGAAAGAGTTCCACCTCTGCCCTGTGGAAGTTCGCACTTGTGGCGTCTTGACGTACGGTATCTTGCCTACGGGACCTGAGATACCCATGCTCTCCATAGATGCTCTCCCCCCAGGAGACTATGGCTGGTATTTTGCTGGTCCGTCCCCAATATACTGTACGAAATTAGCATCAAACTCTTTTTTTTTACAGAGCCGAAAAAGAAAAGCCCTATACTCATGGTGGAGATGCAGTCGTTCAAAGCCACGCAATCAACGCATATCCAAGATTTCTTCGCCGGGCGTCGTCTTATCGATCCTCGCAAAATTGCACAGTGTTTTTGTTTTCCGTCCATTCGAGCTCATGACGTCCAATAGTTTGATGTTCCACCTTCGATCCAAACGCCAGTCTTTCAGCGCGATGAGAGTCGCTGCTTATTCGTCGGATCTGTTCCCCGAGAGTCGACCGAAGTAACATGGATAGTCCCCCCGTATTTCGCTTGGATGGTCAGTTCTTCACGTAGCTAATGCCCGTTGTCCGACACTAAAAGAATACCTTACCAAGGCCTTCCCTACCAGTTCTCAGCGCGAGACCGCTGGTCTGAGTTCCAGAGAATTAGAAAAGTCGTCGAACGCAGTTCTGATGCACAAGCAGCTCATCCCATTCTTCAATGATAATGCGTTCAATGTCGACATCGACGTACGTCTCTCAGCTTCTTACCTCGCATTCTCCTCTCATGTCAAGACATGCAGGACAACTACCATATCGTCATATTCCGCGAGATGGGATCAGCACGCTCCCTTCTCCCTACCCACATGCCTCCACGAGAACACGATCCCCAATTCGAGACATTCCTGCGCGCACACTTCCACAGCTCCATTCGATCGACTATTTTCCATGGCGATATCAGGAATGAATACTCTACGAGTACCATCCTGAGGATGATGGAGGAACTTGGTGTTGGTCTAGAAGACGATGGTGATGATGTGGCGCCTATGGACGATCCGCGGTGGCAGACGATGCTTGGGAAAGAGATATGGGAGGAGGTCATACGGCGGAGGATTGCAGAGGCAGATGTCGGCTATGATAGCGAAAGGTACGACGAAGACGATTAGGATTGTTGTCTGCGTTCACTTGAATGGATAGAGCAGAAAGACAGTGGTAGCATACCGGAGGAATGATATTAAAAATATGAAGTCGTGCTGACTTGGTATCGGAAGACGGCCAGCTATATGGCTACCGGTTTTAGCCTTTCCGTTTCAATAGACGAACAACCGCGTCTGGGGCAAAGGGATCTGAAATACATCGAGGAGCGAAAGGTCGTGCTTCTTCTGCCTTTCGAGTTATTGATACGAAGTTGTGAACAGATACCTCACCCTTCTTATTAGACCAATCACCTAGAACCCGACGAACGTACTTCCTTGATTCTCATTTGACATTACTCAGTAATAAAGGCTCAACACTGGAGGGAAAGGCCTAGATTACTACACTGCTACAGTTCATACATAAAAGGTACGTAGATCCGTATTGTATCTAACGGCGGTGATAGTAGAAGTGAAAGTTCACACCATCAGCACGGACGTCAACTACATCTGTGGAGGAACGAGCTCCGGAAGAAGAGTCGGTAGATGAACACGTCGAGCAAGGGGAAGTGCTCGTGTTGGAAGCGGCACGAGCTCGCTGGCGTGGAGCGGTGGTCGAAGGGCGTAGTACAGTTTGAGGAACCTGAGTAGAGGCCTGGTTTCGCTCCCGGTTGTACGCTTCCGAAGTCACACGGTTTCTCGGAGTGCCCAGACGAGGGAAGGGGATGCTATTCTGACCGTTCGAAGCAGTAGATGGCTGCGCAGTGTAAGGAAGAAGAGCCGAGGATGGGTTTCGCGCCCGGGTTTGGGGATCGTTCCTCGCGTTGGAAGTGGCGCGATTCCTCGCAGCAACGTTAGAATTGTAAGGGACGAGAGCGGTGCTGGGTTCATTGCGGGAGGACGAGCAGTGGGTGGCTGAAGATCTCTGGACGTTGCCACCATTCGAGATGGTGTGTACCGGAGCATGAGAAGGGAGTGGCGGATACGCAGCTGTTGTGCGGTGGCCCTGAGGAGGGGTTCCATGAGAAGTGGGGTACGCCGTGTCGTGGTAAGACTGGGTCGACGTAGGCTCGACACCATACCCATTAGAGAAGGAAACGTTGTGACGAGGTCAGCGGTTCTGGTAGTAGCTATAGCTCATAGCGTCGTCTCTGAATGAGGAATCGCCAGTAGATATTATCAAGGGGTTATTCGACTGACCTTGGAAAGGAACTGGATTCCTATGGTTTTGAGGGAGGATATGGGTCGTATATATATGTCTCTGCCGAACCGAGTTAGCATAACAGCATGAGAGGCGAGGTACATGTCCATCAAGGACGAGGCGCTTGATTAGCGCTGTGAGCGCAGAGAGATTCCCATGTTGCTAAGGTACCCTCCCTGTACTCTCACGGATTCTTGATGTATAGGATGGTCCCTTAGCATCGCGGGTTATGCTGAACATTTCGTGGGCGACATTAGAAAGGACACAAGCAGTCCGTGGGTATTTTCTCCCCCACAATGTAGTCGATCCGTCGCCAATCTGTCGTGCAAATTAGGATTTAAATTCCCGAATCTGCCCATAACAGCCTGGTCTCTCTGGGTGTAACACTATGAAAAAGTCAATGATCCAAATTGCTGACGCATACTGCTAATGTACTGACCATACATTGCATTGCCAATGCTTCTTAATTTTCTCCTAGACTTAAGTCTCTTGAGTTCCTGTCCCGTCTCAGTTAAAGATACATATCCTGGTTATCAAACGAGGACAGCTACTTACACTTAGTTGCATTTCTATCTCCACGCGTTCGAGGCCCCGAAATGTGAAAAATGAGTGTCACATACGTAGCTACATGAGCAAGACGTGTCGGATTATAGATATTGTCGTCATAACAGTCGAGTTCGACGGACGTGACTGACAACGCCTGGATAGCGCTAGTATATGGCATGAAATCATTAAGTATTCGTCCGCCGCCTTAACGGTGAGAAGTCGGAGACCAGGTGGGGAGCGGAGTCGGAAAGAAACGAACGGTTGCCACGGGCCGACTTTTTTAGCAATTATTACGGCTGTTTCCGTGGACCCTTCTACCGCTGCCCCGCCCCTTCTCTCCCATTTGTCTCCCCGGCCCAGTCCGGTCACCTCGAGTGGTAACACAAGCATAGTCCCGATTTTTCTGACCACTCTGCTGTCGAGGCTATGAATTCACGATATTCATGCATATTCTGTCACGGCTATCGCTCTCGCCCGAATGTCTCTGACAGCAGGTTTTCCTTTTTGGCTGAAATTCATTGTCGATAAAATGGTGCGGCTCTTTTTCGTTCTTGATGACGAGAGTTCTCACGAGTTTCTTGACCGTTAAGACTGCATCCTACATTCACTGCTGCGAATCGATTTCCTTATCAGCATCTTCGCCGCGGCCGTACATAAATCATTTGATTTTATCCACAGCAGACGACAACGGTATCGACAGCCTTACGTTACCTTTCTTCCAGCAACCAAAGTCATGTTCTTTTGAGGAAGAGATTTATTGCCTGCCTTTGACCCATGTGATGTGGACAACCGCTTTATTCTTGATCAGAGTCCCTGTGCTAGATGAGGCGCTCTCGTTATCTTCAACGCGTTCCATATGATTCGCGTTTTCTCAGGGGTATGCCAAGCCCCTGCGTGCGATAAAGAAGCCTGCCCGATCGTGGAAGCCAATTCTCTCTCTTATCTTCTTCTCTTCACCTTTCTGCGATGGTGAACATCACCTACGATGCTTGCTAGTCTCCATTCCTCTTCGTCTTATCTTCTTGCTAATGTAACCTATAGCAGGAACCATTACCGCGACGGACGCCGACGGTGTTGTGTCCGTGTACAACAATGGTGACATCGCCTGGACGCTCACCTGCGCCGCGCTTGTCTGGCTCATGATCCCCGGCCTTGGGTACATGTATTCCGGTCTACTCAGGCGAAAGAATGCGCTTAGCCAAATCTATCTGAGTCTTGTCTGCCTTGCCGTCGTGTCTTTCCAAGTGGGTGCGACTAGCACTTTACACCCATATCACGCTGACGCTCCAACAGTGGTTCTTCTGGGGGTACTCCCTCGCCTTTAGCGAAACCGGTAGTGCTTATATCGGTGACCTCAGTACGTCCACAACACCTTCAGCAACCCCTACCCTCTCACCCTTTTCCAGAATACTTCGGGTTGAAAGGCGTGCTGGACGCGCCGTCAATGGGAACCGCCCGACTTCCCGCACTGGTCTTTTGTCTCTACCAACTCATGTTCGCCGCTGCAACACCCATGATTGCTCTCGGAGCCCTAGCAGAGCGCGGACGTCTAGCACCAGTCCCTATCTTCATCTTCGCGTGGTCGACGCTAGTCTACGACCCAGTCGCGTGCTGGACCTGGTCAGCAAACGGGTGGTCGTTCGTTATGGGTGGACTGGACTTTGCGGGTGGTACCCCGGTACATATTACTTCCGGAACGGCGGCGCTTGCTATCAGCATATATCTCGGGAAGAGAAAGGACTGGGGAACGGAGAGGCTCATGTATAAGCCACACAATACAACATACGTCATTCTCGGAGGTACGCTCTCTTTCATACAAGCCTAGCTCGATGCTGACCATGACCTAGTCATCTTTCTGTGGTTCGGATGGTTTGGATTCAATGGCGGCAGCGCCCTCAGTGCCAACCTCAGAGCCGCTCATGCATGTATCGTGACGAATCTGGCTGCGAGCATGGGCGGTCTCACTTGGATGCTCTGGGACTACCGTCTCGAGAAGAAGTGGTCAGCCATCGGGTTCTGCTCAGGTGCTATCTCAGGATTGGTTGCCATCACCCCCGCTTGTGGCTTCGTCGGAGCGCGTGAGTACTCCTGCATCCACTCCTGATTTCCACCATTCTTAACCTCTCCTTAGCCGCCGCTGTTCTGTTCGGCGTCATGGCCGGTACTTGCTGCAACTTTGCGACCCAGCTGAAGTACACCTTTGGTTACGACGACACCCTTGATATCTGGGCATCTCACGGTATCGGAGGTGTCCTCGGGAACGTCCTCACCGCCCTCTTCGCTCAAGCATCCATAGCCGGGTTCGATGGTATCTCTGTCATAGATGGCGGATGGATTGACCACCACTACATCCAATTGGGATACCAGCTCGCTGATAGCGTCTCGGGCGTGGCGTACACCTTTGTGATGACTACAATCATATTGTGGATCATGCACTTCATCCCGGGATGCCGGCTACGAGGATCGGAAGAGGCGGAGGTCAGTGGGCTAGACGACCACGATATGGGCGAGTTTTCGTATGATTATGTCGGGCTCGAGCAGGATGTCGCTGGAGATGGAGATGCCTTCGGCTCGACGACAGGTGGAAGGGAGCCTCGTCATCTTTCTCATCATCGTGGAAGTGACAATGGGAGTCTTGTGGAGAAGAACGTCAAGGTTCATGCAGTGCCGGCCTTCTAATTCGAGCCTTAATTCTTTCATTTTTATTAAGTATACTTATCCCTCTCGTTCGGACATTGGATTTTCTTTCTCTGTCTTAGAATAGCCTATTGCGTCGTAGAATACAAATGCAGCTCCATGGACGCGGAGCAGAATATTATTTTTTAAACTTTTACTTCGGCCAGGCTGGGGATCGTTGTCGAGGGAGACTAAACGTCCAGAGACCCTCAAACATTTATGGTACAATGAAAAGTTGTATTCGCTTCGTTCAACGGACAACAAGACGATTTATAAGTCTAGGCGAGTCTTCGAATTCGAGAAATGCAGGATAGAAAGCTTTGTGCTTCCATACACGAGTATCTATGCTATATCTGACGTCTCTAACACAGGGTGACCTGAGTCAAGAAGCACTGGAGAAAAATCAGAATAAGCCAAGTATCAATCACACAAAGCGCACGTTGTAATTATCCGCATTGATGCGCTGGTTGGTGTCAGAAAGCGCCTGGTCGGAGGCGCAACCGTAGATAACATCGTCAGTACCAGAAGTCGCATGAGTGAGCTACTCAACCAAAACTATAAGTTTGCCAACATTCACAATGTGTCTCGTACCTCATGGAGGGTGGCTCCAAACCGAACATTACGAGACGCTACACTGGTTCCACGACACAGATTGGTGCTGGAAACTTCGCTGAAAAGAGATTGCAGAACTAAGGGACCGGCCATTAAATGCGTAGGGGAAGATGCATACGTTCGTAGTAGATATCACTGTATAGGCGATGACAGCGCTGCTACCAGCACGGAACGTATCCGTACAGCTCAATCTGTAGGCATTGATACAACGTTGGCGGTTGAGGATGAAGATCAATGAAATGACGTACGCCCTTGAGCGGGACGGTTCGCCTGTAACATTGTTGAACACCCCACGAATTGTGGACGTGGATGTGGCGCCGTAATAAGCCGTGTAGAGAGAATTAGTCCCATTGGTGGCGATATAAGAAGACCCAATGTAGGCTAAGGATTTCGCTTCGGTGTAGCTGAAACATATGTCAGCGCCGTTCACTCCAGAAATGAGTCTGCATATACCAACCTTGCGTCAATAAAGCTCTTCTGGGAACTGGAGGTATAAATATCAACTGCACGAGCATCTAAGACGGGGAGATCCCGTTTCGCCAAGTCTCCAGAGATGTGCACGTCCACGGAGCTGGAGGACACGGAAACATGATCAAGACTTGCTGCATTGGTGAGTCTAGCCATGGGACTGGCCGTCTGGAAAGACGTGACAGGCATAAATGTGGACGTCCCCGGACCAGCTGACGCAAAGTCAAAGAGGGTCGATACTATTGACGAACACGTAAGATTAACAGCTTCACTACTGAGAGAATGTAGCAATACTTACACACATGATTAACAGTGATCGTTTGTCCAGGAGGTATAACCGCAAAAACCGAGTCATCAATATCTTCCAAGGAAACAGTAAGCTGCAGAAAACAGGTAAATCGCTCGCCATGAATAAATACCACCATAGGTAACCCACCTTGATCCCTGTCAACGGAACGGTCTCTCCGTCCTTCGTGACAGTGAAAGAGCGTGTCGGAAGGATATCAGCTAAAATCGTGCCGTACTTCAAGATCCTGGCCGGCTGCGAGCCAGTGTTTGAGACAATCGCGGTGAACCTGAGATCATCAATGATAGTAACATTGGTCGCTGGTCCGGACAAGGAGACGCTAAGACTAGTGGCTCTCTTGTACGGACTGGCGAAGCCGGACAAGGCGAGGCTGAGGGTGATCAAAGAAGTGGGCGTGTTGTGAAGTCGAGGAGTACTTGACTGACGATCGGAGTGGTGCTCTTCCCTGCATAAATATCCGTGCAGGCCAGGCTATTCTCCTTATCTCGAGAGCACAAAAACCCTGAAATCATCGTGACACAGGGCTTCAAATATTAATCTAGTATGATCATGAATGAGGTAGCACACACATTTGGACAGAAATACTCGAGAAACGCACGGGTCATCTGAAGCCAAGGCGGATATGGAAGCGCCAAAAACGTCATGCCTACGTCTCATGAGAAAAAACTGCAAGGATAAAGTAAAGTATTAATCAAAATACAGAGACACTGACATGCGGGTGCCTGTGCCGGTTTTCCGTTCAAAGCGAGGATATCAGCTTCCATTGTATCATGTGTCCGCCGAATACTCTTGCAGCTACAGAGGTAAGCGGAAAACATGAAGATGTCTGAAAGCTTTTATTGTGCCGCAATCTAGCAATGAGCCACTGATCAGCTTCACGAACAGTGTGAGAAGGGGATGGGATCCGTACCGTATGTGCTTTTACGGAATGCCGGGACGATTGATACTGGTACCTCATAGGCTTTCTGTAGGCAGGCAAAATCGCGGTTTCAGTGCGGGTTCGCCAATGAAGGCATTTTTGCCTGCAATTTGTTATGTTCTCGCCGATCCTCACCCTCATCGTCTAGTTAGAGATTTCTTTGTCCGAAAGACATTAGGGACGAGCATCATTGACAACTATACGGTCGACGGGTGGAGGTAAAGGAAAGTCAATCGAAGATCTGGGTGGGAAAATGATCGCATTGAGCGTAATATCTAACACAGGTGGTAAAGCAAAAAGTCAGAAGAAAGCGAAACGAATGAAGAATTCCAGATTTCGGAATGAACCTGGAGTAGTGATTAGAGATCTAGGGATAACATCGTCAGCTTCTTCGCAAAACATTGAGAACAGAAGAAATCTCAGGAAGAGAAAGAAACATGAACACAGTGGCTCACACATCCAACCCAACAGGCCGCCAAATGCAAGGGGAATGTGCGTTTGATCACATTTTACTGAAACGAAGGATACTCACTTCAACGTCACAGTCCTCTACGAAGATAAACCCACCGAAAAGGCTCCGTCTCGATGATTCAAGGAATGGGTACGGAGAACGAACGTCATCCGATGAAAGCCATTCTTGAGTGTAGGGAACATAACCAAAGGGCGATACTTTTGGAGTTATTCCGATCTTCAAGCTACGTAAGTATAGATTGAGCCAGCGTCTGACTAGCATTTAAGAAGCAGAGATAGCTTACCTCCGTATCATAATAATCTCTCCCACGACATCGAAGCCCATCAATCCCCAACGGGGAGATGTAAGGTAGAGGACGGGTTAGAATAAACAGTGCGACGTAAAACGTTGCATAACATATATGTTGATAAAACACGGTCAAGGTTAACTCTTTCGAAGATGAAACTACTGGCACTCACAATATCTTCCTTCGATGTACGTTGCCACGTATCAAGTTGCCATCAACTAGAAAGCACAATACTTTCGCCGGTGGTTCATCCTGGACGGAGATATGTATCAGGACAATCTCCGAGAAAGAGAACTGCGTCCTCTGTACCGGTGTCAGAAAACCGACCGGCCGTTCCAGAGAGGCATAGAATTGAGGGACGTCGAAGTAAGTGCGATGAACGAGGCGGACTTGCGGAGCGAGGTGATGAAGAATGACAGAACGCTGACTATCTCCGTAAGCCACGAGGGCAGAGGAGATCTCAGATGTATCGGTGATATGAGGATACCAGATTTGAGAATAAAGATGGTGGCGTAGGACAAATGCGCCCCTTGCACTAGGTGTCGGTACCGGCGCCAGGTCCCAACCAGGGTCCACGGCCCTGACATAGCAAGCCAGCCGCCGTGGCCGCAAATGCTCATACCGATTTGGTCGCACGATTGTGTACGTGTCCCGGAGTAGAGAAACTCTGTGGGGCAGAACCACCAACGGGCACACGAGTACAAAACTATAGCAGGGCGACACAAACGATGACAGAATTACAGAACATGTCGGCAAAGCATGGAAGGAAATAGAAACAAGAGTCATGAGTGTCATTCGGGAAAAAAATGGACCAAAGTTATAACAAGAGTCATGAATGTCATCTGGGAAGGACATGGACGAAACTAAAACTCGAGTCGTGAGTGTTATTGGGGCAGGAAATGGATCAAAATCATAACAAGAGCCATGAGTGTCGGGAGTCACAACGGAGACGAAACGCAAGCGACAAGAAACTACTCCGTCGCAGCACACCATTAGTGAACAGTGCGGCGGCAGGAGCGATACTCATTGCCACAACAAAAACCAATGCAAGAGGAAACCGCTCTCGGAACAGGGAGCAGAACATAAGTGATTCTGAATACAAACAGAAGGACTCCCACGATGAAGGAATAAGGGAGACATGATGTTGGTGTTGTTAAGAAAGGCGACGATGGCAAGATGATGGGGTCACGAAAGATCCCTTTGAATTTCAAATAATTATGCCGATCCAAGGACCGGACCGGGATGGACCGGATACCGGCTCTTGCCTTTACCCTCCGCGTTGCTGCACCCCTCCCCGAGATCCTTTGATGAGAAAGCGCTACAGGTCGATAAGCTGGAAATTTTGTAAACCAATAATGTCACCGAGGTATGGAACATGTCTGCCATGTAATGATCAACAAAACAACGCACCATTCACCATTCACTATTTCTATTTTTTCGTCGCTTTTTCCATTTCCATGATTGCACTGGCGAGGCCGGCGAATGCTACCAAGTAACCAGCGAATGCAGAAGCCGGAACGCTGAAAGCTCACCCTCTCCATGAGAAATTGCATTTTCCAGCGAGCGAGCGCTTTCGAAAGATCAAAGTGCTATGTCTGGAAAATGAGGTAAGTCGGTAGGTCGCTGTGCCCAGTCCTAAAAGAGCGGTAACTTTTTGAATCGTTAGGTCCACGAGCTCAAGGAGGATCTTTGTGAACATCTCTCTGGTACCAACGCACTCTGACCTTCGCTGCCCTGATGCTAACAGCTATCGAAGTTTCTCGCCTTATGGACGTCGTAGCTCACTCCACATCCTGGTGACATTCAGGACCACAGTTGCAGCCAGCTCCTGAGGTTCTTCGAAGATACCAGGGATCGTCATCTTCCAACCAGGAGATGATATATACGGCGCAGATGGATCCAAAATCACGGGATATCGACAGAAGAGATTCCGTTGACGACGCCACCATTCAACCACCATTCCAAAGCGTTGATTGGAGCGAAGAGATCCTCGTGTATTCTTCTAGGCGCCGGGTCATAGCTCACTGTCGCTGCAGTCTGACGGCCGTGACTAAGTATGCTCTCTGAGAGCCGACCGAAACCAAGCTGTCCCACTGCATCAAGGCTTTTGAGCGAAAAAGAACCTGTTTCTTCCGCGAGCTGGCCATAGACGACGTGTCTCTGCCGGACTACGAACGCCAATCGTGTTAGACCCAGAGATATTCTGTGGAGGACATCGCTGTAGGACTAAGAAGGGCACGGATGGCGAATAAAGACTGCATACAGAGCCCATATTTATACGTACTGGTACGCCTTCTCTGAATGGGGTTCCTAATCCCATTTCCTAATTCTCTCATCATAACTGCGGTGTCCAGGGCCAAAAAGAGGCCGTTCCCACAAGAGCTCACTATGACATTGATAGTTGCGATGGTCAAGAGCGTACGTGAACCAATGGCAAGCTAGCGTTGCGAGATATGTCGAAATAGGACAGGTTATCATCGCTGGAAGGCATTCTAGGTTCTTCTCGCATCTCAATGTTATCTCCGTCATATCAATTTCCGGGTTCGTGGTTTGATCAGCTGTTCGGACACTCACTTTGCTGGGGTGAGCTTTGGTTCAACAACCGCTATAGTTGGCAGCTTGACTCCCAAAGTGATACAACTCCTTTCCGGGTGATTACTGGAGACGTGGAAGATGCCCTGCTCAAGATAGGTGCCAAGGTCTAGGAACAATGCATCAGAAGGGTCCCGGCAGCGAGGAATCCATCTATCAAATACCCATATTAGTTCTTTTCAAGGGTCCAGGCGATCACGCTCCTTCGAAGGTTTTCCTGGCTAACCGGGAACTGCCGCCCCCGTTTTCCGTCTACCTCTACGACAGTCCATTTCCTCTCAAACCTGAACAACTATCGATACTTTTCGCTCATTCAGGCTTGCCTAAGAAACGAGCAGAACTCAGCAGTCCTCACTTGTGGGCGGATCCACTTTCAGCTGCATCAGAACCTAGCTTCAAAAATTTCCCTCATATTCAGTCACCAGGTCTAAAAAATGTCGCAGATCCCTTCGCAATATCACTGCAGTGGCGCTCTGACACTGGTTTGTGATAATCTCATGTGGTGAGTGACTCGTACACCTGCCTTCAACGATGCTAGGACTACTTTCATCGAAAGCTGCTCGATGACTCGGATCCAACATGGCAAGACCCCGTCACCGTGATACTCCCAAAGGCTACCAGTCACGACACAATTCTCTTGCTCTTCCGCAAAGCTGTCGCCTCTATCGAAATATGCACCTACCACACCGGCAGCCAGACCATCACTGAGCAATTGTCTACCTCAGTCTTCCGAAATGATCTGAACACTCTGAGGATCCAAATTCCCGAATGGCTTGCTTCGAGCCTTGACCAGCGCAACGGCAGACAGACCAACTTCAATCTGGCAGTCTTCCTCCTGTTTTCATTCTACCACGGTGTTCTTCATCGGTGCTTAGATGTACTGCAGTACTCAGGGTTCTCGGCTCCGGACCTCGGCAGTAGGTACGACGCGCGGTCCTCCCCCCGGAATGGAATCAAACACCTTCTCCGGAACACCTCTGGATGCGCTGTCAGTCTCTTGTGTTTGGAGTACTACTTGGACTGGAATTTGGACTGTCGACTGCTATGAATCTCCGACAATGGGACAGTGTCTGCTTTGGCCTCGCTCGCAGTCCGAATTCGTTGAATGGTGTTACGGGTATGTCCTTCAAATAAAGAAGTTTCTGTCTGACCTCTACACATGCACTAGTCACACCGAATTTTCGATACATACAAGAGCTTGCCAGGCAAATACCCGATGACGTGGGAAATGTGGTCGATTGGCATAATGCCATGCGTACTTTCTGTGGGTCAAACATCTTACATTGCCTATGCTGCCTTACGTAGAGTAGATAGATTGTCTATTATTTCCACTAATTACACACCAGCAGAATAAAGCATATAAAAGTGCATTTTTCAAAGTGACTCGTACGGAGGTAAAGTTGTCATACTAGAGACAAATGTCGAGTCAACCACGTCCCCTTTCCGAGTCGCCACCTTGAAGGCGACCACCGCTAGCATCAGCAAGAAAACATTCACATCCCCCTCCATCACTCTCGTTGCGATTGATTGACAAAGTTCCTTGAAATGATGAATATCATCACTAATCCCAATATCGACCGTAACAGTTCACGCCGGTAGTTGTGGTGAAAAGAAAGAGCTGACACCTCCAATTCCGGCTCGCATGAGAGGTAATGAACAGAGACAATGTCATCCGAACATGGTGAAGATGACCTCGATGATAGCGGGGAAGGTAGCGGTGTTTCCAATCAATGCCGAAATTGTCAACTATAGGAGTGTGCACGCTAAAGCAACCCGTACAGGCTGGCCATTCGTGAAGCCGATATCCCGGATATGGTTGGCATGAATACATTGTCATGCGAGGTAATTCGAAGAAACGTGATATGTCTTCCCCATCACGCTTCCGGTCAAATCCGCAAGCTTCATGTAGAGCGCGAAGAAACTTATAATCTCGTCTCTCCAGGATACAAGCGCCATACATAGCTGTTTCACGTATCCTCAAGTCAAATATCTTCTCCACCATCTCCGAAGATAAATTCTCCCTTCTCAAGCGTAGTGATCGTAGTCCGGATGCGTTCAGCGAACTCGTCAATATCCTTTCTATTTGTAGATGCTGCCTATATGCCCATGGATCAGCTTGACGATCTCGAACTAGGGTGCAGAAAATGTACGTCGACAATCTCCAGCACAGTCAATGCCAAAGTCGCGACGCCTTTAATATTATAATATATGGAAAAGGTGCCATCTCGCCTGCTGCTTGTAGGCCCTTCAGTACGACCATGGTTGGATGGATGATCGATTTCGATTTGCTCTTCAATTTCGCCATGGTGGTGGGATAGATGAAGGCTGTAAGCAGGAAGACTCTTCGGCGCAAGCCAGTCATCAAAGGCACGAGGCTGTTCAAGGAAGCCCCGTTTAACCTCGTTTTTTGGGAACGTGTCGATGTGACATAGTGTCAAAGAGTGAGATCAGCGCTGTCCTCAAACATACGGTTAAATACCGTCATATGGGAGGGCGGACGCCATGACATTCGGTTCGAACTGGGCAGATTTTGGAATGAAAGAGATGGTACTCAAGCCTTACCTGTAGTATCCTCGACTCGGTTACAACTCAATGTATCGTCCAAAAGCCTCATGAACAATCATTACCGAGTCGCGATACCTCTTCCATGAGTAGCTTGAACGTTCCCAAAATGCGACGATTTCTGATCAAAGTGAATTTTGTTCATACGTTTCTCCAGCCTGAATGATTCAAGCCATGTCTTTATACCTGAAATCATCAGGTTGTTAGCAGACTAAAATGTCTCCCTTTGCGAACTAGATGCAAAGAGGCCGTCGATGCACTGGTTAATGTCAGAAAGGGTCTGGTCTGAGGCACAAAGATAGATAACATTGTCGGTGCAAGAAATTGCATGGGTGAGCTAACGAATCGAACGAAAAGTTTGGAACGCACGTTCATAAAATCCCGTACATTGCGGAGGATGGTCCCACGAATATTAGTTTTCCCACAAAAAAAAACAACAAAGATTAGTGCGAGGTATTTCGCTAAAAAGAGAATGCAGAAGTAAGTCTGGACAAGCGAACGAACCATCATATTGTATAGAGATTCTGAAGGGAGGCAAAATATTGGGTTCAGGACAGGTCCGCCAATATCGGTATTTCGCCTGTAACGTGTTAGTATGTTCTGATCGATACTATCCTTATTTGTCCATTAGAGCTATTTTTGTCAAAAGACTCTAGGGATGGGCGCTCGAGTGGCATTGCTAAATATACGGTCGACGTGGACGGTTGCGACCCATGCTGTAGACAGTTTCAGTCCATACGGTGACGGTATGGGTTGAGTCGGTTGACCCGTAGGTAGGTAGGTAGGTAGGTAGTATTACACGGCAGTGTCTACACAGTGAACGCCGGTTCCAGGCATTACGTACACTGTGGTGGCAATCGGTACTACGAGTACAAACTATGATATACACGACCACCATCACCTGCACGACACCCAGGCCTAACGTCCCACACCTGGGCCAAGCACACTCACGCTACCGTCGAGCAGAAGTACCCAGGTACAGTAAGCTAGGCGAAGAGAATAACGGAAGATCACAATTAAGCACTCTTTATGGACGATATAATGGGTACGAGTAAAACTCTTGAAGGACACGGTATGTGAATACCGTTACTGGATCGGCGGTTCCCGAGGGATCTGTACAGTTCCAACACAGCCACCGAAAATTTTCGTTGTGGGTGAAGTGATGATCAGAGAGAATGGGACTCGTCGCGACTATCCACACAGGACTCGTCCAACTATCCATACAATTCTCGTTCTCGAGACACAGGAGCATCGTAGGCAACTTCGCTGCGATTTTGCAAGCGGGCCTCATGCGCGGAACTCGTTTTAATAATTTGGAGACAATTTTGGGTTCTATCTGTTCCCCCAGGCGTCTATCCAGAGCTAGTAGATAGATAGAGCCATTGTAGTACGAGTAGGAGCCCAGTAGGGCCTGGGAAGCATAGAATCAAAGAGGCAAGCGATTCATGATGGTGGTGAGTGTAAGGGTCGGCCCGTAAAAACTGACGGTCACATCCGTATATAAATGTACTGCGGATCCCTGACTTAGTCTGGTTGTGAGGCAATTATCATTTGGGCACAGCAACGCGAATGCGAATGCGAATGCGAATGCGATATGAAATTGATGATGGTGGTTGAATGGATGGACGGTAGACTGATATCTTGAGCGAGACGAACATTACAACACTCAAAGTGCGATCCAAGTCTGAGTTGCAAAGCTTACCGGCCTTGCACTTACGACAGCCGTGATCACCAGTGGTACAAGTATCTTCCATCATTTGACGGCTCAAACTTCGTCGGTCTCGGAGAGTGACACCAGCTACTCAATGACGAAGGCCCGAAAAAGATAACCGGCAGACGAAACGATCTCTCAGTGACAACGTTAAAGAGTGCTTTTCGGACCATCGCACGGCACAAAAATCACCGATACGGAGTTTGCAAATAATCCATTGAGCATAACATAGACCTATAGTAAGGATTATGGGAAAGATAGAAATAGTTAACCCAACCACAAATGGTGTACCTGAAGTCCTAGAAGAGGTATCCGGTCAAGTACGCGGGATGAAAAGCCCGATGATAATCCCGTCTGAGTAAGATAGATACCACAGGAGTAGACTCACCACGTTCACGACCACGGGCTTCCCTGAGAGCGGAAGCGCGCCTACGTAGACAGTAATGACGTATACCACGGTGCTTGAATGAAATCAACAAAACTGGGTAAATATGTTAGTGAATGAGCGAGATATGCTTCCACACAATATGATTCTACCTCGGACGATTGGCGGTTGTCATTCAAACCCAGGCCAGCATTCTAGGGCTTTGCAATTGTGTTCTCGATAAAAGTCAGGCCGCACATCATGAATACCAGCATAAAGTTAAACCGAAGCAAAATAAAGGAAAACAGAGATCTTGACAGAAAAATGGTCGCATCAAGCTACCGTAGTGTTTAGAGGTCTAGGGATCACATTGTCAACATCGTCGGAGAACAATGAGAACAGGAGAGACTCCAGGAAGAGAAAGAAATATGGACACAGTACTTCGCGCATCCAGTCCAACGAGACCATCAAATGCAAGGGGAATGTGCGTTTCGTCAGACGTTACTATAAAGAAGAAAACACACGTCAACATCACAGCTCTACACAAGGAGAAGCTGAGCGAAAAAGCTCGGTCTCGACGGATCGAAGAAAGAGTATCATTCCATGAACGCCGTTCTCGAGTGTAGGGAACACGATCAAATGGCGATGCTTTGGGAGTCATTCTGAGCTTCAAGCTGCACAACCCTGGATTCAGGGGAGTCTGACTCTTTAAGCAAGCAGAGATAACTTACCACCGTGTCGTAACAGCGTCTCACGCTGCATCCAACGGCGATATGGAAGGTAGAAATCAGGTGAGACTGAGAAGTGGGATGAAAAACGTTGCGTAGAAAACCGGGCAACGACGCATATATGCTGATAAAACAAGATCAAAGGTAATTCTTTTGAAGACGGAACCTGGCACTCACGGTACCGTCCTTCGAAGGCCGTCGCCACGTATCAAAGCCCCAGAAAGTGCAATACTTTCATCGGTTGTTAATGGATGGACGCAGATATCAGGGAAGTCTCGCGACCGAGTGTACCAGCGACGGCGTGTAATCGAGAACGTCGGAGTAAGGAAGAAAGAAGGAACCGATAAACAATGAAATTCAAACAGGAACATTAGAACGCTGCACGTGACTGACGCGTCGCGTCCTCCCTGGTGCTTGATTTGTAATGCCAATTCTGTCTGTTCATGGCGGAAAACGTCGATACGCCGGGATTCACGAGCTGAGCGTCCTTCTACTATATTTATTTAATAACCAATGTCTGCAATCGTAGGATCGTATTACGACGTGAGGAAACTTCGCATAGATAACCGTAGCCATCTATTTCACAAGTCAAACGCAGTCGTCGCTTTGACTGTAAAACGAGTATAAACCTTGCCTAAGTCAGCATCACGGAGATAAAGCTATGGAAAGGCTTTCACCATCTCTGTGACTCGAATGAAGGGATGGCTAGAACTGATTTCAGGCTCCGTTTCATGTTTATGGATGTGTGAGCTGTTCATTGGACTCAGAAATGTGGCAGTAATGTCCACAATGCCGTATCCTCGCCCTTGGCCTATCTTCAGCTGTCTCCATCTTACGACCTCAGCGCCAGGGCCCAGTACCTCTAGTTCTCCACGAATTTCGGAGACTCACCATTTACAGGGCGCTGCTTCGGCGGAGGTAAACGTCAGCTCTGCCATCAGTGCCAAGCTCTTCATTCTGCAGACTATGATATCCGACGCCCGAGGCCCTAGGCCTACTGTACCGAAGTCAATACGGCAGTGGATAGATTTGCTAGGGAACCCCAGCCTCACTGGACCGCAAAACATCATGTAAAGGCCAGCAGGAATACTTCTCGGGGGCAGAAACCTAGGGTAAGAAGAGAATTTAATGTGCTTGGTTTCAACTACCTAGTACGGAGCCTTTTTGCGCCCATATTCAATGTTCTTTAGAACAACATGACCAGGACGCGAGTATCTGATGATTCCATCTTTATTTCTCCCTTCCTTTTGTTTTTTCTGGTCAGCAGTTTCTCCACCCTTTCGCGATGCACGGTCGCCGAGTAAACCGATATGTACCCTGTCCAGGAGAACGTTGCGGATACGAAACTTGGGACCCAGTCTCTAAATCGAACAAAAAGAATGGCTGGTCCTCGATTTGCAGCCTTCTCTCGACGGTCATGGAGGTGCAATTCGTGATACTCGGGGTGGTTTGCTTGTTCTCGCGTTTATTCATTCAGTAAAAACATTCAATGTTTCTTTCCAGCCATGTGCCATGCTACTAAGATACTGTTGTTACGTTCACAGTTACTCGCCGCATACAAAAGAAAACACAAGGAAGTTTTATATTTGTCAAGGAAATGGTACGTGATCACTCCCATCGTCGTCTAAGCTTGAAACACGCTCGCAGATCTACGGTCGCGTGAGGTTGGAAAGTCATCACCGTGAAAAAGGATTGCTCACGGTAAAGTTACGGTGCCGCCATTGTCGCGCTTGATAAGAACCAATTGGGCACCCTGGAGTAAATGAGCTGACATAGATGGTCTGTGAGACAGCGATACGCACATCTGAGGTGCGAGTTATGGACTGGACAGTACCATTTACGAGTCGACCGGTCGAGTCGTAAAAGGAGACGCGTGAACCAGCCTAGATGGTAGGAAAAGGAAACGCGGTATTCAGTCGATGTGGTATAAAGGATGGCCAGAAAACGTACGTTAAACACGTTCATAAGCCAAATAGTCTGTGGGGTTATTGTTAACTGACTTTCCTTTGCTCGATATGCTGGCTTAAATACCTGAAATTTCTCTATAAGCCATAGGTGTTGCGGAAACGGGGATTGAGTCATAAAATCGGACGAAATACAGACGGAGGCATATAATTCATCCGGAACAGGTACACATCATTCCCACAGTTAGGCTGGATCGACACCGTCGTATGTTTTCAATTTGTAGTATCGAAGGAGAAGAGCCCGTCTTGAAGATGAGGTATCCGGTTGTGGGACACGGCATTCTTGCGCTGAACGACGGCGGCCATCCGTCGCGCAACGCTACATCAAACACACGTCAGGGAAGTGAGTACGAAAGAAGTGAGCAGTATAATGCTCGTCTTAATAGCCACAGAGCTCTGCAAAGCACTTCTGACCCCGAGCTAATTTCTCATGATATGTGAAATTCCCTGTACCGATCATGAAGTTAGAAACCTTAGCTCGGAGACTTAGCCATGGTCCATCCGACAGCGTTCATCGACATCGGTACTGGGCGCAAGGACAGCTGGTAGCGATTAAGTAGTGTAATATACCCACGTGGATCCTGCAATGATCATGCACTGAAAAAATGTCGGAAAAGGATGTAACAACGGAGAACGATTTGTCCGATTTACCCAACAAATCCTCATTTTACTGCCTGTATCGCTCATTAACTCTGAGTTATGGGCCGTATGGTTACAGGACTTGTATTTCAGGGATGACGACGGGAATGGGGCTCACAATAGACACGGTAATAAAAAGTATGCGATGTAGCGGACGTACAGTGCGCTCAGGTGACGGCGTTGAACACAATAGTTATGAACATGCCCACAGTCATTTTCTCTACTCGAAAAGCGACATTATTTATTGAATTACTTAATCTATGGGTTCACACACAACAAATGGGAACCTGGCCTACTGGATACTAACCCGATCAAACCTTATTTCCTTGCATCCATCCCGGCGTTTTTAGGATAAAGACGGGGATCAGTAAAACGCAGGGAGCGCGCAGTGTGGCAGTGCATAGGTGATAGGGACGACACTTGGTCTTAGGCCACGTGGAGATGAATCTTGATGTACCCTGGACTACCCAGGACTGGAACCTTCAAGGAGCAATAAGTCACAGAACGGAAAGCATAATAAGGTACTGTCTTCATGATTTCGACTGCAAAGAGTATCACTCTAGGGAGCGCTCACCTATGATACAGCGGGGGTGGAAACGACAATAGTTTCCGAGTCCGATATAGGAGGGAACGCTGAAGTTAATATACAGAGTTCGCCCTGGGTAGCAATGTACATCACGAGGGGTTGGCTTGGCTTTTTTTGAGTCGGGTAAATTATGATGCCTAAGCCATGATCAATGATCATTGTAAGCAGGCTCGCTATCTTCGAGACTCAAAGCTTGCGAAGCTCGAAGCTTAGCGCCCAAAACACAAGCCCGTGCCAAGAAGGAGGCCTCGTATGGGGTCCAGCCTTTCAGGGCCAGACTCTGGCTAATCCTTGTGTTTCTAGTCGCCCACAATAGCAAACGGACTTTTTGTGGAAGTTTCGGGGCCTTTGATTCACTGTTCCAGTCGCATTCTCGATGGGAACGAGTCAGGATTATGAACCCCAAATTGCGAGTTACGGGTAGCGGGCACACGCGTTAGTTTTTCATGCTCCAAGGACCGGTTGTGCGATGGGTACGGGCGGGAGGCTGGACTCATTATGGACGAACAGGCATCAAGGAAGTGGGAATGATGTTGGAATGATGAGAACGCGTCGCGCGACGCGTGTTTGTCAGCCGGACGCGTAAGTCACGTGTATGATCGATTGGACCGGAAACCAAATTAGGTGACCCTTCCCTTCCTTTCTCTCATTGACGGTCGCAGCGCTCCTCATCTCTATGCCTCCAGGCAAGCAGTGTCTTGTCCAAATACTCTATTCTTTCCTTCGCGATGATAGTACGACTGGTACGTAGGAAGACGTTCATCCTTGGTGAAGATGGCTCTGATAGCGCGCGGCACAGGCGAACGGCTCGGGATGAAGATGAATTACGGGTAGCTATGCTATATCTCGACTTATTGTAGGCAGTGATAAGTGCATTAACGCTCTCGTCCTCTATAGTCGCCAGTCCCAATGGATCGCTTTTATCGGCGTTGGCTCATCCCATACTGCGTAGGAAGGACTCAGAGCACTGGCCGACGTCGCTGCTGGCAGTGCGCTTTTTCGGAGCTGCAGAGCGTGGATTTTAGCGCTGGCGTCTATTCATCCTTCAATATCATCTTCATTGGATGCTGTGCTACCATGACCCTCCCGACCGCCACCGCCGTTACGGCTAACACTACGTTGGTCGCTGCTCTGTCCAGTATTATCAGTTTTCCGCTAAACTGATTCAGCAGATACAAAGTACTGAGGCCTGCCGTGTGTTGCACAATGCGGCTCATGAGAGTAGATAAACTGCACGGATGGGTTCGAGCTCGGTGACCTGAGACCTCGTGTCACCAGGATACGTGCATTGATAATGTGAGCAGTTTGTGGATATTCGCGTGCTGCGGTTTGCTGATGAGTATCTAGGCTTACCAGAACGAGAAGCTTAGAAAATGTGTCTCGCCCGCACATACCGCTCTCGTCGCTAGGATGGCATCCAGGTTTTGAGAATTGTTCGTTATAGTCGTATGGTGGGCGTCTCGCTTTTGCCGCGTTTCTCTTCTTCTGATCGATCGTTACGGCATTTTGAGCCTGTAGGAGAGCATAATCCGACATCGTGAGTTCCCTTCTTCAACATTTTTCGTATTGCAAGTCGCGTATGCTCGACGGGACTTTGACGATATGTGCGATGCTGATCCTTCCAGAATGTTTTCCCCCGTTCCCAGTTCACCATCATTCCCAGCGATTATCTGGCGGTGCTCTGTTTTAGATTGATTCTTCCAAAGTTCTAGATAAGTAGCCGAATCTTGGCCGCTCGTTGCTCTCCTTTACTATCTTCTACATTTGCTACTTCGGAGGGTGTACGCCCGATGAGAACATTTTCCACCTCGATCTCTGATCTTTTCTTACAGTTGGAATGAAACTTCATTAATATTCTTATCGCAGGATGCCGTTCCTGTCAAAATGGGACTATGTCTTATCGGAGACGAAACGGTGAGCATATTCAGCCTCCAGTTACGTTTCATTAGGTCGCTAACGTCACTTCCAGCACTGACGAGTCTACTTGCAGTGAGCGTGAGAATCGCTGTTCGGCACGCTTCTTTGCCTTTCCTGTGATTGATCGTTTTCAGGTACGCCATCTGTTCACGAAGCAAGAATATGAAGCTACTCTTCAGTTCCGGGTTGAATGCAGGCTTTGTGCACTTGCCACGATGTATCCGCTATTAATCGCTTCATATTTAGCTTTGCCTATGTGTGCTTGGAGCCGATGGAATTAACGATAGTTAGTCGTCTTGAGCTTTTTGCATCGACCTTATGTGTCTTGTTGTTATCAGATTGTTTCTCGGCCCGCTGATATTAGGTATAGCTGTCAGCCATGTCATTGTCGTCATATTTACCCATGTTAATCCCTTCTTTACTGGTAGGCAATACTACGAACAAATCATGCCGCCTCCCCTGGGACATCCTTTCTCGACTTGAAATGCGACATAGATATGTTCGAGCAAGATCTATCATTCAACCGCCGTCGAATGAGCTGCTCCTAACGGTCCGTTGAGTCACATTTCGGGTCCGACCATCGGAAGATCTGCATGCCGCAGGTCTCCTCGCTTGTCTACCCACTTCTGCGGAATCTATTTATATTTTTTCAAGACCTTCTTGTAAAGAGCCGTGGTAATTCTCATATTGCGGAGGAAGTACTCCATCGATGTGGCATTGTATTATCTTAGTGTGCTTTGGATCGGCAGCGCCGCATTCGGCCAAAGGCCATATCAAGCCTTACACGTATGGTAATAAATGCTTTCTGCAGTCATGAATTTACACGAGATGATTCCGGTCGGTCTTCGTATCCCCAAGTGCTAACCGTGAAACACGCTTGCAGATCTATCGTCAAACAGTCGCTAGAAGTCAGCCTTTCTTCGTATTTACAAAGAAAGAACATTATTTACGGTAAGATTGCGGTCCTTCCCTCGTCGCTCTTGACAACAACCATTTGCGTACCCTATAGCAGATAGGAATACAGTCGAAAGATGCTCTCTTCGAGAGAACGATACTCACATCTGCCGCCCGACTGGTGGATTCAACGACACCTCTCACAAGTTGTCCGGTCGAGTCATAAAAGAAGACGCGTATACCCTAAATGGTAAAGATCAAAATGACATCGAATGCACCGTGAAGTATATGAGGAGAACACACCGGTACCATGTTCATAGACAAGATAGTTGATGGAGGTAATGTTGAGCTTACTTGAAACTACACGATGCGCTTATTTAAGTACCTCAAAACCATTTTTTCGCAGTTGAATTATGGATGTTTAGGGAAGGCCATGTATGTAACGAACCCCAAATGATCTGGGGAATGTCGAACTTGCAGTACTTCAGAACAGGACCCTAGATCTGGGCCGAATCAGCCATGAGTAATGATTCGCGAAGAGGGCACATACGCGTCGACGTCGACAAGCACGAGATAGATCATACTTCTTGCAATTACAGTGGATCGTATATAAGTGACGGATTCATTGCATAGATAGATGTCCGGTTCCGAAGGGAACCCTGAGAGTAGCATTCAGAAGCAAATTGAGGGTGGTACCGCCTCAAGGCCGTTTTGAAGCTGCTTTTCTGTGCATGCCATATTCTATGGTTCCATGGGCGCGAAGATTTCAAGGTTAGGACGACCAGTAATACCAGACGCGAGAACTGTCATGCCCACGACACGGCGTTCTTTGCTCGATACTTCTCGCAAGATGTCACACCCCTCGGTATTGTGGAAAGTTGTAATGCCCGAAAGGTTAAAAACTTGGACTGACAGAATTCCTCCGATATGTGTCCGACAGCATTCAACAAGGGCGCTTAGGTTGATACGGAACTGGCACGGATTCATACCATTCCCACAAAGCATCTGAGGTATATTGTTCGAAGAACACTGCTGTATATCCACTACCAGAAGTAAGACGAAGGTTACGGGTGCATGCCGTACAGGACAGATGCGTGCCTAATTTAGGTATGGAATTGAACGCTCGCGTCTCATACTTGACATCTGATAAGCGTATAGCTGGTAGCCGCATTTGAATCAAACTTTCTCGACCTGCTGGGTTAGTGGGGCCGCAGCTTGGCAGTATCATAGACTGCGTGAACATCCGTTAGAATACCGATAAATATACTACGCGACTTAACTTATTCTTTTGAGGTCGTACAAGTCAGTCAACCTGACCCGCTGCAGAAACTTGATCCAAGAAAATGTCCAAAAATGAAAGTAGTACATCTTCTCACTGGACAACGAACACAACGATGAGTCCCAAGCAAGTTTTATGCTTGGTTCATCAAGCATATCATATGCCTCGCCGCTTCCATCAAGAAATGAAGGCTACCTGGAAATACAGAGTGAGGCGACCTTATCGAAGAGGATAGGAACGACGGTCTAGTTGTAGACTAGCACGTGTTGAAGCAACGAGATTCGTAACATATGAACTCATATGAACCACGGTGAAGATCTGATTATGTCTCACCAGCACGAGGTCGAGGCATGAGATGGATCAGTCTCAGCTATGACGAGCTACGAACGTCAATGTTGTTGTACCTGTCTCAGATGTATGAACGAAGTGCTGAGAAAGGCGTTGTTTTGACATGAGGAAACATGAGGTTTTCTGACCTCCCTCAAAATGAAATGACCTATATGCAGAAGCTCAATTCCGGGGTAGTGAGGAAGCGCTCAAGGTTGAGGGGTATGATGGGAGTTTTAGAAGGGTCCGTATGAACCGGCAACGTAATGCGGTGGGCAGCGACGTACGACCACCTTCCTGTTTTCGGAGACGAGAACCTGAAAACAGACGATGCGTCTCATGAATCAAAGAGAGCAACGTGCGAGAATCGAAGCGGCTTCACAATCACTAACAGCGGGTTGAAGGCGAGATAATCTAGACGAGTTTGGAGCCTTGCGCACACAGGAACCCATGTTTTGATGGAAGAAAAAGATCGCCCAGTTGCGCTGTCACCTGTCGATGAATAGAATCATGTCCTTGACCTAGCGGTTATCCTTATGGCTACACACGCGGTGTCTTGACCACCAGTGGCAGACGGTGTGGGAGAACATCGACATTCGACCGATGTTGAAGAACTTCGAGGAAAATACGAGAAAATATGATAAGTACTCTTGCCTTTCGGCTTGATACAACCGACGACGCCGACTCAGGTATAGGGGTCTTCAAAGAATGATGAACTGCGCAGAGAAAGAACATAGTACGGATGCTGTCTCCATGACATTAACGACAGCTGCAGAGTAGACGGTGAACTCAGTACCACGTTATCGCTGCCCTCAATTACGAGAACCAGGCGGCGACCTAGCAAGTATAGCTGCGAAGAGGATCGAGACATATCCCGTTCGGGAAGAACAGAAAATGATGCAAGATATCGGCGATGGTGGGCACCCTGTAACGCTATGGTATTGGGGTCCCCTCCATAGCCGAGGGATTTTGTTACTGGTCGTCTTTCAGCTGTGGGTGTCTAGGTATCAGCATGGACGCCCCGCGTCATGGAACACTCCTTTCAGCGTAGTCCTGACTGTGGAAGAGGGCCATCGTCCACGCTTGAGAATGTACTTTGTTCATGGAAAATCAATAGTCAACGGTCACCTTACCAGAAACGTAAGTGCACACAGCATTCCGGTTCCGAATGTGTGCTCTGTTCAGATTAGAACGCCGTTGTGGCGGAAGCCTGGGCTGGTAAATGTATGAAAACGCCCCGAACAACAAGTATCCCGTTGTCTTTAGAAGAGAGACTAGAAATGGACCATTGAGTCAGCTCCATTTTGTGCTGTGACAAATTTCAGCTATGGCAAGGGCGCTACTGGAAGTGAAAGACCAAAAAGGAACTTAACATTGTGAAACAGGAGAAGGAAGCATATGAGTCGCAAAAACGGAGACTTACGTCAATGCGTATGTGTGTCGTGGGCACCAGACGTTGACTACTTGAAGTCCCTTGGCCCGGTGTTTGAAAGGTTAGTGGTAAGTTGTAACATATAGCCCTCAGACGAAGGAAGGTAAATCGAGAGACCTACTACAGGCGTTTATCATGTCATGAGCAGTGATTGAATGGAGGCCGTTCATAAGCCAGCTAAAGAACAGCAGTTTAAGTCCATGCGTCGTTTTATTCTAAAGACTGTTCTCATGACAGAGCGCAACTTACGTATACAGAAAGAGTCCGTCTGCTGTTACTGACAATGCAGCAGACAGTACTACTACGCAAGGTGCAGTCAACACACAGTCAACTTGAACGCGCAGGACTGCCATGCACTATTTGAGTACGAGCCTGCAGATCACCGATGACGTCGAGTTCAGAGAAAAGTGAAAGTCACGATCAATCACGGTCACACGCGTTCCGTTTTCGACTCACGACCACGTTAAAACCACGGTTTGTTGACATTTTACTTCCAATTTGCTGGTTGACGATTGTCGCTGCAATCTAATTGATATGTGATGCCAATCATGCAAGCAGTTTGTACGAGAATGAATGCCGTGCGTTTTTATGGGTTCCAGTGTGACGATTTCAGTCACTACTGTACAATTTCGATCGATTCGTCGGTCACAGGTCACAGACCCCCTTGACGAAGACGAATTTTGGTCCTCGTCACAGGTCACAGCGCCTGCAGGTTGCCTATACCTACCTTAAAATGGCAATTTATGACCAAAGTTTCGGTGCCTACGGCGCAAAATCTGCCTATATAAGGCAACTGACGAAACCAAAATTTTGTCAACGCGGTCACAGGTCACAGCGCCTGACAAATCGATCGAAATTGTACAGTATCCTTATCATGACCATCCTTTAGACACAGTTTAAATGCTACAGGAATGAGAAGTTTGCAACACTGTGAGAGTAAATCACTTACGGTAAGATTGCTTCCCCCCCTCGTTGCACTTGATAACAACCATTTTCATACACTGTAGGATATCAGTCAGAAGGCGCACTCCTCAACAGAACCATGCTCGCATTTCACATGCGACTTATAGATTCAGCGACACCTTCAATGACTTTCCCAGCTGAATCATCAAGGAAGACACACAATATTGAAGGACCATTCAGGAATTAGTACTTCAAGAAGCCATGAGAGTACAGGAAGGGTATCATAGTAACATGGGAATTTCTCTGCTCCCAGAGCGCTAATCAAGCCCCTCATTCTTGGCTGACATGTAACTAGCTTCTCATGCTGCTACCCCTCACTTGGTAATGATGGTCCATCAGAGACATACATATGCAAGTCATATCCTCCCTCCAAACCATAGGAATCAAGTTCCTTTCCACGGTCCATCAAATAGCTCCCTTGACCGAGAATCTACTGACCATCCTTTGTTCAGTCATGAATCAAAACTACTACCATTATGGCCTGCCATCTCACTATCAGGCTCCAGTCATTAATGGGTATGGCATCATGCCTACATCGACCCCGCCATACCACAACATGGCATATGTCACTTCTCACAGCACTTATTCATCCCCTCCTCAGAGCCTCCGTACAATGGCTGCATATCCATCATTCCCTTCTTATTCTCCGATACACACTGTCTTGAATGGTGGTAGTGTCCAAGGCTCACCAGCAGCCCACCGCTTGTCCTTCACTGATACACAGTCTAGCAATGCTCTATTCCCTTACAATCCTGCCATCACTGAGAGAAGTTGCCCCACTTCCAACGTGGGTAATAGCGCTCTCATTCCTTACACCGGACAACCAAGCCCTTTGAGCACTGGAACTACTAGGCTTAACTGTGTCAGCTCTCCGTGTCGGCGTACTCCAAGAAATCGTGCCCCTTCCAATGTGAGCACTTCCTCTTGCTCAATGTGTTCCTTTACATGCTCGACCAGCTCTTTAACTCGAACCTGTCCCTCTACAGAAGTAGTTCACATCCCCGCAAGTGTTGTGAATGTGTACATCATCTATCACTGGCATTAGATATGATGCTTGAGATCTGTTGAATGATAAACCTACATACCTTGTATGTATTATGACCTGTAACAGTGTATGAATTCCATCGCCCTTTCACCCAGTCTTCTGAACAATGTTAAACAGCCCCAAGAAAGTATGTTTGTCTGGTTCTAGGTAATTGTTAGGCTCTGCCTGACACGTGACCTTATTAACGTAAGGCATAATAGAGCTGACTCGTGTTCGGTCAATCACTCGTATTAGCGCTTAGTCAATTGGTGCTAATCGCGGTATTGGCAAAGTAAGATAAACTTTAGTTCGAGACTAAGGATATACAGTCGAGAACTATGCTACTTAAATACTAAACGTTGTATACTAAGAATAGATCAATGTCCGTGGTTACCGCAAGGTAACGGTTCGTCAAACGTAAGAGAAGTCGTGCTAGGCGAGCGAGTATCGCGAGCCGTAGTAAAGGAACTGAAGTCGTCCGATATAAATGTGGTGACCATGACGCGGTCCGGTCCGGTATCCGTAGATAAGCGATGAGCACCGAAGATAAGATATGATTAGATAGGCGCTCGAGAGATAAGATAAGGAAAATGGAAAAATCGTAACATTACCCTCTCGTTAAGGCAGGCGTCCCGACTGCCTAACGCTCGTAGTACAATTCGGGAGGAACGTCGAGTTGCGAGTCGTATTGTGAGTTCCAATACTCCTCTAGGTATTTCTCCCAGAGGGTGACGTCGGGATTTAGAACCCATTTCTGAGTCCCGTCTTCGCGTTGAGCGAGGTATCGTACATCTCCGTCAGGTGTGTACTCGTGGTCGAGCACCATTGCGAGTGGAGAACGAGGTTTCGTTACGATTTCTCGTATGGCTTGGCCTTGCTTCTGCTTGGCCTTCTTCTCGTAGTCGGCAATCGCCTCCTTTGCGTTGCCCATGTCTATCTCGTGAACCCAAGAATTGTGCTCCCGTGTCCAACCGACCCACTTGATGAAGTAGTGGATGACCGTCTTTGATGGCTGTCCGCGTCGTCCTCGTATTTTGGACGACTTGGAGTCGAGGATCTCCTCGATCTCGTATTGTTCTTCGTTTTCGATGAGATCCGGAGGGGGTGGCGGCGGTTGTTCCTGATTAGGGAACGACGGCGCGACGTACGGGGTCAACAGCTTCTCGTTGAAGCGTGGGTGGATCTTCCAGTGAGGAGGGAGCTTGAGCTTGTAGGCGGAAGCGCCAGCTTTGTCGATGATCTCGAAGGGACCGACCCGCTTGTCGTCGAGCTTCTTCTTTGGTCAGGGGAGATGGAGGTTAGTCGAATCTAACCAGACGCGATCTCCAGGCTGGTAGTCGACTGCACTCCTTCTGTGCTTGTCGGCTTGTTTCTTCATTCGCCCGGTGGCGGCTTCTAGTGCCTCTTCGGTCTCTTTATGGATCTTGGCCATAGCGTCGGAGAATTCGGTAGCGGCGGGTACTTCGGAATTGGGAGTACGCGGGGAGTCGGGAAGAATGCGAGGGTTTTGGCCGTACATCACCATGAACGGGCTTTTACCGGTGGCGGAGTGAACGCGGTTGTTGTGCGCGAATTCCGCAATGGGGAGCCAGTCGGCCCAGTCATCTTGCTGGTGGTTGATAAAGATTCGAAGATACTTTTCCACCTCCTGGTTGACTCGTTCCGTCTGTCCGTCGGTCTGCGGGTGGAACGCGGTGCTTGCGTTCTGCTTGATGTCGAGCATCCGGTAGAGTTCTGTCATGAACTTGGAGACAAACTGGGGTCCTCGGTCTGATATGACGACCTTTGGCATGCCATGTCGCGCGTATACGTGGTCGCGAAGAATGCGAGCCCATCCCTCGGCGGAGAGATCCTTGTTGCAAGGGATGAAGATCACGCCCTTGGAGAACCGGTCTACTACTACTAGTAACGCATCGTATCCGTTGGACTCAGGGAGTCCGGTGATCATGTCGACGGAGATGTGAGTCCATGGCTCCGTGGGAATTGCGTTCGGGTGGAGAGGCGCTGCCTTGGCTTGGTTGCTAGACTTGGTTCGTTGACAAGTTTCACATCCGGCAATGTACGTCTCGACGTCTTTCTTCAGCTTCGGCCACCAGTACTCGCGTAAGACGAGTTCGCTGGTCTTGGCGACTCCGGGATGTCCGGCGGTGATATGGTCGTGGCTGCGAGCGATGATCTCGCCTCGAACAGCCCGATGCTGGGGAACGTAGATCCTGTCTTGGTAGTACAGGATTCCGTCCTTCTCGGTGATGCCTCGTTCGTGTTCGAGGGACGTGGCGATGCCTTTGTCCCAGAGTTCCTTCTGACGCGTTACTTCCATGACTCGGGAGTTAGCGTCGGCTGTCGTGGGCATTATCATGGCCCGGAAGTGTTTGGGGGATAGGACGATGATGTCGCCGTTGTCGTCTTCACCTTGGTCATGGTCGACGCGGCGACTGAGGAGGTCTGCCTTGACGTTGGCGGTACCAGGCTTGTGCTTGAGTACGAAGTGGTATTCGGCCAACTCCATTACCCAGCGCGCTTGCCGTCGGTTCAGCTTCTGCGGCTTGCGGAAGTACTGGAGGTTTTGGTGATCTGTCCAGATCTCCAGATCTTGTGCGGCGCCCATGAGGTAATGGCGCCATTCGCTGAGCGCGAGCATGATCGCCAGCAACTCCTTGTCGTAGATCTCGTAGTTGCGCTCGGTCTGCGTGAGCGCCTTGGACATGAAGGCTACGGGTCTCCACTTGCCGTCCTGTTCTTGACTGAGTACGGCACCGACGGCCCCGTTACTGGCATCTGCTTCGACTCGGAAGCGTCCGTCCTTGTTCGGGATGGCGAGGATGACATCCTCAGCCATTTGCTTCTTCAACTGTTGGAACGCCTGGTTTTGTGCTGCGCCCCATGTCCATTCGGCCTTGCCTGTGAGCTGCGTCAAAGCTCGTACCACCTTCGAATAGTTCTTGATGAACTTTCAGTAGAAATTGGTGAATCCCAAGAACGACTGGAGCTCTTTCTTCTTCATCGGTGTCGGCCATTCTGCGATGCCGGCGAGTTTGACTGGATCCATGCGCACGGATCCTTCGCTGATGATGACGCCGAGGTATTCTGTTTCGAGGACCTCGAATTCGCACTTCTCTGCTTTGAGGAACAACTTGTTCTCGCGCAGGCGCTGAAGTACTCATCGTACGATGCGTCGGTGCTCGTCGAGATCCTTCGTGAAGATCAGGATGTCGTCGAGATAGATCGTTACCTTTCCTTCGGAGATGAGATCTTTGAAGATGTCGTTCATCATCCATTGGAAAGTCGCGGGCGAATTGGTAAGCCCGAAAAACATGACGGTGGGCTCGAACAATCCTCGGTTCGTACGGAAGGCGGCCTTTTCCTCGTCACCCTCCTTGATCCTGACGTTGTTGTATCCCCAACGAACGTCGAGCTTTGAGAAGTACTTGGCTCCTTGAAGCTTGTCGATGAGCTCTGAGATGAGCGGGAGCGGGTATCGGTTCTTAATCGTCATCTCGTTCAGCTTGCGATAGTCCTGAACGGGACGCAAAGAACCGTCCTTCTTCTTGACGAAGAAGAACGGTGAGGCGAAGGGAGACTTGGAATCGCGAATGCGACCAGACTCCAGGTTCTCGTCGAGGAACTTGTCGAGCTGTTCCTGTTCGTTCCGGTTCAAGGGATATACCTTGCAATCGAGCGTTGACTTGGCGTTTGGGACTAGCTCGATGGTGTGGTCCCACGGTTTTCGTTCGGGGAGTTCGTCGAAGTTCTCCTTAGAGAACAGGTCTCGGAAAGAGCGGTAGTCAGGAGGTACCATCTCTTCGAAGGTCTTCTGTGGCTTTTCCACGTTAGCGGCAGCGGCGAGGTCGTTGGCATGGTGAATGGCGCGGATCTCGTATTCTTCTTCCATGTTGACGGCGAGAATGCGATCGCTGTCTTCAAGTTCTTCATCCCAGGGGTCGTCGGGATCTGCGTCGGGAAGGGGAAAGGGATTCTTGATGCATTGACAGCGTCCGAACAGAATCGTGCCCGTCTTCCAGTTGACCGTCGGATTATGACGTTTCAACCAATCGTGTCCGAGGTATAGATCTCTAGACCCCAAGTCTGTGACCGCGAAGTCGATGCGTTCGCTGTGATCACCAATCTTCATGCGGCATTCCACATACTCGGTGATGTCGCCCGCCGCGTTGCGGGTTCCATCGGCGTTGTAGACGCGTACTGGCGTTGCTACTTTTCGGGTATCCAGTCGGTGTTCCTTGACGTACCGTCGGTTGATGGTGCTGGAAGTACAGCCGCTGTCCAACAACCCTCTCGTTAGGAGAGTCTTCGTCCCTGTGCAAGGGTTCAGCTGGACGTCGATCGTGAAGTCCCTTTCGCTGGATCGTGCTCTCCGAATATAGAGAGGCGGTTCGCGGAGCTGGTAAAGCTGCTCCCGGGCTGTCTCTCCTCCGAGGCATAGAGCGGCGAGGAGTTCGGGGGTGAGTTCAGGTGTACGATCCTTGTGCGTCCACACGAAGAGTGCAGCACGGGCGGCGTTGTCGTTTCGTGCTTCGCGGATGGCGTGGAGCGTCCAGTCTACCTCGAAAGGTTTGAACCACCGACCCTCATCTGCGGGAGGGGCTCGGGATTCAGTCGTCGTTGTCGTCGGCGCTTTGACGATAGTCGGGGCGCTTTCTTTGGCGAGCCAAATCTGGAACGCCGTGTCATCGTCTTCATCGGGAACTTCGATGATAGTTACCTTGTGCCCCCTTTTCACCGCCTGGGCGCTACGGTCCCGATCTGAGTGTATCAGACGACCGTCCCCTATGTCGAAGAGTCGATCGGGAACGGAGGGGCGAGCTTGAACCGCGAACGCGGGATTACCAGTTTCAGCCCCTGATTCGTCAGTCTTAACAGCGGCCTGCCTTTTTATCCCCATCCCTGGGGCGAACAACAGCCCTCGCACTCATCGGAGTTGTCGTTGGTCGGTCCTTGTTCTTGTCGCCCCGCGACAAGGGAATTCTCCCTTCAATCGCGTTCGTTTGTCGTCCTATCGGCCCATCCATCATGCGGGGCAAGCTCGCATTGTCGATGGGTGCTACTATGGTGGGCAGCTTATCGCCTGACTCTTTTGCCTGTTGCCTTTCGGTGCGTGGGCTACTCGAGCGGTGGTTAGCCTCAATGTCGGAGGCATCGTGGGGTTTTGTGGCCGCGTCCCCGTCCTCGTTTGGAGAGGCGATTGAGGCCAAGTCGTTGTCGTCGGTGTCGGTGCCTTCTACCTGTAGTAAGGCGTATTGGTTGGTAGATTCTAATACTGGGGTGCTAGTCGTGCGAGAGACGTTAAAAGCGGGGAAAATTGTATTGGGTATATTCGAATGCGTTGTAAAACAAATAGGATTGGATGAAGTACCTACGAAAGAAGAATGAGACCGTCCAGCGGAACACGAGCGCACACCAGTATGTAAGTCCTTGGCGGTCGTAGGGGAATCGGACCCTAGACCGCCGCTGCTTTTACCTCCTCCTTCACCTCTTTGACCTTGCTCTCTGTCACCGGTTCACTAACTTGTAGCGACCGGATATCTCGGTGAGTCTTCTTGTCGGGGCAGTCCCGACCCAAGTGCCCGTGCTTACCGCATCTGAAGCACAATCCTTTTGCCCTCATCTCGCCGATCTCCATCGGCAGTCCCTGCCCTCCATGCGTCGTCCACTTGCCGCTGGCGTCGCGGCCGGCTCCACTGCTCGTCGGTTTGCCCGACGACGAACTTGTCGCGCCCCCTGCTGCTTTCGCGTAGCTGCTGGGGGCGGTAGCGTTGCCCTTCTGGGGAGGTCGCTGGTTGCGACTGATCCCGGCGCCTTGATCGAACGCCCACTTCTTCTGCCTTTCGTTGTACATCGCGCAGGCCCGAGCCTTCCATTCTGGATAGGTTTCGGGGATGTCTTTCCCGAAGTCTGCGATGATCTTCGTGTACGAGTCGGGGAGCCCGATGCGTACGGCTTTGACGAGCACGCCTCTCTCCGTCTCGTCGTTCCTTCGGTTAGCCAGTTTGGCCTCTCGTTCGAGCTCGTAGAAGTACTGGGTAGCGGGGAGCTTGCCCATCCTTAGCTCGAACATCTTTCGTTTGTGGATGGCTTCGGAGGCGGGGTCTCGGAAGCGTTCTTCGACGAGGCCCACAAACTCGGCCGAGGTCGGGTATCGGAAGCGCGCGGGATGGGTGTTGCTGGCCCAGAACTCCGGGCGCTTGTAGACCCACCAGTCCTTTGCCGCGCCGTCGAAGAGGGAGGTGGCGAAGGTGACGAACTGGGAGTCGTGAAGGAAGTAGGAGGCGAACACCTCGAAGTAGGCGAGACAGTCGCCTATGAATCGTTCGATGTCGTCGTGCGCCCCCTTGAACGTCTTGGGGGTTTGGATCATTATTGGTTTGATCCCGAGGTAAGCGGCGTCTGGTGGTGCGGTGCCGACCGGTTGTGGCTGAGGGTATTTCCTCCCTTTGCCAGGGGGAGGGCGCGGGATGGAGAAGCGATCACTTCGTTCATGGAGCGGTCACTGGGGATTGGGGACGAAGGGTCGTCCTCGTGCGGGTTTCTTCCCGTGGGGATCGTCGGGGTCGTCATCGTCGTCGTCGTCGTCAGGGGGAGTGGGAACGTGGAAGCCCCAGATTTTGTCGAAGCCTATTGCCTCGTCCTGGGCGGCCTCGTACTCCCTTCGCAGCTGTCTAGCCCGCATCTGCTTTTCCGCGGACTTCAGCTGAGCCTCCGCTCGTTTCCTCTGAGCGGAGTCTGGTCGGGGGGGTTGGTGAGAGCCTCCTTCTTCGACGTCGATGGGGACGTCTTCGTTTGCGTCTCCTCCTGCCATGAGGAACGCCGTCTTTGGACCTCGGTAGGTCACTGGGTATCTAGGGTTGCCGGATGCTCTAGGAGCCTTTGGCCGGCCAAAAACATTGCGGGGCGGGGAGTCGTTTAGTCGAGGGGGGGAGGTGGTGAAACCGCTTCTGCCCCAGGGGTCGGTGGTGTATCCGCCGAACAATCCCCCTGTATCGTCTTCAAACCTGGTGGGGACTGTCCAGGTCGGGTCGGTCTCCCAGTTGCCGGGCGAGAGGTAGAAGGGCGATTGCGAGGGCCAATTGCTCCTCGACTGTCCTTCGTCGTAGGCCTGCCACGCGGTGACCGGCTTCGGGGGCATGGACGAAGCGTTCTCGGTTGGCGAGAATGCAGGCCTCGATGGCCTCTGGTGGCTCCGTGTCTCAGGCCACACTATGGTCTCGCTGGCGGGCGAGGTACCGATCCATCGTGGGTCGGGGTATGAGCTGGGGGTTGGCGCGGAGTTCGACGTCTCGCCGTCGAATCTCCCATGCTGCGGATCGTTCTGGGCCGAGTAACTCTCGGTCGATGTCCGAGAGACTGGGCCAATCGTAGTCCCCTCCAAATTCGTTGAGGGGGTCGTTTCTGTTTCGGGGGGTGGGGAGTTCGGAGATAGGGACCTCGACAGCAGTCGAGGAGTCTGATAATGGCTGCTCTCGCTCCCGGGCGAGGGCGACCTGATCGTTTCTGTCTCGCTGCTTCGAAGAGCTCGGCGAGACCGTCCAGGGAACCGGCATCGCTGGATGATTCGTCTGACGGGAACCTCCCAGTCGGGATGAATGGTCGTCGGAGGTGTGGTGGGACATAGGCCCGGCTGGGGAAGGGATCCCTGTGTCGCGGACGAGGATGGGCATCTGGTACCCGGGGACGTGGTGCTGCTGCCACGAGTATCCGCTCGGGGTGGCGGGAAAAGGGGCGCTCACCTGGTCTCGGGAGCGGTTCATAGAGTTGTTCGTAGGGAGGGGCAGGGGACGGGGTGCGTAGAAATTGTCGGAGGACGGCGCCGTGTTCCTCGGCGGAGGTTGGGCGAGCATCCTGGCTGCCGCTGGGGCCAGGCATTGGACTTCTTGGGATCTGTTGCCTGGGCGCCTCCCTATTCGGAGGGAACTCGGGCGAGGAGGGAGGGGAGGAGGCGGGAGGTTGGATCGAGCGTCAGCGAGCGTGTTCTCGTCCGGGCTCAAATCCCGTGAAGCGGCGTATCGGTTGTGGGGTGTCGGGGTGAGGTGCCCATCTTGCGACGTATGGTGGGACATAGTCGGTGGGGAGGAAGGGGTATTGTCGTGGGGCGTGATTTCGTCGGACGCCTAGGAAGCGTCGGATTTGTTTTTCGTAAGCTAGGACGAGTAGTCCTACGAGAAGGGATAGTAAGAGGGCTCCTCCTACTGCGGTGGCGACTGTGATGGTGTACTGGTCTTCGTTCATGGGGTGGGGTCCTCTTGGTCGTAGTGGATACGGAGGAAGAGGAGAGGAAGTCTCGAACTAATTGTTAGGCTCTGCCTGACACGTGACCTTATTAACATAAGGCATAATAGAGCTGACTCGTGTTCGGTCAATCACTCGTATTAGCGCTTAGTCAATTGGTGCTAATCGCGGTATTGGCAAAGTAAGATAAACTTTAGTTCGAGACTAAGGATATACAGTCGAGAACTATGCTACTTAAATACTAAACGTTGTATACTAAGAATAGATCAATGTCCGTGGTTACCGCAAGGTAACGGTTCGTCAAACGTAAGAGAAGTCGTGCTAGGCGAGCGAGTATCGCGAGCCGTAGTAAAGGAACTGAAGTCGTCCGATATAAATGTGGTGACCATGATGTGGTCCGGTCCAGTATCCGTAGATAAGCGATGAGCGCCGAAGATAAGATATGATTAGATAGGCGCTCGAGAGATAAGATAAGGAAAATGGAAAAATCGTAACAGTAATCTGCTACTACGAGGGCCAGAACAACTGATGATGCCATGGAAAGACAAAAGCAGCATGGCTACCAGTCACATTTCACATCTTCACTCCTGGAGGTGGTCCTTCGTTAACTGAAAGGGGTAGGTCAACACCTGTAGTGACCCAGCTGGAACTTGCACAATACCAAGTCAGTACATCTTTTCCATTTCTATATCACTCCTCTTTTCTGTTCCCAACATCTTGTTGCTCAATAGAAAATTATATTCATTGAAGTGAAACAGTCAGGAATCCTAATCATCTTTGACATACTCTTTGCTATCATAATCTATGTCCGCATTTGCAATTCTTAGCCACATGACATCCTCCCATATCTCTTTGTCAAGCATGATCTGCCACCATGGATCATCCATCTGTGCCAAGTTGTCTTCATCTTCTTCTCCCACACCAAGCTCCCCCATTATCCTTATGATAGTATTCATTGAGTATTCTTGTCTGATGTCTCCGTTGAAGAAATTCACTTGAAGGGAGCTGTGAAAGTGTCCCCACAAGAATGTCTCGAATTGGGGATTAGGTTCTTGTAGAGGCATATGGGTCAGAAGAAGACCTCATGCTGATCCCAGCTCATGGAAGATGATGATGTGGTAGTCATCCTGCACATGTGTCCATGAGAATCAAATATGAATGAAGAAGGCTGGAGACACACATCAATAGGTATCTGGATAACCACAGAGAGGCTATATAGTGATCAGTAGGGAAGGGAGTCAATATACATATAGTAAGTAAGAATGAAATGTCAGGAAAAAGATAAGAAAGGGTATAAAATATGGATATCTTCCACCAAAAATATTTCTGCAAGACAGATTTGAAGTCATACAATTTCAGTTGTGCCTGTTCTGTGAGATCCTGAGAAGCTCTGATCACTAGGGTTGTCAGAGCTAGTACTATTTTCCCCCATTGGCTGAAAGTTGATGTCTGATAAAGGTCTGGAATCAGTTGACTCCTCATCACTAGAGCTGGATGTTGGACTGGCTGCCACATGTAGCACCAGGAGTGTTGGAGCAATAGCCTGCCATATGATGAGGAAGTAATCAGCCAGTGAACAGAATTTAGTTGAGAGAGATTGTTACCTTAATGTATGCTGTAACAACGTCTGCATAACCACCAGCTATTGTATTCCTGCCCACAAGTGCCAGGTACACAATCAGTGCCAGTGTATAAATTGCAGAGGACTCAATAAGAGCATAAATGATGCTTCAGAAGAGGAGTAACCTTTGTGCAAAGCGGACAATTTGATACACAATTAAAAGTGTACAAATGAGGTTTGTTGTGAGTGTCAGCAAGGCATATATCAATGACCAGTGAGTGTTTTGTGCAAAAACTTTGCTAATGTAATCTGTAGAGTTGTGGAAATCACTGAATATTTGTATAGTCTTCATGACTAAAATATTGAGTGCATGGCATATCTAAAGACAAATAATGAGACTCACTTGTTGCAGCTATAGCACAAATAATTGGTAACAAAACAAATTTCCACTGATGATCCCAGAGCACCCAGCAACGCCAAATCTGCAACAAATATGTTATTCTTGACTGACAGGACAAGATAGGTTGACATACGATAGTGATATCAATGAGAAGTGTGCTAATACCACCAATGATACCATCAACAAGGAAGCGTGCTTTCAACCAGTCATCCATCTTGAACAATGCTAAGAACACGCTGAAATAATTATTGCTGTACTGAATGAATGCAGGAGACACAAAAGCCCAGTCCACTATGAATGTTATTGTCAAGAGAACATAAAGCAAGATGATGATAGTATGCAGGAATGTACCATGTATCTGCTTCATAGAAGCAACTGTATTGAGACTTTAACAAATCTCCTGGTTCAATGAGGATTGGAAGTTTACATACATATAGTCCATAAAGTGACTGCTACAATGTCAGTATATAGACCTTGAAAGTGAATATTCAACAGAAGTACTTCAGGGACAGAGTTGAACTTACCATGCAACAAAGCTTGCAGAATCCTAACATTTAGATTCATGTCAAGCTCATCAAAAATGATTCTCCTATCATCTTGGGAAAGGTCAGATGGGGGGACATCCATAGTAGGTGTGGGTAGAAGGCAGATAAGAGCAAAGAGGCATGCTCATTGCTTCATATACTCATCTTCCGCAGTCACAGATTCTAATCCAAGGTAACAACAAGATTGGACCAGATAATCCATTGCCATTGAGACCATCATAGCCAACATGGACACCAAGGTCCAAGAAACAAAAATGGCCTAAAGCTGGGGTACCTACCAGGACGAAGCGATACTGAACACCCCTGAGTTCTCGACGGTACATCTTATTGGCTCCTTGGCAGATAATGATTTGAAATAAGCCATGCCCTGGTGACGGGATGTCAGAGAAACCTCGACGCACCAAAAAAGTCCCAAACCTTTGTTCACACGACATAAAATTTAAGCTCCTCAATGTGACCATAGAAAGGAAGGAGGAATCCCATGAGACAGCAACCAAACCGAACCCGAACCTATTTCATCTATTTTCGTCAGTGTGCACCCTTCACAAACTGAGCTTTGCAAGGTTTCCAGGAAAGTACTGTAAAGAATGTGCCAAGACACCATCTGAAAATCAATTAGGTGGCTATCTCGACCAGGAACTTAGATGCTAAGGCGCTTCCGTGATCTGCAAACCAACCATAGTGCTCGATAGAAATGGCCCTGATCGGAGCTTGGAAGATTAAAATACGTCGAATTCCTGACAAATCCAGCACTGGATGAAGAAGCATCCCGTTGATTGTACTGCTGAAGGAGCACCGGCATCCCCCAGGAGAATCACTTGACTAGATGAAGAATCTCACATCGACGACTTGACGACTGACCGATTTCGAAGTTTCCATGACGAGGCTATGCGTTGAGAGACCGTCGACTCAACGACTCGGTTGCTTATCACAAAAGAATTGGACGCAGGGAGCAACAAGAAAAAGAAGCGGACGCGTCATAACCATGCGACAAGTTTCCCGAACAAATCTGTGACATTGCAGTCATCGAGGTCCTCGCGATTATAGAAACCAATGGTCGTCTCGTCGTCGGTCCATCTGTCGCCCTCTAGGTTGTCCCTTGAAACGTGATATCGAAACTCAGTCCAGTAGGGCTCAACGATTTGTCGTTAACCAGATTGATTCCGGACCATCGCAGAAATCTCACTGACGCCGACCATACACATCAACGCAATTTCATCTCTTATCCGACGAGGACAGTGTTTGAAGATCCCGATAATTTGGAATTTGTTAGAGTTATAAGTAGAAGCAATCGAAACAGCTGGCCGACCCGCAAGGCGCAGTATGCAAATTGAACCCAGAATATAAAAATGTATACTTGTATCTGGTCGAGCAGGTGAATGATCTAGCGCTGATATCGTATCAGTAACATTGATGACAGAAGTGGAGTCGTCACCTTGCAAACGAACGGGTAGCCTTGAAGTCTGACTGGCGCTTGTCGTTCGGATGTGCGAGCCATCCAAGTCGTCACTTGCAATGTGCTACCGAAGCTCAGTCTAGTAGGGTTTGACGATTTGTCGTTAGGCCGAACGATTTCGGACCATTGTCGCACAGATACACAGATCCCACTGATACCGCATACATACGTACAAGTGTCATGCAATTTCATTTCTTACTCGACGACGACAGCGTTCGAAGACTTCGGTGAGTTGGAATCTTTGATAGTTACAGAAACAATCAATATAGTTGGCCTAATCGCAAGGCGCAGCTCCAGCGCAGCCCCCAAACTAAACCCAGAATAGACCACTGTATTCTTGTATTCGGTCGTGTACATAGGGTGAATGATCTAGAGAGGATTTCGTATCAATAACATAGACGACATAGAAGTGGGCTCGTCACCTTGCAGACAACGGGCAGTCTTGAAGTCAGACTCGCGAACCCCGTAGTCGACGTTTGGGCCTCAGTAATCGTGGTCTTGATGGAAGTAGGACCCTGTATCGCGAACGTCAGCATGAATTTACACCCCAACGAAGTGAAGGAAATAATAAGAGATCTTGGTGGAAAATAGTCTCATCGGGTATGCGATATCCTCTGAAGTAGCAAATATAGAGGATAACATGATGCGAGAGGGGGACCAAGGGAATGGAGTATTGCGTACCTCAGAATAATGAAGTCCCTTATAGCCATCAGAGATCTAAAAACGACATCGTCAGCTACATCTGAAAACATTGGAAACGGACAGGGTAATGTCAGGAACAGAAATTACGGACGCAACAACTTCGCGCATCCAGCCCAACGGGGCCGTCAAATGCAAGGGGAATGTGCGGTTCATCAACTGACACTTTGTAAAGAATGAAACTCACGTTTACCGAAGGAAGAACAAGTGTGTCGTATGCAAAAGAATCCACTCCGGGCAAGAACAGCACGCCATGAAAATGTCGAGCTCGGGCGATGTTCAAGAGTCACGCTGTTTCTAACCGTAGAGTCAACAGCCTGTAGATTTCGAAAGAAGGTAATATAGAGCACCTCTGTAGCATCCGCATCACATCTATGTCTGACTTTCCTCAGCGACGGTATTGTAAAAGATGGGAACTGTGGTCGCAATACGACGGAGAAGACAATTAGAATTGGAGCAACCTGGTTACCGGTCCGGGTATCAATCAATCAATCGGCATCTTCACTGGTACGCATGCACATCATCGTTGGTATGGTCCCGCACGCTGACCCAGAATGGCACCGTTGACTATTCACAGTGGAGCGCGATGTTTCAGCCAGGATGAAGACGACCGGGTAAAGATGTAGTATATCCTGATAAAACAAGGTTCAATAGTAGAAACTCGTGCGAAGATGCTGGCACTCACACTGTTCTCCCACGTCACCACATCTCCGGCTGCCATAAGCTATATGAACAAACACGTCGACCACCTCCTAAACCTTTCCAATGCACGCGCTGTTCAGGCGCTCGACGGATATCAGTCGTCACGCACGTCATCATTGTTACGATCCTGCATGCCGACCCGACACCGTTGACTATTCAGAGAGGCACGATGCTGCAGCCAAGACGCAGACGACTGAGTGAAGAGGCATATATGCTGATAAAACAAGGTTCAATAACGGTAACTATTGCGAAGATGCTGGCACTCACATTGTTCTCCTTAAGCTTCAAGCGTCGTCAAGACTGCAAGTGCCATAGACACACAGACAGATCCGCCATCTCTTAAGCCTTTCAAATCCAGCGTTAGTTCAGGCACTCGAAGGATATTCTGGCTGTAGCAGAATATTAGACCATTGTCCTCAATGAAGAACAAAGGCCACACATACCAGCCGGATCGATGTCAAAGTCATAACACGCCGCAGGCACAATTCTGTTTCGTGTTCGAGCAGATTGGCGCTCGAGGAACGTCGGAGGAAAAGGAAAGAGAAAGAGAAGGAGGTCAAGAGCTACCAAACATCGAACAGCGTAGTCACGCGCAGGTTTCATGATTTGCAAATCGGAGTTTATTTTTTGCCTCGGCCCTCGCGCCGGGTTTCCGGTGTTTGCGTGACCCCAGAGTCGCTAGGATCTCTGTCCTTTCCCGTGGAGTCCAAACGACTTACCTCCAAATTTATGTGATACCTGTTACCCAGTGGTACTCACCCTGCGCTTCCTTTTCTTCCCCGCATGTGAAAATCCTCCTACCTCACAACCAATTCATTACACAGCCCGATATCTCAGACAAAACAAGTCCGGCCGTTCCTCCTGAATTCTTCGGCAAACCATATGTGAGTTTTTCTTGTTTTATTATCTCGTTATTCTTCTCTGTAATAACAAATGGACTCTAAACAATGTAAACAATGGCGACGAGGTGGCAGACTAAAGTCATTATGCATTATTGTTCAAAGTGCGGGCCGCCCGCCCGAAGCTGTGCCAACTGATAATAATCGATGTCGATATCCTTCAAATACCTCGTTTACTGCCACCACGGCGCTGCACATCTTATTTCCCTCTCCTCCAAGCTCCCAACCTTTCTATATGCTCGACTCCAACGTCATCCTCCAAGCCACCGGGCTCGTCGCTCTCGCAGACCTCCGACAAGTTACTGTCAGGACCGCTCTTTCTGGAACGGCTTGGTACTCCGACGCTCTAGTCCTCGCACCAGGCATGCACCAGCAGCAATCTGCCAGCGAGATTAATTGTGGCGAATTCCCCATCACCGGCGCTATGACATCCGGATACATCTTCCGCGTTGAGAATCCCGCCACAGTTTATTATCTCCAAAGTATTGGGGTTACAGGCCACCTCGTCACTGCCCACGTCGACTCATACAAACGGAAAAGGCCACTACGATCTTTCTTCGTTCCTGCCACTGCTATACGCTCTCTGTCAGGCCCTGACACTCATCGTCGTCGTCTCACTAGCTCTTATCCGAGATTGGTGGGCCCTGGGAGTTTTGGGAGGATTCATGGTATCGCGGTTTATCAACGTGGTCGTTATCAAGCTGAGGGACGAAAACAGATGGAAGGGCAAGAAAGAGTCAGGCGTCCAGGGCGACCTCTTCATCCTGCTTTGTCATGATCGTTGGGTCCGCTTGCAGGGGTCTGTCGACGATCTCAAAGCTGTTACATCAGGACAGTGGCTACGAGATCTTACCACAATGGAAAGCTTCGCTATCACATGCGCGACGATGCTGGTCTACGTATCTGCTATCCTTGCCTTTAACGCCTCGCCAGTCGGGAGCCTCCTTATCGGGTTCTTGCTTCTGTCTACGGCCGCGCTCTTGACTCTATGCAACTCGTTGACTGGGTCTCTGCAGATGTGCGATAGGGTCATCCGGAGAGTAGGGGCGCCGAAGAAGTACGAAAGGAGGCTGGAGTTGGCGAACAAGCTGATTTCTGAGATGAACGGCCGGAGCGACTGGGCTATCAGCATGGGATTGGTACTTCCTAAATCTGGTGAAGCTAGGGTTGTCAATGTTTGATATGTGTAAGCCTGCTTTTTCCTTCTGCAAGATGTCGTTGTTCCATTCTAACGATCTTTGATGTGCTTTGAACAGAATATTCAGTTTCTAATATATTATGGACTTTCCAATTCTATTGCCTTCATTCCTATCCGGACTGTTTCATGTTCCATGCCTTTACCCTTCCCTCTGTGATTTCCCGACTACTTAGTAGCGGTAGCCACTCTGTAACTTTGCCCTTTCTAAAAAATCCCCGTCTACCGCGATGAATTCATTCATCGGTACCGTAAAGACGGGTTTCAAATCCTGATGAACGTCAGATCGCCAAATTGATTGAGGGTTTTGGGGATGTATATGGACACGAGAACGCGTATATAGGGTAGACGATACAAAACTGCTGCCGATGAACGTCTTACACTCATGACCATAGAACTCTGTGGGAAGTTCCCGTCCTTCTGGATGCGGATTTGGACGTCCGACTCTCTGGCGAATGGGACCATGTTTTGGAAATACCATAAGTAATTCCCGCAATCCAGAATCGGTGAAGGAGTTCCTTTTCGCCAAGATTCCAGATAGTTTCTATCTCCTGGACGTCAAATCATTTGGAGCTACGTTTAAAGGCCGACAGTTTCATAGCTTGACGGAGTAACAAAACAATGTATGGAAGAATTCCCATGCTTCCGCTCGGAAATCAACATTCCTATAGCGCGAGTACCACCTCTGTCTCCTTAGTCCTAGTCTTTTGCCATAGTTTCCAGCATGGAGCATCTTCCTGAAATATTCTATCTGCCGTATTCGTAGAGGCGACAGAGTCGATAGCTAGGATGGGTACCGAGGCCTTGATTATTCCGGACAGTTCGCCAGAACGAAGGATCATTAACCCCATCAATGCCTCGAAATGATAGGGTGCTACTGTTGTTGTATTTTGGTCATAGCGCCGTTCTCTAAAATTAATTGAACTACCTCCGTGAAAGGCTTCGGGCTTCAATTTGAACTGGAGAGCACCTCATTTGAAATTCAAAGATCGACGCGGTGCCGAAATTGACGCGAATTTTCTTTCCTTGTAACGGTCACCATCTGCGCCTCTCCGATTCGTTCTCTGGTACAACTGCTCGTATGGACGGAGAGCACCATTTCTCTGGTCTGGCTATTATGAGTCAGTGGATACCTGACGATGTGTTCGACGAGCAGGACACAAGAAGACGCCAGTCTTCATCGTCACTTTCAGTCGCCACGAGGACCTCAACCTCAACGTCTCCAGCTTTTCCAGTAATTCCAACGCGCGGTTTCCGGGCTGTCGTGTTTCGCGCCGCGAAAGAAGTTACTCGTATCTTCAGAGAGGCGGAATGCACATTTGCGACCCTCGGAAGTACGGCTTGCTACCTTTACGGAAATGACCGCCTACCAAATGTGAGCTCACTAGTGCTCGTATACCTCGATTGTGGATACTGACGAAGCGGTAGGACGTCGACATTCTGATGTCATCGCATACGTGCAAGCCAGAGTGGTTGAAGGAATTCCTGGTTACTAAGAACCCGGACCGTTTCTATCTTGTGGACGCCAAAACACCTAGAGCGACGTGGAAGGTGTTGTGGTACAACGATTATGTAGAAGGGAAGCGGGAGCAAACCAAGGTCGATATCCTCAAACCGGGGATATTACAGCTGCCGATGATATTTTCCGAGGCTATTGTCGATAAGCAGGGACTCCCAGTCGTTCCTATGTCGATCTTGCTGCTACACAAGCTCAAGGCGTGGGAGGATCACATGGAGTCCGCGGAGCTGCGTCTTCGGAGCAAGCATGATGCGGATGTGGGAGATATATGTTCGCTGTTGAGGATCGTCATTGAGGGTATGAATATGCAGGAGAAGAAAAACTCGACGCATTGGAAACAGTTTGCATTAGAACGGTTTGGGGAAGAATTCCGAGATGAGACAGAGCATCGGGTGAAGTTGTTTTGTTGGAAATATCCGGCGTACCGCGAAATGTGGCGGAAGCTCGGCTGGTAGATGTGTTTAACAAATTCTTTCTGATATACACTGTTTCCCATAAGTTCATAGTCTCAGAGATACGGTTCCTTCAACAGAATATCCCAGCGTATCACTAGGGCAAGAGAAAGTAGTTCAAGGCTTCGCAAAGACCAGCTTCGCAACACCACCTTCGGAAGCGCTCTTATCCACCTCGACGCCGACCAAGCATGTCTTCTCGCCCAGCCAGTCAACCCTTCTCACACCATCCTCCCATCCCCCGCCAAGCTTCGCACACCGCACCTCGTACGCCCTAGTAGCTTTCAGCTGGGCGTGTGTACCGTGCCCGAGTGACTCCCATTCCTCGTGCGTCACCCGTGTTGAGAGCATACTATGCACAGCATACAGCAGGTCGAGGTTGGTTATGGATGCTGGGCGCTGGGGGTATACGATGACCGGCCAAGGGAACCTGTCACATCTCAGCACGAGTTTGATCGATTTGGCGGGGTCAGTCGCGGGTTGGGAGAGTGTATGCGTGGGTATAGCTGTCCGTGTTCTGCGGTCTACGACGGATGTGGAGGATGGTGCGAATGTCACGTCGTATGATATAGGTGCGCGGTTCAGTCGGCTGGAAGCAAGGAGAGGGTGCATGTGGAGCACGTCAGGGCGGTTAGGGTTAGCGAAAGATACGTGGTCTGTGATATGCTGGGTTTAGCGAAAATTGATTATCGGGATACGTAAAAAGGACGTACGCTGGGGCCCCGTATGTGGTTTTGGCTGCCAGGTGGTTCTCTTCTTTAAGACAGGGCGAAGTTCGGAGTGTGCGGCGCTGGGAGTGGGTTTATGGGGTGGTGTGGATGTTAATGAATCTGTTGAGCTCGAATGCGAGTGCTGGGATACACTGGGAAGCAGGATGGAATAAGGCGTCGCTATGATAAGAGAATCAGCGATTTCGTTGAATATTGACAGGAAATGATACGTACGAGGATCGTGATGATGATGATGATGGTGCTGGTGGTGCTGATGTTTCTTGGTATTCTCTGGCAGCGAGGGGTGGGAATGGTCCAGGGGAGGGAAGAATGAATAGGACAGTGGACGGCCCTTGTTACGCTTTGAACCATATCCAGAGGGCGCAGAAGAGGAAGGTGTCATATTCGAATGAGAGAATTTCCCATTCCTCGTGGACGAGTTGCCTTCAAAGAGGCTGCGGAGGTAGGTTGTCATGGTGGGTGGCAGATATGAACTGGGATGAAGGATTATCGACCGAGCGAATAAATACTATCCACTGTTCGGACTGAAATCACAGCCGAGAGGTGAGAATACGTCTGCCGAAGCGGACGATCAATACCAGCGACCTCGACATATGCATTTGCGTTGTTTGTGAGGTAACAGGCGCAGTTGGATAGGCGAAAGTGATGCGGAGGACTCCGGTCATGATTGAGGCTGTGTGATGGCATCAGAATGCAGCGTTCTACCTCTTTGTCAGTATTGGGATTGAGATATAAGAGCACTACTGGGCTCACATTTCGTTGGTGGTCATTTTAGCGAAGAACGAGACAGTACTCCCGAGGATTTGCACCTCGAAAGGTGCAAGTAACTTCACTCATGGCGCACGCATGTTATTAGTATATCAATTCCAGGGAGGCCTCGAGTCCAGGTGTGCAGAGCTATGAAAATGGGTGAATGCTCGAGACGAGAAGGGAAGCTTGTCTGTAGCTCTTGGTATCGCTCAAAAACCGATGGTCCGAAGGAAAAAGTGGGGCATGCACCATGAACTTCGGAGTTTCCTCCTTCGATTGGTGGGGAAGTGTCATCTTGATGAAAGAAAAGCGAGATAGGACTTGGTTACGCTGAAGTCAAGTAAAGCTTTATAGGAAAGATTTGGACGTACCACAAACAGAATTGATCCCCGGCTTCAGTAGAGTACCGTGGTATCCAGGGGCAATCCAGGCCAAACTACGATGTTCGGACTTCGAGATCGCTCCGCGATAAACGCTAACTTCGCCATTAGAACAGTCACCGGCCCGAGAACGTGTCTTGACACCTTCAGTTAGCAATACTGAAAATCCATTGCGGTAGTCCCACAGCTTGACTAACAGTCCAATGGCCTTCTATTACAGAGAAATTTTTTGCAATTGTCTATTCGGTCTTGTATATTGATGGGTGCACACGAACGGGCCTTTGAAGAATGCAGCTCTGGTGAACCATCAGTAAATGAGGACTAGATAAGATGCACGAAGCGCTCGTACCCTCAAAGAAGACCAGATAGGTACCTTAAAACAGTTACACTGAGACCGGACTTCAAGTGCTCAGTATTCCGTGGTTCTTGGAGGTAACGTCGACACTGGATGGTTGTTCACTATCGCCGACCGGGTCTCGGACCGGTTCTGAACGCGCGATGCACGTGAAAAGGTTGATTGGTTTTGTTTGGGAATTTCAAAAAATTCGTAACTCTTTTCTTCCTCCCTCGTCGACGATGAAGCTGAAGTGGCGGGGCGATATGTCGTTCTCTGTCTCTACTGCCGCGCATCGTGTCCATGTCATTGCTATTGTCAACGCTCAACGGCTGCAGTGCACGGACTCCCTCGCAGGCTGGTACGTGCAATGCAGCCCCTCCTGGCTGAGACGTCCTAACACGTTTGCTTGCAGGTAAACCACTCTCTATGGACAAGGAGCAACTCTTCCAAGTACTTTCATTGCGCTTCTTGGCTTGTTATAACTTGGGATGACGATGTATGTCTCAATTCGGCTGTCTTCCGATTGCTTTCTCATTCCCTATTTTTTCCTCAGCATATATACGGTCAATTTCGACTCCTGGGGGCATCTATAATGGTCAGAAGCTATAACCGCCGGAGAATATCAATACATGAAGGAGCATTGACACGTGCGTTATATCCATGAGGTTGCGAGTGAAGATAATTGACACAATGTGCAGGTGATTTCGGGCTCGTCGTCTGCTTTGGATCCGCCGGCAATGCTATGGAATCAAATAGCGATTCCTTTTATGGTGCGAGTCTACTGGTATTTGTTTGACGTTGTTCATTAACAGAACGACCAGGCATGGTAGCTCACATAAAGTTCGGCTCGTTTTCGTCCCTCGAATGAGCAGATTCCCTTGTCACTGTGGGGCGGAGCTAAGATATGCCTGGCGAGACTTATCTTTGTCCATTATGGCGATATCGACAGTTAGGGCTACCTACTCCGACGACGTGAGTTTCGTCAATGATAGCTCTACCTCTGAAACCATCTATTCTTCTTCCGTTCGCCGACTTGTCGCGTCCTACATTTTTTTCCCCCTTCTCTCCATATCTCTCATAGCATTTAAGCTGACAGCGGTCTACAGATATTCCATGCTTTGCTTCGGGGTAAGCCATCGCTTTTTGATCGGTCGTTTCTTTTGCGCATGATGTTATATCTGTTATATTTGCTACTTCAGAGGACGTACGTCCTATGAGACCATTCTTCCACCAAGATCTCTGATTCCTTTAACTTGCTCACCTCGTTTGAAAATCGTTCAGTGTTAACACCATCTTACAGGTCTTATGTCCGTCAAGATGGGTCCGTTTGGCGCCATCGTAGACGTTTCCGTCGTTTTTGAGGTTCCCGAGAATCCCATGGATCTTATCACGGCCTTCTGCGTCTCTGACTGGGCGCGGTTTTTCTGTATTCCATGCTAGCAAATAATCGCAAACCCTAAATTCCACCATATGAATGTCTAGTCAAGGCGAGAAAACTGAAGGCACGTAAGCATCGAGAGTGAGACACTCGGTATTGTACTGACAAGCCTATTCTTACAGGTTGGCAGGAGCTGTCCAGCAAATTGAGGATCCCCGATTCAACCTGGATCGAAGTACGTAGCCTCCAGCTCGCCGATTTTATCCTGCTCAATATCCCTAGGCTTAGTCATTAATCACGGACTCATGTACTAATGCTGTTCCAATTGAACACATGAGCCTTTGCCTTGGTTTCTTTCAATCGTTACCTTTGAGACCGAGCCATGTGCTCTCGGATTTTCAGCATCAGTGATAACACTGCCTGGTTGTAGAAAACTTGCAATCATCATCACGCCCAGGCCGTGCAGTATGCGTGCTTATCATGTATTCGGGAAGTTCCATCTCCCAAAACTCAGCTTTCCTGTCTCATGATATCAACCCGTACGCGTGCCCGGTGACTATTCATGCCCCTGCCTAGTAGGTATCGAAGCTCATTCTTGGCTTTCTAGTGCAGTAACCTTACTGATCCATACCGATTCTGCTTCAATCGTCAGTATTTCAAACCGGAGGCGAGCGTTGAACCTTTCGCCCGCATCAACGCCGAGTACCATCTCTTCGTTATCGACACGAATGCCTCGAGTTCGTCCTCACATGGAGTAGCGTCTTCATCCACATGCGGTAGACCGTCTGCCTTGTGGTGAAAGGCTTGGCTCAAAGCCACTGAACAGAATAAAAGCCTCCATCTGCAGAGGCAATGGCACTGTCAGCGCAATGTTCTACCTTTCTACAGCGCTCTTGGCCTTCGCTAGCGTCGCCTCTGCGACCAAGTCTCTCACCATCTCGACATCTGGTTAGTGTTTCTCTACTCATAGCGCATCTCGTCCACTGACGAACACACCTGTACAGCCCCTGCAAGCCTCTCAGACGTCTCTGCTCTCGAAGTAGTGACGACTGTTATCAACAGCGGCGACGAAACCGTCAAGCTCCTCAACGACCCTCGCACCGTCCTCAGCTCATGGGCTACGGAGTCCTTCACAGTCGTCAACTCGGCCGGAATTTCTGCCGACTTCACGGGTGTCGCTGTACGCTACATCCCTTCGGTCACCGCCAAGAAGGGCGCCGACCACGCGTTTACTGTCCTCGCACCCGGAGAGTCTGTTTCCGTCACGCATGAGCTAGGAAACTTCTTCAACTTCACCAACGCTGGTGAGAGTACATACACCATCACCCCTCTGTCCTCCATACAAGCTGTGGAAGATAATGGTACTCTTACAACCATCGGTGCTCACGTCACTCCCGCCTCTGTCGTACTCTCCGGCCAGCTTTCGCCCTTGTCGAAGCTCTCCTCCTCTTCCCTTGGTGGAACTGCTGATGGCCGCTCCAGCGCGCGCTCCCTCAGCAAACGCGCAAGCTATACTTCCTGCTCTTCATCCCGACAGAGTATCAACGCCCAGGCAATCTCCGACAGCTCCGACATAGCCCAGGCTAGTATCGACCATTTGGAGGCTAACCCGAGCGGGTCTACTACTCAGACGACCTGGTACGGCACGTTTGCGACTAGCCGATATAGGGGAACCTTGAGCGCTTTCGAGGTATGTCGCTAGTTTTGTCTTTCTTTCTGACTCTGACGATAAATAGGGCCTCGTCTCGGAACCTGCTTCGTGGACGTACGATTGTTCGTGCACCGATTCGGACACGTACGCGTATGTGTATCCTTCGACCTACGGCAAGGTGTACCTATGTGGGTATTACTGGCAATGCCCTGCTACGGGGTCGGGCAGTCGAGCGGAGTATGTCTTATCCCTTGGCGCCGTTTTACTGGTTACTAATGATGAATAGCACGATCATCCATGAGGGAACGCACTTCCCACAGATTTTGGGGACCGATGATTACGCATATGGTATGTCGATGCTTCGTATCTTTTATGCGTTTACTTATGGTTCGTAGGCGAGACGGCGTGCAAGTCCCTCGCAAAGTCGAATCCTGCCCGGGCATATTTGAATGCTGAGTACGTCTTGCATTCATCCTTCTTTAGTTCTACGCTGATGAGGCTTAGTAACCACGCGTTCTTCTCTGACTATGTATAAATTTTGGGATTGTGTATGGTAAATGTATCCGGCTGTGTATGAAAAGAATGAAATGATGTAGTCTGTTTACCTTCTCTTCATTGAGCCTCTGCCGTGCGGGTAACACCGCTCTTCGCCCTTTGGTGAGGTGGCTTCGTTTTAAATAATGTCTCTTTAGGATTACACCACTCAAGTTCTTCGGGTGTAGCAGTCGGATCTTTCGCTGTTATCGCCTAAGCTCCATATCTGCAGAGCTTGAACCAGGCTGGCTCTTTAACACCTCCGCTCGGGAATTCCCGTGCATACAACTCTGTCCGACTAGGACCCATTTGTCGTTCGCTCTCTTATAAATATCACGCTGCCATCATTACTTGTCCCCAACATTTTTCGATCGACGATGAAGATCACCTTGACCTTCCAACACCACGATTTAGTAATCTGAACATCAAGCTTATTGACTGCGGCGAAGGCAATTTGTTTTCCTTGTTCGTCGTTCATTATTTCTTACCGCCCACTTAGCTGAACTTATTGGGAAGGAGCATACAGGATTTTCGCAGCCAGCCTTAGTTCGCCTACCGGAGTCCATTCTGGGGTTCCCGTGGTCGACACCATCTAACATATGGGCCATAGGATGCGTGGTGCGTTCATCGTTCATACGATAGTTATCACATTCTCACTGCGCTCCAGGCCATGGAGCTGGTCGGGGACTATAATTTGTTTTCGCAGGTACCAGAGCGTTTCGACAGAGTAAGGCATCTTCAACAGATCACCGAACGTATTGGTAAAATCCTATCCAAATTTCTGAGGGATTGCTCCCGTGCATCCAGATTTTTCGATCAAAATGGTGCGTAGTTCGAGAATTACATTCTGATTAGATTCTAATAATTCCAAGGGGAGCTTTTGAAGATCAAAGATTGGGCCTAGTCTAGCATTGAAGCGAGGGTCAAGGGGGTGCCTAATGCTAAGCATTTGGATTTGAGTGGCTTGGACGAGTTCCTTCGAGCGTGTCTGATCTGGGATCACAGGATGCGTCCAAGCGCTGCTCAATTATTGTTGCATCCTTGGCTCAATGGAAACTAGTTCTCAAACGATAGAAGTCCTGCAATTGCCTTCCCGTCATGTATGTCGATTAATCCCTATGCGCTCCGCTGCCGGATATGCGGACGGGATGAATATTTCTCGGATAGACAAGACATGTGAAGACAGGAACCAAACTGCTAATGGATCGATAGTTGAAACACTTCGATTTTCTTTACACAGATTTGACATAGAAATGTATCTCTTGAAAATATAGGACGAACAACAACGAAACTCGGAGATACGGACTAGCTACTGTGCCTTAGAATCCTTTGCACGAATAAACATCCCTCCTGCGAAATATCTGCATTCAGCTTCCTGCGACTGGTTGCCCGTATAGTCAATGAAGTCTTGCCTACTGATCTCGACAATGTCCGAAAGTGCGCTCAAATGGAACTCAGTGGAACTTCGCGCCCGCTTGGTTGGACTTCCATCCTCTTCGTATTTTTCACCCAAAGCTTTGTACACCGAAAATTCATCCCTAGTCCAGTTACTTTCAACGGAAGTTTCTTCCATGATAACCGGAACGAGCTCCACATCGAATACTTCGCTAAGTCTGGCGTAGATGACGGCATCAATGCCCTTGAGATACTCTTTGCGAATGCTTGCTTGGCGATAGAGGTGGCGGAGTGGGATACCTACTTCCTCCGTCCCGTCATCAATGATCTCATGGATAGCCTCGACGAGAGCCGATAGAGATGATTCTTTTGACAAGCCAGAAGGAGCTTGAAGTTCTTTATCGTGATCATGGTACCCCATGCTCGAATGGAGCGCCACACCATCCAGGAATGACTCCGCCGACTCCTCTAAGTAGGGGTCCGGTGTCGAGGATCGTGACGACTGCTCAGAAACAAAGACATCGTATTGGAGTACAAGTCGCACACCCTCCGTGACAGGTTCAACCTTATGCTCCACGTCAGTGTAGAATGCGACCGCCTTGAGATGTATCTCGGATTGGGATTTCTCGTCGACCTCTTTGACTTTGGGTTGCAGGTCCACGACCGTCTCTTCTCCGCCATGTCTGAGATGGAATGCACCCCTTTCCAGGAGGTGTTGAGTGCTACCAGAACAGTGCCGTGGTGGTCATCTCCGTGCGTTGAGTCACGATGCCAGTCGAAATGGCCACCCTCGTCGTACAATGCAAGCTTGTAGAGCCTGACGTCGATTTCTTTACCGACGAATAGGGTCGCTCCTAGGGTGTCCTTCAGATCGGAACGGATGCGGTCGAATGATGGGTACTGGTATCCGGGAGGACATTTGATGTCATCCGCGTTGATCTCGTGGCCATTGCGGTATGTCGTGTCCGTGACTGTCTGATCGCCCTTCCCGAAAGCCGAAGGCGTACTTTTCGAGCGGATAGCGTCGATGTCTGGGTTGCCAACAGTGCCAAAGGAAGTTTCCCCGGAACCCATGAACTTGGCGCCGCTAAAGTGATCTCCCAGTGTGAAAGAGACGAAGGGATGGGAGGCAACATTGTTCAGGGCTTCGATAACAGATGAATTGAGAATTACACCTGGCTGCCGTATAGCCTGATTTTTCATTTGTGCGTTGAGATCCATGCAGACTAGTACTGGATGTTCTGGTTCCTTAATGGTCGACATCTAGAACCCGATTGATATATGCTGGATTTAGGCTGAAGGATGTTATAAGCAAAGTAATGGCTTGTGGTTGGTCTGGAAAAGAAGGGGAGATAAGTACGTTTCAAACCGAATGCAGATGTCTCAGAATTCAAATATTCACGTGTGGTCGGCCACGACCTACTGTCCTGTTGGATCGCTCTGGGATGGCTTCTTCCTACCTATATGCCGCCACGAGAAAGTGGTACCGAGCTCGAGACGGTCCTGCAGGCGGCACCCTCCGAGCGAGTATCTTTCGCAATGACATTACTCTAAGAATATCATTCTGAGTGTGGGTCGAGAAAGAAGTTTTACGTCTATGGAAACCGGAGTATAGTCATCTGCCTAACACGAAGAAACAACAAGGCGGAGATCAGGACGCTTCCTAAGGCTGCGAAAGAAGACGACATGATAGTCGGGAGGAAGTTGGAGATAAGATTAGATGAAGATCATCTATCTCCGAATTTCATACCTTTACTCACCTTGACCGAAACGTTCTCTGACTCACCATGCATCACCATTCACCCGGATTATCGTTTGTCCTGGCGGCTTTCAATACTACTACTGGGGTACTAATTTTTCTGGATCATCTGCTTCGATACGAGCGCCGCATCTCCACGGTGCTGCAGCTTTTTTTTTGTGTTCTTGACGACCATTCTCGCCGGAGGACTATTGCTCTCATGACTTCTCCCAAAGTTAACCAAAGTTATTATTTAGCAGGAAGTGTGTGCAGCTTCGGTATCGAAGAGCATATCTGGTCAGACGTGACACCATCTTCATGCTCTAGTCGAACTCGTTTCCTGTTTGTCTTATTTCTTGCCTCGTCGCCTGCATGGAGGTACTCTCTTTGCTATCGAACATGTGCTATGATAGAAGCTTTTGCTGGCAGACGGAGTTTAAAGATCGCCCATTACTCCGTTGGGGTTTCCGGCAACACAAGAACATCGGTGAGCAGGGAAAGCCCACCTCCCGTCAGTACGTCCCCTCGATGCACCCACCCTCCATCCATCCGCGCTAATATTAGAACACGACGACCCTCCCTCCACCCTCCGCGATGACCTGTCCCTGTCTATGCGCCTGCACCATCTCCGACACTCCCTTCCTCCCCGCGCCTCCTCCCTCCGCTGTCGAACGTCGTACACTCTCCAACAGCGCCGACTCGAACACGACGTTCCTCGTCAGACGATCATGCGTCGTGTCAGCGGCATGCGACAGGGATCGTGGCCACGGCAACATGGATCAGAGGCAGGGCAGGGGACGGGAGGGATAGCCTGCGGGGATCGTGGCCAACGCCGGACTGCTCTGATGCGGGGAGTGGGTCGTCTCGGGGTTGTTGTGCAGACTCGGAGGACTGTCACTGTGTATCTCGCCGTGCGCGCGGATGTGCGTGCGCTTGCACTATGCTACACCTTGATGTTAGAAGATAAATGAAAAAGACTGCCTAATAGACGTACCTTCAATTCCTAGTTCTCTCTCAAGCAATCCCTACTTACAGCTGTTTGCATACAGCTTGACAGTCGGGCGTTTTCGTGGATGATGAAAGGAAGCTCGTACTTCGTCGTAAACCGTGTTTTGGGGACTTCAAGCGCACGAAATGGCTTCCGAGATCGCCGAAATAGTCATAAACCACCCACAAACGCGTCATCAAGCCCTTAAACCACGCTTTATGACGAAGTCCGGATCACTCTCTTCTCTCACGCAAAACGCCCGCTACTGTCAAGCTGTCTGCAAACAGCTGTAAGCCGTTCAACCTTGCTTGCTTCAAACATCGTCGTCGAGACAAGGCAACGCCGACTGTGCTGGCGCATCGTGTCGTTGCGTACAAGAATACTGGTGGTAGCTGTCAGCAAGGAATATATCTCGTACGTGTTCAACACGTACCTTTTATGAATAACGTCGTCGAGGTAACTAACGAATTAAAAAAGGTCTGTTCAGAACGCAAAGTAAGTAGACGTAAAAGCTGGCGTGCGTATCAATGACTCACTATGCTTGTCGAGTTCGTCGATGCTGGCGGTTCGAGCTTACGCTGCAGGTGTGACGTTGGTAACAAAATCAAAATCGACGAACAGCACGGCCCGCTCACTCTGGCAAATCCCGGCCTCGACCATGGGGGGGAGTCTGGAGACGTCAAGAGTGAGAATGAGAATGAGAGGACGGAGGAGGAGAGAGCTGGGGTTCAAAGCAAAATCAACCTGGCTTTTATAGTCAAATCCATATCCTACTAAACGGGTGCACAGAATGTTCAAGGACAAGAGATTAAACCCCAGAAAATAAAACTTACGAAAAGTTCACCACCAGCCGACGTCGCATCATCATCCGGTCCAGTATTCTTTTCAGCGGCGATAGGTTCGACAGGTAGTAAGTTTCCATTCAATGAAAAGTACCTGTGAAAAATATCACTTCTGCCTACCAGGTACATTATAGGTAGTACATGCTATTATACCCATACAGTCAACACAGGATCATTTTAATGTTGTCTTTCAAAATATCAAGTCGACTTAGCTCCTTCATCTCCTTCATATTGTTGCCCCATAAAGCGCAAGCCATCTCAACCACCGACAATTTCTGAAACTTCCTATCTTGCCCCCGCCGCCCAATCACACAAGAAGTGTAATTAGTATAGCGGTAGCCAGCATATAGGAGAGTGTATGAGTCATCGGGTATTGGGTATTTGTGGTTGGCATGGATTTCGATTGTGTGCAGTACCCCGCTATGATCTGTGACAGTGAAATCTCCGCTTCGAGATTGATTGTTTGTGGTGTCAGCCAATCCCCGCACATAAGCAGATTCGATACATGGCCCCTCGTACCAGTCGATATCTGTCTCCTCCGTCCGGCCAACCTGACCACCGGAGGGAAAATGATCTAGGAGTGACGCGTCCATTACCTGCGTCCATGATGGTCGCCAACATTTGCTTCCGTTCCCGGGCTCAGGGCAGCCGAAGAGCAACTGCGCCCGAGAGGAATACGTCATGGCATTCACGAGTTCTATCCATGCACTCTCTTCCGACTGCATTGCATCATATACTGGGATATACCGCGGGTCGAGACGGTATACCAAGCCTGCAACTTTGTCGATAGGATTTGTCGACACCCGTTTCCGCATCTGGGACAGGGATGCACCCGCTGCATCCATAAACCGTATCGATGTCAGTCGTTTACGGAACATCGCTCGGACGTTCTTGTCGCCGGTATCCCCAGCAATGATCATGCGATATCTAGGGCCGATCTCCTGAAGTGTCCAAGCTCGATTAAACCAGCAGCGATTGTCGAAGAATCCAGGTGTTAATCTGAGCGGCCGACCCAGCCCACTCAGGTAGTACACCACAGGGCGACAGTGGCCATACACATAGCCGATCGTGGGCACGTCGAGCTTCCACTCCTCCACACGGAGATCCTCTCGGCAGCGATCCTCCTCAAGGTGATCCTCCCTAACGTCATATTTCTGCCTCAAGCACAGAACATCTAACCACGCAAACTCCGCTCCGATGTTCAGCATCTCGATGCGGACGAGGTTAAGGTCGGCATCCTTCGGCATAGGCACGGGCCACTGGTATCCATTGATACCAGTCCACACATCCTCGCGATCCTTCGCATCCATCCATGCATGCGATATCGCAGACAGAGTGCTAGGGTGCAAGCATCCGACCCAGTATGGCACTACCCGATTAGCAAACAGATCCCACACGCGCCGAGGGGGCACATTCTTCTTGCTGATCCTGCCATCGAGGAGCACCTCCCGTCGCATCTTCCGGTCCTCCACTTTGCCCTCGCATAATTTATCTTCGATGGTGGCTATGAAATCCCAAGATGAGCAGTAGCGAAAATGAGCGTAGACAGTCCCAAAATCGTAATTTTGTTCGATGCAGGAATCGAGAAATGAGTTTAAGGTAGGATAACGGTCTAGAGTGTATGAGTCTGACGTGCCGAGTGTCGCGTTGAGCTTCTCCAATACTCCCGTGATCCCGAGGTCGGCGCAGGGAGTGTTGGCCAGAGCGGATGATATGACCATTCTACCAGTATAGGACCGTTGCCGCCACACTGGAATGGTCGATTCTTCTTGGCCCGTCTCACTAAAGGCAGAAAGTGTGACCTCAGGAGATCTTTGATGCCTTTCGAGAGACATCTATAATGTTTTAATCCTTGCCTCTATAGAATAATGTTATGTACTTACATTCCATTGGTCAGCAAAGATACCACCGTCTTCGTCTTTGTAATGGTCTGATTGCACCAAAAGATCATCATATTTTTCCTCTAGGAATAACAGAATGAAGATTTGATACATCGAACCCATGACAATCGCACATACTAGTGTCCGCGGGAGATATTCCACCTGCATACAAAGTGGTGTTGGTGGTGCTGCGGTAAGAAGGAATGAAACAACGTTAATTAGCGCTCAGAGCCTCAAACTGTTGAAACGTGACATTGCCATCAGCCACACTGTGGAAAAATAGACGCTGGAAGATAGCGTATACATATTAAGCAGCGTAATGCATCATGTGTCGTTACCTATTCATAAGTCCTATCCGGATCAACTCTCCTGGATTTTTGTCTGTCGCTGCAGAAACGGACAAAACCTTGGAGGAGATTCCGAGTCAGCATGCAGGGTCATGATGGATTTTTGTAGAGCTTACTCGTACGGGAAATAGCAAGGGAAATAATGACGTTGACTACCGACACCACGATACTGCCTTTTCTTTCAGTAGGAAAGTGAAAGCGTACCATATTTGTCGAACCACAACAAAGGAGCCATTCGTCATCGATTCATCAGAGATAGCAGGCCAATTATTGTCTTCGTCAGTCTGGCTGCTGGCAGGAAAAGATAGAACCACATTGAATTATTCTTGATACGCGAAAGACAACGAGGTGTCTCAATTATAATTCGAGGAAAAGAAGCACTAAATGGATATATAATGAGTCGGCTGATGGCAAATGAAGTGACAGGTCACTGACCAGTAAGCGTCTCTCTAACCCGGAACGGCCCAATCATCCCCGAACATCTGCCTGTCGGGTTCATTTCCATGAACCCTCTAATAATTGGCATGCGACTTCCGAGATCTCACAAGTGAGTTGCGGTCGGTACTGTAATAATAAGGCGGAAGAAAAAGGGAACCAACAAGTCAGCCTTGTTTGCGGCGGCGGTGAAAGTGAGAGAGCAGTCTTATAGAGATGTCAGTCGATGGACATTAGCGAACGTAAGTAGGCTTACGGCATCCTTTGACACTGTGCTGGGACTCCAGCACCGAATTGAAACTGCGAAGTTCAAACGTTTGATGGTATGAATCCCAAAAGGGATCTTCCCAGAACTTCCTCGGACCTGCAGAAAATAGAAATCATCGAAGCCGTGTCCGTACTACTTAAGCAATGAAAGCCTACCCGCTATCGACGATAGCAACAAAAAAGAATCGACAGTAAAAGTGTACAATCAACACGCACTGGTCTGATCTGTACCAGCAGCATGACGCAATTGGGTGATGTTCGAAAGGGCGCTCAAATGGAACTCAGTGTAACTTCGTGTCCGCTTGGTTGCTCTTCATATTTTTCACTCAAAGCTTTGTACACCGAGAACTCCTCCCTAGTCCAGGTACCTTCAACGGAAGTTTCTTCCATTATGACCGGAACGAGCTCCACATCGAATACTTCGCTAAGCCTGGCGTAGATGATGCCATCAATGCCCTTGAGATACTCTTTGCGAATGCTTGCTTGGCGATAGAGGTGGCGGAGTGAGATACCTACTTCCTCCGTCCCGTCATCAATGATCTCATGGATAGCCTCGACGAGAGCCGATAGAGATGATTCTTTTGATAAGCCAGAAGGAGCTTGAAGTTCTTTATCGTGATCATGGTACCCCATGCTCGAATGGAGCGCCACACCATCCAGGAATGACTCTCCGGAGTCCTCTAAGTAGGGGTCCGGTGTCGAGGATCGTGACGACTGCTCAGAAACAAAGACATCGTATTGGAGTACAAGTCGCACACCCTCCGTGACAGGTTCGACTTTATGCTCGACGTCAGTGTAGAATGCGACCGCCTTGAGATATATCTCGGGTTGTGGTTCCTGGTCGACCTCTATGACTTTGGGTTGCAGGTTCACGACCGTCTCTTCTCCGCTATGTCTCAAACGAAGTGCGCCTCCTTTCCAGGCTGTGTTGAGTGCAACCAGAACAGTGCCGTGGTGGTCATCTCCGTGCGTCGAGTCACGATGCCAGTCAAAATGTCCACCCTCGTCGTACAATGCAAGCTTGTAGAGCCTGACGTCGATTTCTTTACCGAAGAATAGGGTCGCTCCTAGGGTGTCCTTCAGATCGGAACGGATGCGGTCGAATGATGGGTACTGGTATCCGGGAGGACATTTGATATCATCCGCATTGACCTCGTAGCCATTGCGGTATGTCGTGTCCGTGACTGTCTGATCGCCCTTCCCGAAGGACGAAGTCGTACTTTTCGAGCGGATAGCATCGATGTCTGTCAGCCAGGCAGCAAGCGCGTTGAGAAATTGGGTAAGATATGGTCAGATAGTAAGTTGGAATACTGTACTATTACGACCAAAAGTTCACCTAACGCCTAACAGGACCCTCTGAACTGAACCAAAATGGTATATCATAATGCCTAACAGGGTGCTCTGAACTGACAATCCAGTGAGACGAGAAGAAGGCTTCAATTAGGGTCAGCAAAGCTATTTTTGTACTGTGTTGTACCACTCCTAGTTGTCCTGCTCCAAAAATTTCCTGCTGTGCGAACGGTCCCAAAATGGTTCTCAAAACATTTGAGAGGTTTCTTCTTCCTGTGCTCTCATCCAAGAGGCATCTCTAGTGCATCTGACATGAACTGAATGAACTTTGGCACAAGTCCTAACACCTCACAAGAGCCTATGAACTGACATCCAACTGAACTTCTTCCCTAACGTCTCACATTGCGTGAACTTTTGGTCGTAATAGTACAGTAAGGTACGGAGTAAGTAAATATAGTAACCGTAAGTAGCCGAATGAGCACAGCCTCAACAATGTCTGGGTTGCCAACAGTGCCAAAGGAAGTTTCCCCGGAACCCATGAACTTGGCGCCGCTAAAGTGATCTCCCAGTGTGAAAGAGACGAAGGGATGGGAGGCAACATTATTCAGGGCTTCGATGACAGGTGAATTGAAAATTACACCTGGCTGCCGTATAGCCTGATTTTTCATTTGTGCGTTGAGATCCATGCAGACTAGTACTGGATGTTCTGGTTCCTTAATGGTCGACATTCTAGAACGCGATTGATATATGTTGGATTTAGGCTGAAGGATGTTATAAGCGAAGTAACAACTTGTGGTTGGTTTGGAAAAGAAGGGGAGGTAAGTACGTTTGAAACCGAATGCAGATGTCTCACAATTCAAATATTCACGTGTGGTGAACATGTCGGACCGCGCTCTACTCTCCTGTTGGATTGCTCTGGGATGACTTCTTCCTACCTATATGCCGCCACGAGAAAGTGGTACCGAGCTCGAGACGGTCCTGCAGGCGGCACCCTCCGAGCGAGTATCTTTCGCAATGACATTGGGATAGAATACTCTAAGAATATTATTCTGAGTGTAGGTCGAGAAAGAAGCTTTATGTATATAAAGACCGGTCGGCCTAACACGAGGAAACAGCAATGCGGAGATCAGGACGCTTTCTAAGGCTGCGAAAGAAGACGACATGATAGTCGGGAGGAAGTCGGAGATAAGATTAGATAAAGATCATCTATCTCCGAATTTCATACCCTTACTCACCTTGACCGAAACGTTCTCTGACTCACCATGCATCACCATTCACCCGGATTATCGTTTGTCCTGACTGGCGGCTTTCAATACTACTACTGGGGTACTAATTTTTCTGGATCATCTGCTTCGATACGAGCGCCGCATCTCCACGGTGCTGCAGCTTTTTTTTTTTGTGTTCTTGACGACCATTCTCGCCGGAGGATTATTGCTCTCATGGCTTCTTCCAAAGTTAACCGCACTTATTATTTAGCAGGAAGTGTGTGCAGCTTCAGTATCGAAGGGCATATCTCGTCAGACGTGACACTATCTTCATGCTCTAGTCGAACTCGTTTCCTATTTGTCTTACTTCTTGCCTCGTCACCTGCATGGAGGTACTCTCTTTGCTATCGAACATGTGCTACGACGGAAGCTTTTGCTGGTAGACGGAGTTTCAATGATCGCCCATTACTCCGTGGGGTTTGATGGTCAACGCAAGAACATCGGTGAGCAGGGAAAAGCGCCCGTTCCCTCGCAGCAACTAAGTGCTGCTGTCGTTTTTTTGTCTCCTCTAGGTTGTGCCACTCGGACCGACTCAGTCTGAGATAGAGAGATTCAATGTTATTCGAATTACACTGTCCACAGGGACGTTGGGCTACGTCAATCGTATTATCGGGCGGCATCCGGGCGGATAGCCAACTACATTTTGTTACCAAACACGATGTTTAACGGTCGTGTTCTGATCAAAAACATCCGAAGTAGCTAAAACAGCTTTGAGGATAAGCTCGTCGCAGAGGGGTAGCACTGACCAACTGTGCTCACAGGTTGTGACTTCGAAAGGTTCAGAGGCGTGCAGCGAAGTTATCTTGGTCGGTTATTCCTATGGTTTACAATTTTGTCTCATAATTTGATATTTTAGTGATATTAACGTTGCTAAGGGGTTCCGGAAGACTAATCTTGGTCCAGACTTCGCCCGGGCAAGCACCTTCTGGCCGTTCGTAGGCTTTTTATCCGTTGGAAGACAATCAAGACAACATCCCGGGATTCTTTAAACGCCGATACCTTATAATCAGGTGAGTATCAAAACGATCTTCCGTTAACCTCGGTCCTTTATCCCTCTTTCCTCTCCGTCATGTCCTCAGCCAAAGGTGTCGCAGTCGTTACTGGAGCTGCTCAAGGTATCGGTAAAGCAATCGCTCTTCGATTAGCAGACGACGGGTTCGATGTTGCCGTGAACGATCTCCCACTACCTGAGAAGATTGCCAAGTTGAAGGAGGTCGAGGAAGAGATTATTAGAAAAGGCCGGAGATCAGCGATTTTCCCTGGAGATGTATCCAGTGATATCGACGTCAAAGGTATGGTAGAAGGTACTGTGAATACGCTGGGTGGACTGGATGTGGTACGTCGCGTCATATTCATTTCCAACAATGTCTCCTCACGGCCGTCTTGTTAGATGGTTGCGAATGCCGCCATCTGTCGTAATGCGAACATACTTGATTGTGTGTATGATCCCCTTATATTGATTTTCTGCGTCACACCTACGCCTTCACTCAGATACGGTGGACCAGTGGGATCAAAGCTTCGCCGTTAATACACGAGGATGCTTTCTCTGCTACCAGTACGCCGCGAAGCAGATGGTCAAACAGGGCCGTGGGGGACGGATCATTGGATGCTCCTCTTCTGCTGGAAAGCAAGGTCTGTTATCAAACTTCATCTAGAACACCGTATTGGACGATTTCAGGTCTGCCGATGATGTCGCTATATGGTGCGACAAAGTCGGCTATTCGGGGACTTACCCAGGGAGCCGGTATGTGTTCACAACCGTCTTCTAACTCGTTTTTGATGGATTCTCGGAAACAGCGCTTGATCTAGGAAAGTATGGGATCACCGTCAATGCGTACGCGCCAGGTGATTTGAGTCTCTCGAGATTTGCGACGCGCTCGGATCACTCATTGATCCCAATATACAGGCGCGGTCGATACTGAAATGTGTACGTATCATACGTGTGCAATTCACCCTTCGCGGCTCATCCAGCTCTAGGCAGAGATGCAGCACTGCAACAAGGAGATATGAATGAGCTGATTAAGACGGTACGATCTTATTAGCATGCGGATTGCCCAACTGACAATGTCCAAAGAATGTGGCGCGCTCGGCACTGGACTACATAGGGCAGCCTGAGGATATAGCAGGACTTGTTTCTTACCTGGCTTCCAAGGAGTCGCGTTATATGACCGGTGCGTATCTTGCTTTCCTATTCATATATTTTGTAATAACAAATGGGTATCTTAGGCCAAACGGTACGTCTTGTTATCGAATTACGGACAACTGTGGCTATAATCGTCTGACACCCGTTTGTTTAGCTGGGAATCAACGGAGGATGGTGTTTCGATTAACAGAAATTGTTTAATCGTATTTTAATCTCCAATTACTCTGATCTTTTTATCGAACGCTACTTCGCAGTATTGCAGCCAGAGATACCTCCCAGGATCGAAATAATCCGTGTGCTACAAGGCGAAAACTGAAAACCATAATTGTAGGTGCTGGCGACCATCGAGCACATCCCAGGGGTCAGTCAGGGTAAGTAAGAAGGGACGCATAGATTTTCAACGCAAGGTTGAAACAAATGATTACTATTTGCTAGTACCGGAACATCAATCACCGATATTTCCTTTTGAGTCTCAGCGTCGACGATCAACGTAGAAACTCTCAGGAACACAAGACTCAAAATACTTTCCTTCTACTACTTAATTTCATCCGGCAGATTGAAACCACACTCTATCTGTGGTAGGTGGGTGGGTGGTATTACACGGCAGTGTCCACACAGTAAGCCGGCCTCATCCCGACCCAACCACCCGTACCGGACCCTCCAGCCGAATTGTGAGACATTCTGAAACCAGCTCCTCATCGCTTCCAGCCATCAAGGGATTACTTCGTATATAACGTTCTTCAGTCTGAATCCGGCGCATATCGCTCAGCATGTCAGCATCCCAAGAGCTCGAGCACCCGGTACTGGCCTATCTGGATCTCAATGCACACATTCAAAACCGTGCTATAAAGCGGCAAAGCATCGTTCGCGATTCACCTGTTATCGAGGCCCTGAACAATGTTGCTTCCAATCCTTTTGTCTCTTACATCCTCGAATCTGGCTATAGCGAATGCGAGTTCATGGGTCTAGGAGAAACTTCCTTTGGTACTCTCGGCTACCCACGCATTGATGTTATCCGCTCGAAAAGCGTACCTTCGTCCTTCGGGAAGGGCGACCAGACAGTCACAGACCCGACATATCGCAATGGCCACGAGATCAACGCGGAGGAAATCAAAAGGCCTCGATACACGTACCGATCATTCGATGAAATACAATCCCATCTGAAGGTTGCCCTGGAGGGAACCCTATTCGTTGGTAAAGAAGTCGAAGTCAAGCTATACAAGCATGCATTGTATGACAAGGGTGGGCATTTTGACTGGCATCGCGACTCAACGCACGGAGATGACCACAACGGCACTGCTCTTGTTGCGCTCAACACAGCCTGGAAAGGAGGCGCACTCCACCTCAGACATGGCGGAGAAGCGACGGTCGTGGACCTGCAACCAAAAGTCAAAAAGGCTGATGGGAAACCACAGCCCAAGGTACATCTTAAGGCGGTCGCATTCTATACTGACGTGGAGCATAAAGTCGAACCTGTCACGGAGGGTGTGCGAATTATCCTCCAATACGATGTTTTTGTTTCCGGGCCGTCACGATCATCGACACCGAACTGTGATTTGGAAGGCTCGATCCTGGACATGGTGGTGTTCCATTCACACATGGGGTGCCATTATCACGACAACGAACTTCAGGCCCCCTCTGGCTTATCAAAGGAATCCTCTCTGTTGGCTCTCGTCGACGCTATCCAGGAGATAATCGATAGCGGGACGGAGGAAGTAGGTATCCCACTCCGCCACCTCTATCGCCAAGCAAGCATTCAGAAGGAGTATCTCAAAGGTATTGATGCCGTCATCTACGCTAGACTTGGCGAAGTATTCGACGTGGAGCTCGTTCCGGTCATCCTGGAAGAAACTTCTGTCGGAGGTAAATGGACGGGGGAGGAGTTCTCGGTGTACAAAGCTTTGGGTGATAAATGCGAAGTGGATGGGAGTCCAAGGAAGAAGGCAAAAATCTCCACTGAGTTCCATTTGAGCGCGCTTTCGGATCTTGTTGAGATCAGTAGGACGGATTACATCGAGTACACGGGTAATGAGTCTCAGGAAGCTGACTGCAGATATTTCGGAGGTGGGATGTTTCTTCGATCAAAGAATGCTGCAGCGCAGTAGCTCCTCCAGACCGTCGATCCCTCGTCTTTCGTCCAGCATCTTCTCCTCCATAAATATATATCTGTATAGTATATGTATCTCAACTATCCATCCGTTGTGAGAAATGTTCCAGTTTGGTTCTTTCGTCTCGAGAACCACCTACCAACGTGAGATAGTGGTGTTATTTTCCAATCTCATCGCTCGCTGCTGTTGAATATTCGAAGTGATGGGGTTATATCACCTTCCCACATGGGTCGTGATGACTGGCGCTTGCGATAATATTTGGCTCATCCTGCTACACATTGAAAGGAGTCACTGACATACGATATCTGATATGGCTATGCTGCCACGATTTCGAAAGACGTCTGGTTCATAGCAGAGCTTTCAAGACACCAGATCTGTATAGTCCACTCTGAGATTTCTGTAACCACAAAAGTCTGGGGCCTGCGCTTTTCGTGAGAGTGATCTTCGACTAAAGGGAGGGCTGAAAATTTCATGCCAAATGTGCTGGTAGTGCCACACCGTCGACTCCCATGCGTAGTCTAAATATCATGTCAGTCAAGGACTCAACGCGTATGATTGCAAGAATGAACAAAGCGTAATTCTGCCTTGCATATAGCACGCATATTCGGAGTGCAGAGAAGGTATCGCCATGCCGATCTAGAAGATAGTTACAGCGACAGATGGTCGAGTTCAGTCCAGAGAGATCTTCAAGGAAGCTTCCTCGTATGTGAGATAGCTAGTCGTGATGCATGTCGCCCACGCTGAAGGAAAACGATCGTTGAAAATCCATGCTATAGCATCCCATACATTTACATCGACAGAGATAACGGACATCTATCATTTGAGAATATAGATCTCGTTGAGCCAGGGATGCGTCAATAAGTGAGCAGCGGTTGGACGCATCCTGGGATCCCAGATCGGACGCGCTCGCGGGAACTGGTCCAGATTACTCAAATCCAAATGCTTAGCATCTGAGACCCATACCATTGCTTCAATACTACTCTCATCCCAATGTTTGACCTCCAGAAGCTCTCCCGAGAAACAACCGAGAAACATTAGAATTTAATCGGAATGAAATTGGCGAAATGCGTACGAATTTTGAAGCGTTTAGAGGATCTTGGGTTCATGACAGGTTTGACGAGAGATATCCTACATAGAATACGTGCTCAGTATCTTGACGGCGACAAAATATGCCGGGGACCCATGGTTTTCCCTACAGTGGTTATGATTCAGTGAAAATGAGGAACAGACGACTAGGAACAGCGTACTGGCAGAGTCACACAGTTCAATCTGCAGCATGGCCTAGCTATAATGAACACAAATAAAGCTTGTAGCCTCAAAAAGTCGCACCCTGCGCACGACTTGCAAATTTGGCGAGGGATAGCGCTGTATTGACCAAGTATTGACTAGGAGTCACTGGATGAAATCAGGATGGAACAGAACCTAAAGACTGACTCCACAAATGGTGGCTCCTCGGGGAATATGGAGAGTTGTTTCAACAACCCCATTAAAGACTGGTTCTAAAGAAAGTGACTTTGAGTTTGCTTGGAGGAGCACATTGCTATACATGAGGACGAATGGGACTGGATATTGATGATACTAGAGCACTCGTTGTAGGCATAACTACTCTACAACCTCCCGGGACCCCGCTATAGGCATCTGCTTTGCGCCTCAGTGATGGCAAAGTGATGGCCTCTGTGACGTTGTGAAATCGGCATAAAGATATATTTTAATCTCCAACTTCAAAGGCACAGAACCGTTAATGCCGTGAGTACCGGAAGGTCCGAGCGGCCTGCGGAGATTGAATATCCTGTTCTCTGCGAACCAGCCACTCAACCACCAACGTCGCACGAAGACAACTGCTGGTCTTCTCCTTGCAAATTTTTGAAACTTACATCTCCCAGGACTAAGCAGGTTATATAGCGACGGAGCGACTCCAACGAGAGCCAGTGAGGACGAATCCAAAGGAAGCGTGCAGGAAAAGTCAATAACTCGCTTACAATTTTGGCGAACACAACGTAGAGCTAAAGATGAAATATATCAGGTTATGTACTACTAGTAGCTCTGAAATCAATAACCATGTGAGTGAACTTGAATTTGTACTAGCATCCGGACTGAGAATGCTGGTTACTAACCAGCATTCTGTTAGGTACCGCTGGGGTCGCAGAATCTTCGTTTGTCACAAGAGCGTTGCATTAAGGCATGGAGCCAACTATCACTGTGTTAGCGAATTTCCCTGTCGAACTGCAGTCGGAAACTGATGAGGCGTACGCCCCAAAATGTGGAACATGCCCCTTTCGAGTCCAGGTCTTACTTCTTGCTTCCATCATATCCATATTTCACGTCAGAATGTCGACATCTCAAGAAGCAGAGCATCCTATCATAACCTACCTTCGTATCCAGAAGCACCTCAAAAGGCTGACCAGACAACGCAGAGGTCTGGATTTAAGCGCAATACTCCTGTTGCCAGAGCTTTGAACAATGTAGTCTCAAATCCAATCGTTTCCTTCAATCTCAAATCCTCCTTGAGCAAATACAGGTTCATGGGTCCCAACGAAACCTCCTTTGGCCCCCTTGGTTAGCCAAACATCGATGCCATCCACTCCCAAAGTCAGCCCTCCTCCTTCGGAAAAGGCGATCAGACAGTCACAGATCTGAAGTATCGTGATGGCCGCGAGGTTCGTGGGGAAGATCTGAAATGGAATTCTCGTCCCGATGATTCGAATTCGACCTACTACGAAAATACTTTCCACTCCCTCACTTCGGACCTAAAGAACGTCGTAGAAACAACTCTGTTCATCGGAAGGCGTGTAGAAGTCAAGCTGTACAAGCTCGCATTGTACGACAAGGGCGGGCACTTTGACTGGCACCGCGACTCGACGCATGGGGAGAACCATCATGCAACCGTCCTCGTCGCACTGAACACGTCTTGGGAAGGTGGCTCGCTTCTCCTTCGCCACAACGGGCAAGAGATGACCGTTAACATGCACCCCAAAGTTGCATCTGTTACTAATCGAAAGAGTTCCGAATCCGACAGCTCATCTGAATCAGGATCTGAACGTGAACCCGATATCCTGCCCAGCATCACAGCGGCAGCTTTCTATACGGACGTCGAGCATAAAGTCGAGCCCGTAACGGACGGAGTGCGATTGATACTCCAATACGACGTCTTCGTCTCCCTTGAGCAAGACGATCCAGACGATGACTTTGACGATTACGATTCGAATCTCGACAACGTTAGCGGTAAATCGCGCTTGGACTTCGGCAAAAAACCTTATGACAACCAGGTTCAAGCTCCGTCTGGCTTCTCAAACGAGGCTTCTCTCTCAGCTCTTGTCGCCGAAATCCAAAAGATCATTGCTGGCGGTACGGATGAAGTAGGTATCCCACTACGCCATCTCTATCGCCAGGCGAGCATTCGCAAGGAGTACCTCAAAGGTGTTGACGCCAACATCTACGAGAAGCTTAGTCATGCTTTTACTGTCTCTCTTGTTCCGGTGATCCTGGGAGAGAAAGGTTCTGAGTACGGTCAATGGCTGGGGGAAGGAATGATGGTCTATAAAGCATCGGATGACGGGCAGGAGGTTGGTAGTAACTCCACCGAATTCCATTTGAACGACATTTCAGATATTGTGGAGATTAGCAACAAAGAGTACGTCGAGCGCGTAGGCAATCATTCGCAGGAGGCTAATTGCAAGTACTTTGGAGGAGGAATGTTCTTTCGGGCGAAGAGTTTGTCGGCGTAAGTAGTTTATAGTTTGGTTCAAGGCTTGGCATGTATTGCTAGCATTCGTTCTATCCATTCTTCTCAACCTTAGCCTTGTGTTACTTGAGAGCTTTGGGTCGCATGAAAGACATACATAGTTGAGACATACTATCGATTGAAGAACACGACATGTCCCATCACGTTTACTGTAATACAGAAATTCAATTCCGGAATATTTACTTCACAGACCTGCTACTCGAGTCTTCCAACGGACACGAAGGCTCAGACTAGTCCATATACCCCATAAGTTTTCGAGTCTGTGTTCGATACGGAATTATCTTCACTCTTGTGCAAGTTTGGCAGTGATGACATTGAGGGTGAGGGTGTCTCTGGAAAAGAATCTAGATCTAAGCGCAATGGCTGATAATGATTTTGGCATTCACTGAACAGAAGGTGTTTGCGAGTCATCGAAAATATCATCTGACGAGTTCGTCCTGTCAAAAAGATATTTGAAGAAAGAAAAATGGCGAGTGAGCTTTGAAACAGCTGGAGAACACAAGAAAGCCAGAGGTTGCAACAAATAATCGGCCTTCAAAGCAAATTGTCGCATGAGGGCATGCCATATTGTAGCTGTCCGGTGGATTGCTTGTGGGATCAACAGAGAAACGTTGAACATTCGTGTTTCAAACTTGATCTACGCGTCAAATTCATGATATGTATTACTAACGCTTGAATGTATTCATTCGATTCTCCCAATAACCGTCTATAGAGCGGAGCAGACAAAAGGCTCTCAAAGAACGGGTCTGGCAGTAATACGACTGCATAAGAATAGGAGGTAACCCTTGCGTGTTTCTGATGTTGCTCACCCAAACACTTTCCTTTAACAAAAACATCGATAGTTACAAATTATTTACGTTCGGGTACAGATAACTTCCCATCCCGTCTACTATAATACACCAATTCAATTCCCAGAAAAGCTCAATACAACCCACTACTTGAACCCGACACGTACGACGGCGGAGGCTCGTCCGTATACCCGAGAGCCCACGCCGACCCCTGCTGCTCCCTCAAATGCCTCATCTGTCTTTCCAAACTCGAAATCAGTCGTCTCTGCCGCTCATTCTCCTCTATCAGCTGTCCTTCAGTCCGCAAGGTGGCTACCTGCGCACGTAGGCCCTCCGCGCGGTCGCGTAATAGTGCCTGGCGTACTGTCAGTGCTTTACGAGGGAGATCTGATGTAGTTGGAGTGTATTGCGTTGTTACGGCCGGTGTCGAAGTTGTTGTGATCGTATATGGATGCGGAGCGGCAGAGTAGTACTGTTCCCGTCCTGGGGATGTCTGATGCGAGGTGCCGTCTCTGTGTTTGTTTCTTCGATATAACCAAATCCCGACGCCCGTGATGATCGCGACTAGCCCGAGAGCACCACATACGCTTCCGGCAATGATGGCAGTATTGTTAGACGCGCTTGCCGATGGTGATGATCTATTCAAGATCAGATACTCTCTTTCTCTGATAGAATGAAAAGCACTTGCGATGGTAGTAAAGTGTCGGAAGGTATTGGTACTCTGAGAATAATAAGGCTCATTTTCTATCGTTTGGGAAAGGAGGAAACTCACATGCTTCGCGTGGTACTATGAGGGCTTGATGTGGCAGGTGGAGCGGATGCCGTCGTCGATGTCCTGAGGGTCATTAGGACGCTGATGAAACTCAACATTTATTGTGACGTACGTTCGAGGATTTGATCTGCGGGAAAGAATGTGTAAGCTCTCGAATCCGCGACGGATAGGTGGAAGACCTTCACTCTTGCACAGCTTTAGCAGCGACGAAATTGAGAGTGACGACGTCTCTGGAAGGTTCTATGGTTCTATGGAGATTCGCGGAGTCCGAATTACGCACTCACTGAGCAGACGATATTTGTGAGTCAGCTGCCTGAACGCTGATTACACCGCTAGAACCGAGAATATCACTCGACGAGTTCGTCCTGTGAACAGGGTCAAGGATGGAAAAACAACCAGGTTTCAAAACGAACGCTTGGAGTGCCGTGAGTTGCATCGCTTCAGCAATATACGATCTACAACTTCATTAGATATCGGTCAAGGATCATAACGAAACACGCACCCTGCGGTAGAAAACTGCACAAAAAAGGCGCCCTTATTCTCCTGAACACCCCCGAATTGGCACCAATATGGGATAGTCTCGCTTGAAGGTAGCACGTCAGGCTGTCTCAAACGGAAACCAAACCCGACTGTCGTGCTATCGTCTGCCTCCCTCGTCCATGTAACGCTGGCAGATGCGTTGGCCACGGCTGTACTGTTGAGCTGAAACTGCCATGATGCGGCATATGACGCGAAAAGAATGCTTCAAACGTTTGTTTCAGAGATATTTTGGAGAAAGAAAGACACTGGAGCTCACAAGGATAATTTAATGGCCAGCATTGCGGGTGAAGGGTTGTCGTAGAGAGCGAGGCGACATCACACACAACGATCGGATATCGGTCGCGATGTGCGACAATCATAGTTCTTCAATTCGGGCTTCGAGGCGGGATCAGATACAGATTGACATCAGCAATCGAAAGAGCGTACTGAAGGGATGCGGCCATCATTACAATGAATATCTGCACTGCCGTGACAGTTTCACTTGGCCTATCGGGTCAACAAGTAGCGTGTCTGAACTTGGGTAGCCGGCGTGAGAGTTTTTGAGATCTAGTATGTGACTGTTGCTTCGAAAATGCTGAGCTGACAGACGGATCGATCCCGATTCAGATACATAAGTCGGAGAAACGGAATTCATCGCTGCCCTGTCTAAAATTGATGAGTAGACAAGTTCAGGATCAGATAAGATGGTTACCAAGAGTTAAAACCCATGGCTTAGCATCCGTTCGGGTCAGATTGTTTTTGAACAGATCATTGGCCCAAGGAACATCCAATGCTATTCCTTCCGGGAAATGTAGGTAGCTCAGAGCAAGTCTAGCTCAAGTCAAGGTTGAGTATCAAGCTGTATCAAGCGCGACGAAGGTCGGATCACGGGAACTGCCGCTGCCGCGCCACAGTTTAGCCGCGCTTTCGATTTTTGGCTTCGATTTTCATGACTCGCCCCACTCAAGGCTAGAATAGCATCATGAACGAATGGTTCTATCATGGTTGTGCCTCTCAAGAATTTATAACTGTTATTCTTCTCAACTCGGAACATTTGATGCTGGTACTCGTTGTGGAAAATGCGGGACGACGAGTGCGTGTTTTTATCGTCCAAAACAGATACTGATCCTCTAAAGTTTATCAGAGCATTTTTATTACCCGACGTCAATGCATGAATTTGAATCTGGCACCCATAGAACGAAATATCCTCCTCCTCCTGTTTGCCGTTAATCGAGACGGTACAAACCTATCCGCCATTTCTCCCTTCCGTCTATTGCTTTGACGATGCTACAGCTTCGTGCTATAATCATAAGAGTTAAACTGCTTTCCTCCGTGTACAGTAAGCTAGACTATGTCTATACTGAGGTACTTAATACGCAGGTTTAGAGAGAAGATCAAGCATAGATTTACCTCATGACACATCCGAGTTCGTCCTGTTGCTGTTTGTTCACCTCTGCCGGTAGACAAGGCATTGACCACAGTTCAATGGACGGCGCAACCTTGGACATGTTCGTTACGGACAGTAGCTTGACAGGGTGTTACATCACACCGATTCGCACGAAGCGTGACATGTAAACCTATCATTTGATCCTCATCAGTACTTCAAGCTTCATAGTCCAGCCCGAATAATACCGCACTTTGTGGTCATCTCACCCATATCTTACCCGGGGTCCACAGAGCATCATGTCTTGATCAGCATCGGATGGTGCCCGCGGTGAACAGTGAAGATGTCGCTGCTCCTGCTCCTCAACCGTTCATCCCTCCTTGCGAGCTTTCGCGCTTGTCAATCACCCATGGACAAGGCTCTAAGTTTGCAAGTGTAGGCTACTTTCAGCTTGAATTTCCATTCTTGACATTCCATATCTTCAGAACTCTGTCCTGAGAAGCGTTCTGAATGCAATGTATTGCGTTTGTCAGCACCAGTATCAGGTATAGGGCTCTACAGCAGTGAGATCGGTCCTTCCGACTGACTGATATTCCGACCTCGTTCTTGACGCCAGGAAACTAAGACCGTGATGGCTATCCGTGGAAGCCATGGTTAGTCAAATCAAACTAGAATATTACGAGACCTTGTAGTGATACACAGACCCTTCAGCCTTGCTACATTTTCCTGGTCATCCATCATGACCACCGACACTTTCTCAAATCGCTTATCTGACAGTCGCCGTCCAACAGCCCAATATTGCCGCCGTATTCGGTCGATGTCTGCATGTTTAACACGTTCACTGCTGCCAAGTAGCGTGTATGTGTCGTCGGGTATGAGGAACTGATGGGTAGCTCGGATTGCAAATGTGTATGGCTCCCCATCCATGCTTTCAACAACCAACTCTCCACATCGGTCCCTCCCTTCTGCCAATTGCACATCCAATCCAAGCACATGTCCCTTTTCAATGCAAACCTCTGCAAACCAATCCTCGTCTGTCCCGTTATCACGCCGAACAAACCCTCCACAAAGGTGGTCCACGGGCAGAGGCTCCGTCATGACCTGCTCCCACGTGGGTCTCCATTTCTTTTGTCCGAGTCCTACTCCAGGATACAGCAAAAGGAAGGACTCTCGCATACTACCGTACATGGAATTCACCAGTGCCGTCCACGCATTCTCGAGAGACTCGGTCTCATGGTATGCTGGTATTGTCCCAGGGCCCAGAGGGAATGCAAGTCCTGCGACTTTGTCCACGGGATTGGTTGACACTCTGTTTCGCATGTCTGCCAGTCGATTGAATAAATCCCAGTCATTCCGCCCCAACCCTAGTAGCTGCTTGTGAAACCATTTCAGCAGCTCAGTCTTGTAGTTTCCCCCCTCATCTATTGGTTTTTCATGTATTAGTCCATCTGATGTATCCCCGGCAAAGATCCTCTCATCGCCGACCTCCTGGAGTGTCCATGCACGTCTAAACCAACACCGATCACCGTCCAAGTCACCCTCCTTCACACTCACAGGCAGTCCTAGCCCACTCAGGTAGATCACCACCCTTACACCCTCATATACGTATCCGATTGTGGGCACGTCCAGCCTCCACTCCATCGCACGCAGATCCTCCCTTGGTCCCCCCATCTGTCTTAAACAGAGGACATCCAGCCACATGTACTGGAGTCCCAAATTCAGCATCTCAATCCGGATGAGGTCGAGACTGGTGTCCTTCGGGGTGGGCACAGGCCACTCCTTCCCGTTGATAGGCGTCCACACATCCTCACGATGTTTCTGATCTACCCATGCATGTGATATCGGCTGCCAGGGGAGCCGCATCTCATCAGAAATATCGACAGTCCACCATGGCAGCACCCGATTGCTGTACAGGTCCCATACGCGTCGAGGTGGCAAAGAGGGTTCGACAATCCGGTTGCCTACCAGTGCTTTCCGTCGCATCTCCCTGTCGTTCTCTTCCCATCTGTGAAGTTCGTCTCGGATATTACTCCAGTCATCTGTGTACCATATCTGGCGAAGACGGCCATATGCTGTCCCAAAGTCGTAGTGCTTCTCAATGCAATCTTCCAGAATGGAGCGGAGAGATAGGATGTCGAGGGTATATGTCGTTCTAAGGGTCTCGTTCAGTCTATCTAATACCCCCTGAGCGCCGAGGGTAGCGCACGAGGTGTCGGCGAGGGAGGATGGTATAACAGGACGTCGACCCTTGTAGAACCGTTGCAATGGAACCTTTATGGATGATTCCCCCTGGCCGGTCTCAGTGAAGGCTGAGATTATGACCTTAGGAAATGCGATGCGCTGGTAACGTGTTATCAAGTTGCCATTGTGTATTTGAGGACCATCTGACATACCTTTGGCGGCCAACGATGACGACGAAACACATAAGACGTCGTATCAGAATCATCCGAAGTACCATCAGAATTCTCAGAACTGCTCTCAGAATCCGCAGCCAACGACGATGTTGGTTCTGGTAGCAAGTTAGATGATGAGATAGGTATCGCCTCCGAGATGGTTTTGCTAGTCATTGTAGTAGAATTACGGCGAGGCAGGTCATGCCTTTTCGGGTTGTCACATAACGGAGGTGTTCTCTTTTGGACTCACGTGGAGGCTATTCGTGTTCGACGAGGGAATAATCAACTGCCGAACAACTTTGGCAGATGGGGCACACAGTGTGGTAGGCGGCAGACGAACCAATGACGGTCTGCCAGCAACCCTCCGAGTTCCCGCGGGGATCACGATTGAATACCTCGCCACCCTCGGGATTTGTGTTCTTGTACAGCATTAGGTGCCAACTCATTCCCGGCTCAAAGTCTTGAAATTTGCGACGTCAATCATTACCGTCCCTCCTTCTGAATTGCTAGCACTGCTTTCAAAGGGCATCAACGATCTTGAAGTATACGAGTATATGTGAGACATCGGGCTTTTTGTGGCACCAAAAGTCAGTCGTCGTTTGACTTCTCGTAGGTATTCACTTACATGTTTGCTCATTCCTGTAGGTATTTCATAGTATATAATACTGTAATGTCTGTGTTCATCCCCATGTCGCTTTGCCAAAGATGTAAACCATTTTGCTGCACAGCCTCGCGATTCTAATAATATATGATCCATTCAGAAATACACATTTCACTCAAAGGAATAGCATCTGTTTCTGTGGGGTTGGGAGCACATTCAATAATGAAGCCGGACGAAAAGACGAGGAAAAAACATACCATGAAAGGATGTGTGCTCTCCGATTTGCTGATTCCATGAATAACGGCATCCGTTCGCCAATCCTGCTGGCACAGTAACGACCTTGCAGCAAGCGGACCCATCCTCCACTTCTTCGCTACCAATCAAGTAAAGCTCACAAATTCATCGCTAGGCGCCGTATTGTATTGACCCAGACCTGCGGACACCGGCTATTAGTCTAACATCGTATCGCCACAGGGAGAATTCGAACGTACGAATATCATACACATCGATTACTCGGGACCTGTGATATGTAGATGAGTAACATCACGGCGTGTAACTGAATACCTCCCAGCGCTAAACCCTTCTCAGAGTTAAGTGCCCAAGACGTACCGTCAGAAAATCCCGCAGTAGACTTCGAATGGTCTTAGAGTACATATCTGTGGATCTCTTCGTAAACAATATTGTTTTCCTTCGTGAAATATGAATAGTCAGAACGAACCATTGTGAACCGCAGAGGACCCTCTATCGTACCTGTTAAACCCGAGTCCAAACACCATCCATCTCTCAGAAGCCGCTCGAGCATGTTCGGGAGCAATAACAGTAACGTTCGTCGATTAGACGCGTACCAGTGATTAAGCCCATCAGGAAGATACCCCACCACATACGCCGACTTCGAACAGTGCGTGCCGAAGGAGCCATCATGTTTAGAGCAGGAGGAAGAGCGTCTGTTGAAGGAAGGTCAGTCGACGGCTCAGAACGAGAACCCCGAGTAAATCCCGAGATTTAGATACACGGACTTTGGACTGGGGTACGAGATAACGTGTTATGGCGACGGAAAGTTTTGGATAAATCTGGGGAAGATTGTTGGCCAGAACAGAGCCTAACAGAACCTGATGCCAAAATGTATTGAGTTGATTACGTCCACCACCTTGGGCGTCTCGTACTCCCGGATTTTCTCATCAACACCCGCAAGAAATGACATCCCGCTACTGTGAAGCGAGAGAGAGGGTCGGCCCGACGGACGGAGCCCTCGCCGTCTTTGTTCGCATACGGACCATGAATATTGCCAATCTCAGCAACAACAGAGCGGACCGCTGAGACGTTGCCTGAGGGAGGCCCCCCAGCCACGTTCCAGCCGACGTCACATCTTTGAATCCACCAAGAATGGCCTTCGTTGATCAAAAGATCTATCTTAGTACCAGATGAGATTATTGAATTTGCAGAACCGATATCAGTACGCACCTTCATCCCACGTATATCCAACGCCTTCAACTGTCCGCAATGACGGCCTTCGAAGGCAACTTTCTAAAGTATGAAGAACTTTATCATCGAGGTCGAACATAATAAACAAGGCTTACTGTCTATTTCTTCGGTATTCTGGAATCAAAGAGCCACACAGCCAGCAGATCCGCCAATGGCAGGCGTAGAAGGCATCTCCGCAAAGGGGATCCAATGAATACACAAAAATGATATTGTACGCTGGTTCGAGGCTAACGAGCTGCGATGGATTTGTCGGAAACAATGTGGCAACGGGACTGGATGCGCTATCGTGGCGGGGTACTCAGTCAAATAGCCATATTAATGCAGAGTGGAGTTGGAATATCGCGCGAGAATCCTTCAGCGAGCTGGCGTATGACAAACGGGCAAGAAGAGTGGTCGTGGTCGGATGTGTATGTCTCGCAGGCTAAGATATTCCTACCCTCGGAGAAGGCCCATCTCTGGTGGCAGCAGAGCTCTTGTGCAGCGGCTATAGTTCATGGCAGGACAAAACGTCTAGGGAACACAGAGCTAAGTGGAAATAGACATAGCGGAGAACAATGAACGCACCCTATACCCTCTCTCAATGATCCCTACCATTATCATCGCGTATGAACAGACCCCGAAGTCATACCGGGAGCGTTGTAGCGGGTGATAGCATCTCAACGTCGCTGTCCATCATTGGCCGGTGCGCTGGCTGTAGCGACGACCAAGTTGGCCTGCCGGTATTAACAAGGTCCTGTGCGAACTAATCAGCATGGCACTCCTAGCAGTATATGAGCGTATTCACGTAGAAATTGGACTAAGAAAGAGTCTCTTTCGATCGTCCAAACACGGTCGTCCTTCCTTTGCAGCTCGGTGATTTGGACAAGGGTCGAAGCTGAGTACAGTCATCGGGAGAGCAATAATAGTGCCAGAAGAAATGCAATAGACGTCGCATAGGATTTGGGAAGTGTGAGGCCAATTGAAAGTACGAAAAATGTGAATGACAAACTGGAAGGCTAAGATCAATGATGACATAAAGTAAGCCAGTCACTCTTCGGCCCGAACTTCCTCCTTCAACGCCGCCATGCCATGACTTTCCGACTCTCTTCTCTGTCGCGCCCGTTTACGCGTTCTGCACGCGTTTCCTGGATGAAAACTCTCTGTATCCACGGCAAATCATGACAATGGTCCCTGCGCACGCTCCCAAATCTCGCAACTGGATTCTTGAAACTAGGCAATCAAGACCCTGGATGATACTGGGCCTTTTTGGGCTACAAGTGCAGACAAATCCCGCCTTTCTACGCGAACGGCTATTGGAAAGTGCATGAAAACCAGCGAGATCTTACAGAGAAGTCCCTGGTTCACTGACGACGTGCATATTTTCTCTTCGAAAATAAGAGTCTGATCGTACAAACTTTATCACAGCATTATGAGTGCCCTGTCTGGGGAGTATCACGAAGTGTAAACTCGCATTTGGCTCCCTCTGAAAGAATTCTACGTGCTGTGAATCGTCAGACGCGTATGAAGTAGGTCGTAGTCTATGCGTTACGTGATGATACTCATCTTCGTCCAGGCTGACGATAATGGATGTTTTTATATGCATATCTGCACTCTTCGGACATCATATGTTCGAGTTCTCTAGTGAGCATATTAGGAGAGGCTAACATCGGAACACAGAATTACATCAATGTGCCACGACGCTTAAGATTCAAACGGCAGAAGTCTGTTATAGCTGTGCTTGAACGGCAGTGGAGAATAAACACTGGAGGATTTATGGACCCGCTTGCCGCAAAAGTGTCAGTAAACTACTGAAACGGTACCATTTCCTGCGTAGTCATGACACCGTTTGTTACGTGGATATCGGTAACTGATATCCAGTGGCACCGCTTCACTTGATACCGAAAGTTCGAATGTGTATATTTCACGTCCACGTACAACTTATCTCATTGCAGTGCGACAGGTACCGCTGTTCATCTGCTTCAACAATTCTGATATGGGAAATACATCGTCTGATAATGAATTAGGTTCCTAATTCGTCCGTAAAATTACATGAATAACATTGGACAATTTCGAACCCACATTGATTTCAATAGAAGCCATCCAGGCCGGAACTCTCTTCTCATGGAAAATTTTGAAGTTCAGACAATCAATCACAAGACAAAGGAGAGGACTTTCCTGGATTCTAAATTGTCCCTGCGAAGCACGTTGTTATCTAGCCCAAATTTCCCCTGCTTATCTAAACTGGGGTCCTGGGCAGCTTAATATATATTAACGAATCATAACTGGATAATTTTGATGGCCAGGGGACCTGGGGACACGTAGAATTCTGCGTTTGCACTTGCGTGCATGGGTTTGCGTTTTCACGCGTGCATTGTCACGTCTGCAAGAGCGTGACAGAGATGGGTTTGTTGGGTGTCTTGCATATTTGCGCTTACAAACACCTGTAACATGAGGTTATTACGGGCCAGGAGAATTTTGCGTTTGTGATTTGCGTGCTTGCATTCATTTGCGTTCATTTGTGTTTCTTCAGCGATCATTTGCGTTCCTATGAATGTGTTTATGACATCATTAATGCATGTTAGTGCATATGAATGCGAGGGAAATATATGCACCAGAAGCTTTTTGATCCTTAAGAGCTTTGACTACTGTTCCGGATAGATTACGGTGTTGATTTAAGTGTTTGAGACCTAATAAACAGTAAATCACCTAACTACCAGGTCCCCTTAGCTAGTCCCACGGTCAGGTTGCATCATAATACACAAGAAAATCAGTGGAAGCCCGTACACGAGTCAAAGTACGTGAACACATGCACTGATCAAAGTAACGCAAGCGTTTCAATCATGAATGCACGCGTTAACTTGATCTATGCATGCGTTCAAGAGCAAATGCAAGCATTCTGCGTTTAAGCAAGAACGCAAATGGTAAAACATCCTACGCATGCGGTGCAAAGAGAACGCAAGCGTTACAGGGTGAATGAAGCGGTGGGCCATCGCAGGGCATGGCATATCCGAGTCCTGACTCAATCGGGGGTGGGCTGCCCTGCGTGGGCCCAACACAGAGTACTTTATATTGAGTGTGAAAAAAATACCTGACCAAGCAGCCGTGAGTAGGGTATACAGTTGCTCGAGGCACAAGAACCAGATATATAACCAGCAATGCATTCTGAACTGCGCACTACATACACCGGGACGCTATGGAAGATTTCCAAGACATGGCGAACAAACTATGCCAATTGAGGCTCTGCAACAGGCAAATGAAGCAGACAAGCCAGCCGGTCCTCAACACCATGCCATTCCGTGCCAAATGCAATTGTGGGCGTATACGACAGATGTCAATCAAAAAATCACGTCGTAAACAGGCGAACCGGGAGCGGTAGCACAGACGAGTATAATGCATGTTGTTCATCCTCCACTGCAACTCGACAAAAACGGCACAAGCGCCAAACACAGGGAATGTATGGGCAGTATCGCTCCGACCACCGCAGGAGTTCTACAGCGACCACATGAGAGGACATAAGCAGATGTGTAAGCACTTTGCGATGCACTGGGATGGTCACACTGAGACGAGAACAGCGAGCAAGGTCTTTTTACAAGGTTGTAAGCCAATAACACCAGGGATGTGTTTCATGGACAGACGAAGCATGTAGCCCTTAACCATGCCTTCAATCTCGTCATTTAGTGACCTCAAGCAGACAGCCTCGATGCTGGCGATGACTGACGACGCCAATGGGACAGAAAGATCACGTCAGTTGAGAACAATGGACGGAGCCAACCGGAACAGGACACGCTGTAAATCTCCGAACCAAGAAGGCAAACGAGGTGCACGGAGAGCGATTGACTCGTGCAGGGCGAGAGCTGTGAGATGATCGTCAGACAATCCGATGAGATAACGAAGATACCGTAATGCGAGAATGACGCAGCGTGAAAATGCAGAGGTATGATACCTAAGAATCATTCAATAAGGGCACGAACAAGTATAATTGGAAGAAACTCACCCGTCTCTCATGTAAGAAGGCCACGCCAGTCTTGGGGTGGACACTAAGCAGATGACAGAGAAACGTCAACGAGACTTGGCGCAGTTCCTCGGAGATGGATCACAACTTGCTCGCTGCCTACTCCACATAGTCAGTAACCAGAGCAATCAATGAGCAGAAAGCACACACTGAAGTCTTGCAAGATTTGTTTAGTAGGCATTGTAACAACATGCTCAAAACACGCTTCTGAGCTGAGAACATGTTATCGGTGGTGACGTTTTCCCTCCAACTATCCGTGTATCTCGTGAAGCTCAGCGACCCTCCACTCTCCTGCTCAGCGACTTGATTATTCTAGGGATAAAACAATAACGTGCCTACTCATTCTTTGTCATCTGGATATCCTTGGGCAAGCATGAGATGTGAAGGAAAAATTAGGAGACAGCCAAGGAAGAGCAATCGATGCTCAAAAAAGAACGGGTAACAAGTGTGACATGTGACAACCACGTGGACGGAGCACGGCATGCCCGGCAAGGAGAATTGTCGGACTATCGCAATCATGCACTGCCACTGAAGAGTTCAGGTTAGCATAGACCGAATCCTGTATACACAGGACTCGGAATGCAAATGAACGCAAATGTGACACACCTGTCACGTTTGCGTTTGACACCAGTTTAACTCAAGTTCGACTCCAGTGTCGCTAGCTTTTTTGCCCATCCTGGTCCTGTATTACTTATCTGTGCACTTATTCTGGCATGATGTTACTCAATGTTGACTCATGTACTCGTATTTACTCTGAAAAAGTGTACTGACACGATACATCTCCTATAGACTATCATTTATGAGTTAAATCATCATCCCTCATTTTGCAACAGACACACTTAGCTGGTGGCTGGTATTCCTCACTATCATCAGTGGGCTTTAGCTCGACCGACTCTGCTGGGATTTTGGATACAGTCTGGTGCTTTCTGGAGTACCCCTTCTCAGCAATGTGGGTCTTGGGCATGTTAGCCTTTGTGCTTGTTCCCTTGCCTCTTCCTTCTCGAGCTGGGTTCTGTGCAATTTTGCTAATTCTTCTTTATCAAAGTCTGGCACTACCTGTAAAAAGAATTAGTCCAACTGTGCTCAATTTATTTCTTGGAAGCTTACTTCAAGTTCTAACTCATTTCATTCACAGGTTTCCTTCTCTTCCTCTGGTCCAGGGCTATTCCAAGGATACCAATTATCCTGGTGTATACCAATGTCTAATCCCCATTGATGGTTACCTGAAATTCCCACATCCTCCGAAGTGTCAAACATTCTCCTCTCCAGTAAGACAAAAGCTTCCATGTTGACATCGACCACTTCAGGCTTTATTTTCCCATCTGTAGTAGGCCCTGTAAAATCAATTAATCGCTCCCACACCTTTTCAATAACAAAACAACTGAGGCTCTCACTTTCAGTCACGGAAGGACACTCTTCATCCTGTAAGAATAGTTCTCAATGCCTGTATGCAATGACAAGTGTTCATGCATGGGAGATGGTGAGACCAGTAGCCCAGTCTAGTGGACGCTCTTTGCTGATCTTCAGGATATGGTGGAAGAAGTAGCTTTTGATTCATGCAAGATCGTTAAGTGTCAGGCCTCCAGTCCAATGTGTGATGAGGGGTTGCTTTTTAAGTGAATTCAACCATGCCTTGGCTTATATAAGGCATCGTCTACCTCATTTGGACTGTCAATGAGTTGCACCAGGACATTTTGATGTGGGTAAAGTGCTTTATCAATTTCTGAATTGAATTCCAATGAATATGGGTTCATGAGGAACTCTTCTTGGATTCAGAGTCTATTACCAGAAGTCAGGAGGTGATTTTGGGCCTGATTTTTTTCTGGCAAACACATTAGTGCGAGAACATTAAAGAATATCATTACAACTCATGAAGATACTCATGGAAATTTTGTGGTGAGACGTCAAGACGAGGGCTCTTGCTGCGGCATGATTTTGAGCCTAATTTGAATATTGAATGAACAAGGTGGGAAATTGCATATTGAATGACATCAATGGCATGTGCTAGCAGCATGGTCTCAAAACATGCACAAAATAATCGTAACACCAATTTATTGAAGGACTAGGAGCTTGAGTATCTGCGAAAGAAATTAGAGATGGCCCAAGCGAAGTACAACTATTATTGAATGGCTTACAGTATAAACTACGAAAATCAGAGCTATGAGTTATAGCTACCTTCAAACCCTTGCCCTCTATCATCGCTTCAAGCCCTGGGAATATTTACCATGTGATGGAACATTAATGTCAAGATTCCACCGCTGCAAGACTCGAGCTCGACTCAGCAAACCCTTTTGACTAGGAACAATCATTGGGACTATTAACTGGTGAAGCAATCTGAGTCTGTTGGAGAAACAGTAGCATAAGCAAGAAAGCTTACAGCACAAGATAGATAATCGATGCAGACGTGGTGGTAGAGCGTGAGTTCTGAAATGGGTTCTTAGATGCCTGATCAGTTTGTGATGGTGGCTGTACCTATTGCCGTGCTCACTATCATCGACATTTCTACATGTTGAAACTGGATTTACAACACACAATGCACAGGTCTAGTAGACTTTTGAACTCAGGATAGGCATCAAAGACTCAAGAGTGTTGATCACGTCATGCATGCAAATGATGTCACACTCAGAAATGCAAATGCAAATGCAAATGGAAACTCGCAAGGGAATGCAAGCTCGCAAGGGGAAAACGCAAAATTCTACATGCCCCATTATTACCTAGACTGTAAGTAAGACTTACTGTGTATGATATTTCTATGCAACATAACATCGACAACAGTCATAATTGACTTCTCCTGTGAGTCCTGTGGTGTCAGAGTTTCTGTAAAGTTGAATCCATTAATGTTCGAGCTGGACAAGTGCCGAAACTTTAAATATAAGAGCACACTGAGCTATTAAGAACTGGTAGAGGCCGTGAGGTATGATAACTTTCAGTAAATACTTCGCTACCATTGCAATTCCATCAAGGAACAGGCTGAAGAAACTGAGAAAAATCCTGGCTAGAAAAGGGCAGCCTGGTTATGACAACTAGAATACATCATAACAATGAAGTTCCTACCTAGAGTGAGCAACTAGAAGCAAAAACAGGGAGGGGAAATCATAGTGATTGTAAGTCAACTAGTTCAACTCAGACTTGAATGCATCGAACCCACCAAACACAAATGTGTCACAACACTGCCACACATTTGCGTTTAACCTTGAATGCATGCATTTTCCAAAGGAACTCATGTGTGCATTATCTTAACACTTGATTTCAATGTTTAGATGCATGCATGAGTCTTTGCATTGATTTTAGAGGTGCCTGATTCACTCAAAGTTGAGAACAGCGAAGGGATCACAAGTATTTCGACATAAAACAGCACTATATTCTTTATGATACTGGAATTGACTAACATGTATGCATTCATAGCCTTTTCATATGATTCCCCTTCATTCTTGAGTCATAGGAAGTCATGGAGATATCTCCAGGAAACTCAGAAAAGTAAGTCAATTTTCAACAGACAACATAATTAACCGGTATCGTTGGAATGACACTAGCTATCAGGACACTGTGCATCTAAACATGTCGATAGGTATGCAAACACACAGAAGTTAAACTCACGCAAATGCAGACGAATGCAGTTGAACACATGCATGCAAGTGTCGAACGCAGAATTCTCTTGGCCCAGGATGTGGCTACACGTTGAGAGATCATCCCCAAAATTTGCATTGATTTTCACCAAAGGATCAGAGGATAGACAATAGCGAAATGAGGAGCCAAAGGGAGCACAGCTGAAGTTGGTATTCCATAACGATACAAAGGGATTCCTCAAAAAAAAATATTGACATCCAATTTTTGGAGAAACATGGTATGCATCAATTCCGATGAATGAGAACAACTCTTGGTTGAGGGCATAGTTATAGATAAACGGAGTTCCATCCTGCGTCACTGGTATGTATAATAGTTGGCTTCGATATGAGTCTATGATCCCACAATCCTTCTGTCTGTGCTGCTCTCCCCTGATGGTTGAAAATATCAAGTTAGAGAAAGGAATAATAAAAAGGAAGGTAAAAGTGTCCCGTTTTTGAAGGTGGGTCAAGAGTCAGTCAATCTGGAGATGTAGTAGGGAAGCAAAGATTGTGGCTTGTCGCTGAAAGATGAGAAATCCAAAACATGACATTGATAAACGCTCAATGCTCGCAACAGATGTCTGTCAAGGCCATGCACACAAGCATAAATATCTATATCATCTGTTGCTGTAGTCAACCAGTGCCTAGATGAACTGAACCAACAGAGGAAACTAAAGCTTACACAAAGTCTCTCCGCCCATTAAGCAAAGACATAGGACCACTTGTGTGTGTACTTTTTGCTAGGGCACTTGTGAAGCATTCGAATTGGCTATCCTTGATGTCATAGCCCAGGTCTAGGAGTGGTTGCCGATGCAGGCGATGAGATCATTTGAGGACCTCATACACACAGTCATTGGATTGTAGGAAGGTCATATTCCATGGCTGCAATACCCAGCAGCTCGCCGCCTTGGAGTGATAGTCATGTCACAACTATGCAACCATGTCTTGGGGCAAAACATCAGCTTCATATGCAGTGGCACATTCTTCCGATGATGCCGGTTTGGGCCACACAAAATGATAGGCTTTCGAGCAAAATGACATGGCATACAAGTTTTCCATTACTCGGGACCTGTGGAAAGAAGATGAGCATCTAGCACCACTCCTAATAGCTCCTATCTCACAGAAGCTGCTGTGATGTACGGTGAGCTATGGAAGACGAGGGTCTGTGAAGAAGAAGACAGTTAAAGGAGTAAAAGTATTAGAAAGAACGGACTCAAGGGGACATTTGTAATCAAGAGGTCTGGATCCAGGGGTTGCTCGTACCTCCCAATTGTACAGGCTGTCTCCCACGAGTGGTGCCTGTAAGAGATTGACGAATCAGTACTTTGAACCAAGAAGAATGGAACAGGACTCATGGATCTCTACATAGCTTGCTCTGTACCATGACAGTGCCTAACTGGGCAATGGTTTACCTCCTACACACGTGAATGATCTCAAAATAGCTTGGCTCATTTGTATAGCCTGCACAGGAAACACCAAGTCATCCTTGTCGATACACAAAGGTATCAGCAAGTTGTTGTAGAGCAGCCAGGTTTCGAAATAGAGAGGCATATCTTCGGCGCCTATTTGAATGCTTGCTACTTATTTATATTAGGTATACTACCGCAACCTAATGGTGCCATGAAACTCACAGAAGTGGCTTAGGAGTATGGATGCAATGGTATCTGTCGCCTGATCGATGAACGGCATTCTATAGCGAGGACATCTGAAAGTGCGCACACAACCCGAATCCTGAACATAGAGGTTAGATAATGCCAGACCCTCAGGCGCGTCTAAAGATTAAGTGGAGGGTATGGACCTGGTTCTCTGTGCAAGAGCGATTCTGGCTGAAGATACACCATGTGCCAATTCAGATGGCCACAAGGGGACTGTGCATGGGAAACCTTTCTCCAAGGTACCTTCCAAGATCTCATTGGAAATCCACCAGATGGCATATTTGATGACTTTGCAAAGATGTGGTAAGTATATAAGGCATAACCAGAAGCATAAAATAGTTCTGATGCCGATGACATCATGACATTGTTCTGGTTAACACCATGTCCCGACTCCCAACCATGTCCTCCAGATTTATCCAAGAGCTATATTCATAAATGTTCGGTTTCATTGGCCTAACACTATATTCCATACCATGGTCCTAGTGCGCATATCCAAACCTCAGGGGGTTTCTTGCTCTCAGCTGTCAACTCAAGTCAACTGACCTTCCTTCCACAGACATTCTTCCTCCTGCTCTCACATATATGATGGCTCCCTTTGTGCATGCAGTTCAGAGTTGGCATAGGTGGTGGGGTATCTTTCCCATCAGTTGGCACTCCACTACGTGTCTAATCGAAGAACGTCACTCCTATTGCTCCTGAACATTGTCGAGCAACTTCTTCTGACAGACGGAAGGCCTTTGGAATCAGTTTTGGCAGGTAAAATGGAGGGTTTGTGCCCAGGAAATCGTGTTCTCACCACTCTTGCTTGATGGGCGAAAGGAGTGTATTCATGATTGATATGTCTGGATCTACGCCGGACTTTTCCATTGTAACTTGTCATTTACAACATCTTTTAGGTGCCTAACTTTTATCATGGTTTAATGCTGGCAGGTATGGCGGTGGCTCTAGGTTGCCGTTACTGATTTTTATCTTCTTTCCATAGGTTCAGAGTATTAGCTATGATACATGCCAGCAATATGTGATCTCCCTGCAGTCGAGTTCGCATTCGCCCAGGTTTGCGTCAACATAACACAACAGCTGGCAATCAATCTTCAAGCGAGCTGTGGCATGAAATCATCTTCAGTTAAACGATCTTCCATGAATCTCGGCCCTTCATCTCTCTTTTCTCTGTCATTTCCTCAGCTAAATGCGTCTCCATTGCTACTGGAGCTACTCAGGGTATTGGCAAAGCAATCGCTCTTCAATTAGCATACAATGGGTTCGATGTTGCCATGAACAATCTCCCACTGCCTGACAAGATCCCCAAGCTGAAGGAGGTCGAGGAAGAGACTATCAGGAAAAAGGTAGCAGAGTATTGTCCCGTCCAGCAACATCAATGTCAAGGGCATGGTGGAAGGTACCATAAATATGCTTGGCAGACTGGAAGCGGTAGGTTGCTTCATATTCATTTCGAACTATCTCAATTCATGGCAATACTACAAATACTCTGCGTCCCCAAGCTTGTCAATTTTGAATGGCACTGTCATTGCAATGTCTCCTCCATGTCTTACATGGTAGCCCTCTTTATTTCTGCCATGTAGCATGAGTTCCTTGCCCTTGACAAGGAAGACATCACTTTCCCTTGGCTTTGAGGGGATTTCATTACCCTTGTTGTCGCTAGTGATGCTGCTCAAGGAGTTGAACACCTCCCACCCTGCTTGTCCATTTCCTCTCTCATCCCATACATCCTTACCACCACCATTGGCACTTATCATTCTGTAAAGCCATTGCAGTATCACAGCCATATTTCTTGACCCTTGTTATCCCGGGTTGACATTAGGATCTGTGGCATCTGATGTCAGCGAGGTGCAGCTGGTCTGTGACAATCAAGATTACGGTAAGGATTCAGATATAATGGGAGGCATTTACTGTCACTTTCAACTCATGCACTAGTAGATAATGTTGCTACAACCGTCATTACTCTTCGCAATGAGCCATTGAGGCCAGTAGGCTGAGCTGTATTAGTGACTCGATGGCCAATCAATCCAGTCTTCCAGTCTTCCATGGGCAGCTGCAAGTTCCAACTCTGCGTGCACGGATTTAAGTATCTGGCCCAGCAACAACCCATCCAAAGATCACAAGTTCAGTCTTCCCACCAAATAGCCTCATCGAGTTACTAGAAGAAGCATGTCACTGACAGTGGGGCCATAAGGAGGACTCGAAGAAACAAGTGTGAAAGTAATATAAGGGTGGTACATATGAAAGAAAATACAGGATGCGCAGATTCAAGAAAATTCAACTTCAAGCATGACTGTGACCTTGATATCATATTTGGGAAGTGCACCTGGACAACATACTTCCCCCCATTGACACGCTTGGAAAGTGTTCACACATGTAATTTTGCAAAATGTATCAATACATACATTTTATAAAACCTAGATACCAAGGCAATGAGAGATACCTTAGAGTGCAATGTCCTAAGTGCAGGCAATGAATTACCTTGAGTGATGTTTGGTGGAGCACATGGCTTAACGGTAGAGTGATACTATAAGGGTCACACTAAGTATAAAGTCCCAGCACTTGACACTGAGTACACTGACAATGCACATGGGATGTGCACTAAGAATAGAACCAGAGAAGCTCAGGAGATAATTAATACTTTGCGTAACCTTGATCTATGACGTTGACGAGGCTGGTTATGGGCACTCGTGAAACTAAGTGCGGCCTAGCGTGAGCAACACTCTAAACCACTACTCAATCCCACTAACACACACACACACACCAATCTCAATAAGTGCGGAAGGGAGCAAGGAATTTAATTCTACTTGCGCCCTGACAGTATCTCAAAATATCTTAGAGAGCTCGCTAAGTAATGCAACGCGATCGCGTACAATTGTCAAGTAAATCTCAATTTCTCGGTTTCCTCGGAGCTTTTACAAGAGAGCACGGCGAACCACGCAACCCTCAAGGCAAATGATATTTCAATAGAAAATACACAGGGACACGCAGATCCGCAAAACGATCAAGTTCATTCAGTGAGCTCGCTAAGATATGAATCGCTGCTAGGTTCTACTGCGTGCGACTTCGATTCCTTTCCTAGCTCGCTAAGTCTGAGTCCTAAACTCGTCGCGATAGAGGCCCTTGGCACTCTTCAATCACAGTACACAATTCCTTTACTAAACGTCCCCACGAGTCCTCACACACAGTGCGCTCGCTCTAACAACGGTGCCGCGAGGTCCAACTGCGCACACCTGTCACGCTTCATGCAACTGCTAGAACAGCTCAAGCTGGCTGATTCTCTCGTACTACTCCTCAAGACCTACTCAGAGGCCGGCACAACACAATTCTCGTCTTACTACTGAACCAGAAAATGGAACAGAGTTTCTCTCAGATGTTTTCTCTCAGGTTTCTCTCTAGAGACTGGCGCAGCTTCACTGACACCGGGTCTCGTTCGTTCTCAAGTAAAACTGAAGTTTCGTATCCAAAATGTCTCTCTTATTTCAATTTCTCTAGTGAGCTCGCTAACTCTCTGGTATAGCCGAGACTCGAAGTTACTAACTCTTATGCGTCGCAACAAGTCCAGATTCACTGAAAACTTTATTACTGTACGTGGGGGGTAGGTAGCTTGTTTTAATACATGAAAATCTGCCCTACTTATACTACAAGAGATTGATTGTTACAAATGGGTTATTAGTAAATACTTTTTGTGTTGGCCGATAATTCCTCGTCCGAAACGTCACAGCGCTCTTGGCAGAGCACCGCTTTCTCTCTGTTTGGTAGTCTCAAAGGACTAGGCGGCGTCAACGTCGCTCGCCCGACAGCAGGGGCTGTCCGCGGACTAGCACTCAATAGCTGTTTAACGTGTGATCATTGATCACACGTCATTCTTGTTTCTCTGTTCTGTTCCGAAGGTGACAGCATCATAGTCTAGACACGGTAACCAAGAGATGCATCGGAATTCTAGTCCGCTCGCTAATCCCTTCGGCCAGTACCTGTTTCTAGACCATGCCCGGTGGTTCTCTTGATTATCTCTCGCGTGGTATCGCTTCTCCGGATCTCCAGGGTCTATGCGTCATTGATTATCGACATGTAGTTATCTAAATTAGCTTCGGTCCGAGTACAAGCATGTCCCACCAAGTCTGAATCCCTAGTGCCAACGGATGTTATTGCAAGCGAGCTCGCTAGTCGGCCTCATTGCCGTGCATGCCCGTGAGGTACAGTGCAGCGGCGAAGTCCTATGTTTTTAATTCCGTGGCTTCTTTTCTGACAGAAGGGTATCCTGACTCAGTGACCTTGCTTCTTCTCGTGCCGCTTGCACTGTCAGCGAGCTCGTTAAGTCTACACAGTGCCTAAGTGTAATTTATTGATTTTCGCAAAATTACACGCTTAGACACGCTGCAGGCATGACAACGTGCAAGGCACTGCCATGCCGGTAGCTAGTGCTCTAGACCTCAGGATGTCAGAATCAGAGTAAAACCGATGTCTCTGGCTTCAGCCGAAGCATGCAAGACCTAGACAAGGAGCTGGTTGCCCTGGATACCATGGAAATCACTAGAAGATATTATTCCGAGACACACAAGCTGCACAGTATGCTAAAACCCCGAGGATATACCAAGCGATGTCAATATGCATGCAGAGCACTGCTAATTGATGTCATGCCATGGAGAAACCAGAGTCTGGCCCCAAGTCAGAGCTCTGAGCAAGAACCAAGCTATGGCGTGATAGCAACGACATGCATGGGACCCAGGAAATGGAGTTCCGCAACCCAAATAATACTATATATGGTGGTACTAATTTGTAGGACGTAGACTAGATAAATAGCGTGGTATAAATTGTAGTGTACAAGTTTTGGACCCCCGTTGTAGTTGTGTGCAAGCCTTTGGCTTAGCGCTCTAGCTTCAGGAGTAGTTTGTAACTTCGAGTGAGAGAATAGACCTTTTATTGATAACATTCTGAGTGACTTGAGTATCGCGCAAGGCATAGAAAGCTAACGTGGACTTGTGTATGGCTTGAGTGATTGGTTGACTTGTGCTCTACCCTGAGAATAAGAGATATTGTGTCATTGCAGACACGCTCTTGAGTTTTGAGGGTTTCTTGTGATGTGAGGTGCTACAGGCAGCAGAGGTTCAAACCCTTTGGCTTGTGGATGGTGTTTCTTGATTGCACGGTGATGAGCCTCCAGGCTCTGTACGCTCAGAATTCATGGATTTTATGCAATAATTACCGCTCCTGTCCACCCAATGGACTCTCAGTAAACCAAAGATTGCACACAAGCTCATACCACTCTCATACTACGGCAACCACTCCTCATGCGCTTTGTTATCCATCCCATCTCGTTACGCATCACAATTACCGTATTCCATCATGGCAAGGCACCTTCGATCGCAAATCACCCTAAAACGGAGTTGCCACATCACTTCCTATCAGCACATTGACGCATCAATCAATCACTTAATGAAATGATGTGATTGCCGCAGCCACTCATCCATCCACAATATTTCGAGCACACGGCCATTACAGACCGCGTTTTACTAAGGCTGTTACTTCGCCAAGACATGGAGAAGACGTAGACCCAAGTGTACACCTCAGCACAAAAGACATACCTCACCAGTCCGCAGTTAAAACAGCACCTCACAATCTGTTCATCGCTCCAAGAAACCATATGGTTTTCATCCATACGTGGCAACGTCAACAAGTTGCTGTTACTTTCGAAGTCGAGAGACCATATGTTGACCACGAAATCTACTAAGCCACAGCCTTACAGCCTGACTAAGTCGCGCATACTTACTCTATTTATAAATTCGTACTTGTAGCATAAAAACTAGCTAGAAAATGTCGTTTAGAGTTAGCTTAGAGCCAGCTTGTAGCCAGCTTATCATCAGCATCGAGTCTACATCACCCACCACGTCTATCGATAATTCTGCTACGTTTATTACCGTTTCACAGCAATATACCATTTACCCCAGCATATTCTCAATTGCACGTCAACTCTTAAGCTCACCAGAGTTATTCCACGGTTTTTGACTGTGAAGAGTTGTTTGACACCCGCTCCTCACTCTTGACACTATTGGTACACGCTCGTATTGTGCCAATATGTGATTACCGCGCCATACCTCGCCCACTTTTATCTTTCATAGGCCGTTATCATTTCAACTTCACAGCATAGGATCGTTTCACGTTTTCACTTTCACCATCGTATCGTCGCCCACTTGGGTAGTCTCCGAGCAGACTTAGGATCGTTTTCGCACCAGTATAGGACCAGTTTCAGCATAGTTTTCATATAGGAAAGTCCCTCGAGTGGACTTGAAGGTTAGTTTTGACATAGAATAGGATTGCTTCAGCACAAGACCAGTTTTCGACATCGACATCAGTATTGCCATATTGTTTAGGACCAGTACCCCACCATCGCCAGTATATTTCCGTTCTCGCTCTCAGTACCATCGCCCAGTTTCCGCATTTCCACATTTATTCTCAACCCCGCACCCTCAGTACTTCGTTGACGTTTTCTCTCAACATATCTAGCCACCATTACACATTTTCTCATCGATTCCCTACTCCCAGACACAGTTTCATGTGTTTATTTCCGTTCTCGTCACTCGTTTCGCAAGGATTACCATCTAGCGATGTTTTCTAGTCTCGTTTCGCGTTTCTATTACAGATTCGTGGTATTAACGTCATACCTGTTTCTGTTCTCTCTCGTTTCGAGAGATCCCTACCGGCTTACAGCCAAAGCTACTAGTACTCGACTACCAAGCAGTACTACTTCGCTGACTGAAAAGTTGCAGTGTATACTTGTGTATAGAGGAATTGATTTACTGCACGGAGGTGCCCCGAACCCACTCGCACACACGATCGCCTTGATTGCTGTGTTATCATGTTAATTATCCAATCTCATTCTGAGTTGGTATTGCCGTTGCCATGGAAGTCTAGGCTCATCAACGTTGTAGTCATTGTCGGTGCCCTGCCCATAAACCCTGACCCCATCTCTACCGAAATCATCCCACTTACACTCGATGACCACCCCGACTGGTGCCATCGTCTCCTCACCCCCGCTTTTGATGGTGCAGAAAAGATGGTGCTGACTGTTTCACCCATGGACGCCGCTGTCGTCGCTGACGTCCCGCCCAATGGTCCTGGTCCTACCCCTGCAAACAAAACTGTTCCCACCCTTGTTCAACAGCCATCCCTTTTCCCCCACGATGACATCATCATCGCCCACGCCGTGTTCAATGTCCTGGCCCCATCCCTGCAATCCCTCTATTCTCACTCAACGGCCACACCAACAGGCATCATCTTCTTGTTACCCCCATTTTCGAGGGTGCTGGACATGATTGCGCTGTTGGATTTCACCCACAACGTCGTTACTATCGCTGACGCCCTGCTCATTGATCCTGACCCCGCCCCTGCCAAAAAAAAAACCCCCCCGTCATCGCTTGTTGGCAACCCCGTTCAGTGCTGTCATTTCATCACTCCTGTTGTCGAGAGTGCTGGAGGTGATGGCACTGTCCATTGATCCGTTGGCACCACTGTCGTCACTGATACCCATTTCAAAATATCCCTACTTTTCTTCATTCTTCCATGGCCTCCATCATCACTTTTGTACAACAGTTTTTAAAAATTCTGTGGTGTATTTACATTGATGTACTCTTACTTAAATCACTGAAATAAAATTTCTGGCTTCAATTTCCAATGATTAAAATATTTTGAGAACGAAAACCGTGAAAGTGACATACTTGAAATCCCAGAAAGGTCCTCATTATGAGCCGAAATTGGCCATAAAATCAATACCCATACAAAAAAAAAAATTCCGGCCAAAGATGCGACCCAATATAGCTGTGCTACCAGCCCAATTCCAAGGAAAAAGGCCCCAAAGCCATGGTGGTGGCTGTGCCACTAATTAGCAGTCCAGATGGCATTGCCTCAAATGATGATCAGCATAGAGAAAGGGTCAAATCCTACAGCATGGCCTGTGAATACCCATTGTCCTGGTCCTTCGCCATTGCCTTTGATTCTCCTTAAAGTCGCTGTTGCTCTGAGTGCAGCCTTTTTGTGTTTTTGATGAATAGAATCGTATATTGTGGACGTCTGAGCAGGATTGTGTGGGGAAACATTAGCGCTTGAAGCAGTATACCTGTTTCTGAACTCACCTGAGTGTGTGCTTTGTTGAGAAGAACTATCGCTCTCAGTATCGGCTTCATCCTGTGCGTCATTTTTTCCCCCTTACGACTGCCAGTATGACCTGCATTTTTATTATGTCATGATTCTGAACAGTTGCGGCTTCGCTGGAATATAGCTGCATATACGACGTGTTAGGTCATGCGATATCTGTGGATAATTCATGAGCTCACCGTCTCTTTCCCTCTCCATCTACCTTGCCTCTGAAGTAGCGGATGATGTTTTCTTTGGTGTGCGCTAGGTCCGGTTGTACGAGTCACTGGAGCATGCCCTTGGGGTCTATATCCCTCATGATAGTCAGCACCTCTTCTCTATCGCTTTCTCTAACTCTTTTGAAGTATCTGTTCGTGCTTTCCATTGCCTCAAAACCGTGGAACATCGTGGGGTGCCCATTGCTCCAGTGTTCCCTGTTTGAATTCTCTTTCTGCTGTCAGGCTCACCTCACGCATTGCTGCCATTGCTTCCATGAACGAGCTTGCCCCAAGACCTGCTATCGTGAGTTTTTGCAATAGTATCACCAGCTTATCCAACATAGCCCTTTGCCATCGTGAGTATCCTCACTTATGGTGACATGATGTGAACTCACTTTGGTAACCTGTACAGGGGGGGGGGCAGGTCTAGACCGCTAATGATCCCATTCACTGTGACATTTCACAGCGAGGTATGTGGACGAAACAGGTATCGTTGATACGCCGTCTACACGTTCACACCTAGATTTTGCGAATTTGTAACAATACAATTGCATACCTATCCTATACTAGTGATAGTAAAAGGACTATAGCTGAGGCTTCGAGCTGATAGTTACAGCAGTATGCGACTAGTGAAGCCAGGACTTAGATGCGACACCACTAGTGGGTCAAATCTACCAGCTGGCCGTACTAGTGACTTGAATACTAGCCGGACTAATTAATATAAGACCACTAGTAGACGAGTATCGCGACTAGCACACCAAACAAGAAGCAGAATACACAGATCTCGTGAAGTTCAGTCACTAGCAGACCGATCAGGGCAGAAACACCTAAGTCAGGTTAACTAGTCACGCAGCAATCTCGAAGCAGGACTTAGAAATGAATTAACAACGGATTAACGTTATGCCCAGATCCGACTAGTGCGATCAGATCTACTACGATCGGTACTAGTATAGCCCGGCTGCGCTTTCGATCACGGCCGACTACGGTTGCAAGCACGAGGATGTGGCTAGTCGTTCATCTCCGGCGCTAGTGGCGCATTGCTGGGTCAAGGACGCGAGATTAAACCGCTAGCTGAGTTTCGTGGCTCACTAGTCGTCCAATAGTAATTTCTAGACCGACTATTGCGTGTTTATGCGCGATGTTTTGGGCCTAGCCAAGAAATCAGTACCGAAAATACCCCACTAGTGTAGCTGTTTGTGTCACTTTGTACCTTTCTTTACAGTATATAAGTAGTAGAATAGCCACTCGCACGGGGAGGCAAGCCATCCCTGCGATTGCGAGTGACTAACAAGAGTTTAGTGCCCCAATTAAAGGCTTTTGTGCTTAACCTCAACGAAGCGGCTACTAGTCGCTAAGTTACCTATAGAATTGAGTGAATTGAAGTCCCTTTTGAGCAATACTATTGTGTCCTGCAAAGACCAAGAGTGTTTCGAAGTAATTCTTGCAATTTCTCAAAGTTAAAGTATTATTCTTAGGCCAAGAGTGCCACTAGTAAGCTAGAGTGCAAACTAGTCAAGTGAAGATCACTTGTAGGAAGTAGTACAGGGCCAAGAGAGCCATTATTACGAAGCAGTCATAGTCCCAACGAGCGCAGTAGCTCAAAACCAAGTCACATTCATTCAATTGTGTCTTACCCACCCCACTAGTGCGAGTAGTACGCTTGTAAAACTCACTAGTAATGAATAAAGTGTCTTTTGAACAACATCCCTTGATTATTGAGTCTGCAGAGTGCTTCTATTGTACTCGAAACACCCGAATTCAATCAATTGGTGATAGTGTAGAGTTGTGAGAGGTTTAGTGTCGGTTGGAGATCATTTCCGCCCACTAGTCTTTTGTCACTCGCCGTTACCGAGCACATCATCGTCTGGTTCAATGATGGCTATGTCCAAGGTAGAACCACAATTAATGAAGGCAATATTAGTCTCGTGGACATGACAACATCCACCGATGGGAGAAAGCCTGTAATGTCATTCTACAGATGGGTCTGATAAAGGTAGGTTACACTGTACCTTGGATCATGGATGATATGGACAGATAGCATAGGACTCGGATAATGCCACTCGAATGTGATGGCCCATCAAATGCTAGTGTTTTGTCAAGGATTTTGTTGCAGGCTATGTGATTTGCAAGGGCGTTTATGGGGTCTGTGATACCTGTCTGTTTGCTGAGGAGGACATCTTCTCCTTTGACCTGTTCCATCTTTGTTCGTGGGAGGTGTAGGATTCTGGAGCTGTGCATGGTATGTGGCTTTGCTAGATTTTTTCCGGTGGGATGAGCTTTAGCGTCAAAGTGGTCGGTGTTTTGCTTGTCTGGCACCAGCTCGCCTAGTCTGATTTGAGCATAGAAGGCCATGGAGGCTAGTGCGTATATTGCTGTGTCTTTGGCATCATCGTTATCCAGCTCTTTGTGTAATACTTCCAGCATCTCTTTTGTTATTGGTGGTCTCTCCGGTTGCTTGCTGCTTAGCAGTGTTTGTTTGTCGACGCTGATGAGTGTGTATTTCAGTCATATTCCGTCATTGTAAGGTAGTTTGTTTCTGATATGGAAGGCTCAGATGCTGTGAAGTTTGGCCTGTACAGTGTCACCAGCAACTTTGCCTACAAATGAGGATGCAAATGCACACAGGGTTTCTTCTGAGGCTGGGATGTGATCTTGCTGTGGGATGTGGTTTTCCTCACAGAAGGCTTGGTAGGCTTTGAGTCCACTGTGGTGTTTGCTGTGGGTGGCCTCTGCCCATGCTCTCACAATGGTGTCGTCTACTTTGTTCGTTTCCTGCTGGTCCCCATCTTTGCTTGTTCTAGGTGTTCTCCTCTCTCTGATTCCTGGTCCTTGTTTCAGTATTTGATGTGTTGTCTATTTCACGGTTACACACTTGGGATCAACTTTTGCTCTTCGACTTGGGTTTTCCCCATCCCTGCTTCCAATCTCATCCTTTCCAATTGTAGTCTGATCTTCTGTCCTTCTGCCATTATCTTCTCCAGTGAGGATACGTTCATTTTCAGTGCAGAAGCGGTAGAGTTGGTAGTGTGAAGTAAAGCTTGTTTGTTCGTGATTTCATCTCTGTCGCCTTAGAATGTGCATTGCACCTGTTAATCTAAATTCTGTATTGCATTTCATATCTAAGTATCTAAACTGTAATTCTGGGATCATTGTATTGTATGGTGTTTTCGATGTATGGTTTCAGATGGGTAGGGACCTTTGGAGGGTATGGAAATAGTGCTTTCCTCGGGCTGAACTTTCCTCTTGATGGTTTGTCTGCCAGATTGTCCTTCATGGAAATCCAATCTACCATTAACCATATCCTCTCATCCTGCATGATGGTGACTATCTGCTGAAGAATGTCATTCTGTGGTGCTCCTCTCGAGTATCCTGCCTGTAAGGCTCTGACTACTCCTTGGTTATCCGAACACAGGATGATGTGACAGCTGTTGAATCCAGCTGCTTTGAGAGTGAGAAGGGTGAGTTCAATGGCTACCATCTCAGCCCAACCAATTTCTCTTCCTTCAGCTCTCCAACCTTCTTTGAGTTCCCATGCCAGCCATTGTCCATTGATGACTAGGCTGATTCCTCAGGATGTTGATGCGTCAACCATCAATGAGAGTTCTATCAGTTCTTGTAGTTCAATGATGTCTATGCCTATGAATGGCTGGTTCAGAATGTCTTTCCACCATTCAATGTCTTCATGGAGGGATTGGGTAACTGTGTGCTTGATGTGCTTGTTCTGCATTTTGAAGGAGCTTCTGAATCGATAGAATGCTGGCATGCGGGCTCTTCCTTGAGGCACAATCAGACAGACATGATTTAGAGTACTGATCATTGATTCCATTTCCTCCAATGTCATCTTGGCACCTTTCTCCCATACTCCCAGCTTCCTCGCATACTTCTCCTTCTTCAGTTCTGGGAGGGAGACCTGCTTCTTTGTGATGTCCCACAAGAATACAATGTAAAGGAAGATGTAGTCGAATGGCTTGTACTTTGCTGGTGCCCAGGGCCAACCTAGTTCACATGCAGTCTCCCAGATGATTCTGTCATTGTACATGTATTCATTGTGTCCAGATTCGTCCTTCGACTTTGGATAGCGGAAGAAAATGAAGTCGTCCACCCATTTTAGCAGAGCCTCAATGCCTTTGGACAGCAAGATTTTTACCATTGCATCTGCTATCCTTCCCCATACTCCAGGTGAAGGTGATGCTCCAAAGTTTAAACATGGGTCGAGGTGTATTTTGTCTCCTAATCATATTGCGGTGAATGGTCTAGCCATAGGGTGGACTGGTACGTTTCTGAAGGCTGCTTCTACATCAAATACTGTGACTTGTGTGCTGGGCAGTGCTTTTGCGATCATTAGGTAGCATTCTGAGAAGGTCCCCCAGGTGCATTGGAGCTTTTTGGAGTCTATTACAGCGTTGATTGATGTTATCGAAGGGTCTATTGGGATTGGGTTCATTGCATTTTGTGCTTGTTCAAATAGGTCTAGAGTAATTGCTTTGTCGCTCCGAGGGTATGAGTGGTTTACGATGACTCTGAGTTTCCCTGGGCGTGTTTCTGCTATGCTGAGTGGTGCTGTTCTGTAATTGCCTATTTGTATGGTTGTTAGTTTGTTTTGGGGCTCGTCCTTTGGTACTCACCAATGAGGGCTTGCAGTGCTTCTGGCATGTAGCCTTTTGATAGTCTGCCAAGGTTGATTTCCTCGCCGTATTTCTGGTACAAGAATTCGAGATGTTCGGGGTTGATGCAATGATTGTCTGGTGCGAAGGTTCGAGTAAGCGTGAAGTTTTCAAGTCCAATAAGAAAGCCATGTTCGATGCCAGCTGGGATATCTGAGTATTCGCTGGGGGCGCCTGTGCTCTCCAGCATTTCCTTCCAGACCCAGTGCCAGAAGGGCACGATGATTGGAAAGACCTCATCCACTGTGAATCTTCTGAGCATTGTGCTCGGTAGATCCACAGAGGGAACATTTGTGCAGCCAGCCACATCTCGTGCCGGCGCTGCAGTTTCCTGAGCCATTATAGCTGATGCAATAACCTTTGCCATCTTTGTTGCACCACTTTGTCCACCGCCAGGCAATGAGAGGTCCTGGGTCTGCTTTGGGGTGTTGTGAGAAGGTGTGGTTATCCGCTCCACACGCCATGCACAGAAAGTCTGTCTCTGCTGCTCTCTCCTTCTCCTTCTCCTTCCCTTTGGCTGATGCTGAGGCGGTGTTCGCCTTTTGTTTCAGTTGTTGGGGAGCTTGTTTCGTCTGGTTTTGGGGAGCCGAGGACATTGCCACTGTTGTCATCTGTTCTTTAGCCTTCATCTTGGCCAACTTGTCTCTGTTTTCCACATTGATCTTGTAGTTCCATTCCGCTTCGTGTATTGGCATAAGATCATGGAGGTTGGTTTTCCAGGCATTGTATTGCAGGGTGGGATCCCACTTCTGGAAGACGGAGTAGAACTTGTCGAGGTCCGGGTAGTTGAGCCAATAATCGAGGTAGCCGGTGTATTGTCCAGCAACGTACTGGGTGACAGGGCCATCTTTGCCATCACCCATATCGAGCTCCTCTGGGATTACATCCTTGGCTCGTAACGCCATGTCTCTCCACTTGTCTATGGGTATCGTTGTTTCATCACCCGCTTTGATCCGTTTCTCCTTTATCTTCAATGTTCCCCCTTCAAGGTAGAGGTTACCTTCCTTCCTGTCGAATGTATGATTTCTCTCTGCTTCGCAATATTCTTTGCCAAAGCAGTTGATGGGAATGTACTTCCTCATTCCAGTATGTAGGTTGAAGAGGACCTCCTCTGATATGGAGACATGAGTGGGGTTGAAACAGCGTTCCAGACATATCCTGGCCTGTATGTTCTCAACATGTTTCTGTAGAGTGGCAAACGCAGAGGTTTTTGAAGATGAAGCCTCAGTGGAATCATTGTTTCTAATCCTCTTGAAACCAGGAGGGGTTTTGTCTACTGCAGCGGTGGCCAGGGTTTGGGGAGCTGGGGCCGGGGCCGGAGCCACGGTGACTGGAGGTTGTGGGAGTGGTCTTGTGGGGTGGGGTCCTTCCACCTTTGCCTGGCATGGCCCAACAGTTGGGGTTTTAGCGAGCTTGAGTTTAGGAATACGGAAATTCACTATTTCTCGCCGAAGATTGTTGGCCTTCTCATCGGGGCATAGTCTCTCCCTAGCATGTATGTCCTCCAGCACGGCTTCAGCTTCCCTTGCTTGCAAGTGTTCTGCTCTGAGAGCCTCTACCGAATCCAGCCTGACTTCTGCTAGGAAGTTTTGTACTAGGAGTTTGGTTAGCCTATGTTTCTTCCCTGTGTATAGAGGGGAGGGGAGCGAGTCCACAGAGCCCGTTGAGGTTCTTTGGATTGCTTTATTCGCCTGTTAGGCTTAGCTCGTTCCACCCTTGTGAGGGGTTGGACATCGTATCCGTCCTCCCTCATATGGGGGACACCCTTGCAAACACCTTGTATGGTGGTTCGCTGCCTGTAAAGGCTGGTACCTCCCGCATATGGGGGACCAGGTTGAATACCGCTCCTTGTAGAGGAATGATGAAGAAATGTGTACTCACAGTCTGCTGTCTCCTCCAGGAGGTTGTCCACTACATGTGTGACATTGTTCAACACTGAGTTGTTGTTGGCCTGGAAGGTCTCTCTGTGGGCGCACACCTCTTCGTGTTTCTTCTTGACCTCCTCGATCTCCTCATCCAGGTGGTCTCGTCATTCTATGACATTGTCCCAGAGCTCTGTAGCTTCTGCTTTGATAGCTTGAGCTTTCTCCTGGGCTTGCCAAATGATCTCTTCCGCTTGCTTTTGAAGCTTGTTGCCTGGTTTGCCTCACATAGGTACATCCTTGCCTTTAGAGGTGTCCCTTTGGCCTCTCACTGCTGTGAACGAGACAGTAGAGGTTGCAGGAACTGCGTCTTCAGGTTCAGAGATCCTCCTGCTCAAACCCGCCAGTGGGACCAGTGCCTGGTCTCGTATGCCAGAGATGTTTGGTGCTGCCAGAAGTTTCGCTCGAATGGCAGAAGGGATCTGGAATCTCTTCTCCAGTGAGCTTGCTGGGAAAGGTCCCCCTTTGTTCAAAGGGCCTGGCTCCTTTGCTCTGTTACTTTTCTCCCTTGCCTGCTGCCACTGTCAGAACCCAGTGTACATTCTTCCCAGTATGTCTCCCACTTTGCCTTGGGGCATGACTTCGAACTCCTCTAAGGCTCCCATGCGCCTTCGCTTCTCCACTTCAGGGGAAGGGAGGTTGCTGGGCTGGCGGTCCCTCTTGTTCGCTGGGGCCAGCTCTGGTATAGCGTGGTCCTCATACAGGTCATCCGGAAGCGGTGATGACGCATCTACGTCGATGATCCTGGGGTTGGTGGGTTGCTTGGGCGACTTGTAATGACGGATCAGCTCGTCGGTTTCTTCTGCTGAGTCTGGGAAGAATTTGTCCTCATCCATCACTCTCTGTCTTCATGGCCTTGCCTCCACCTGCTCTACTAGTGCTGTTAGGTCTGCAATGTTGGCTGCTGCATTAGATTGCAAATCCTGCTCCTCATTCTCTGTCCTTCCTATCCTTTTGCTCCTATGAAGCTCACTCGGAGCTGTGGCTTGATTGGTGGTTTTCGGGCGCATTGTTGGCTTATATGCGGGGGATTTTTGAAGGAATGTATGTGGTATATGTTAGAGAAGAGAAAGCCTTTGTTGTTGCAAAGGCGGGAGGGCAGCAGCGCGACTTTGCGCTTTCGCGGTTGACAATGCTGGCAGAGCGGAAGCAGGAGCGACAAAGATCATGTGTCCTTCTGATTGCATCTGAATCCATGCGGTATTTCATTTCCATTGATGTGCTTGGTAACGGGCAGAGCGCAAATGAAACAAGTGTCTAGATTGTCAATCTAGATACTAAATCACACACACACACACACACACAATCACCAATGTTTAAGTCCGAGGGTGAGTACAGTAGAAGCACTCGTGGTGTACTTAGATAGTGATAATCAATTGGGTTTATTCAAAGGTAGCTTCAATTCAATTCTAAAGGCGTTTACATGAGATACACTAATCGCGGTAGCGAGGTATATGAACGTGGGGTTGATAGGATACAATTATGAGCAGTTCAGACTCGAATTGACTTCATCTAGGAGAGCTTTTTAAGGCTTGACTAGAGAACACTTCAACAACTAACAATCAAAGACCTAGATGGTCTACAAAGAGCGCAATAGCTCTAGAGTGCACAGACTCGATTACAATACAAGCACACACACTTGCAACAAAGAACTGAAGTTCTACAAAGAGTCCTTGACTCTACAAAGAACACACAGGTCCTGGCTTCAAGTATGCGACTTGCAAAGAGTCCTTGACTCTAGAGTACCCTGACTCTGTAACTGTTTGAACTTAAAAGTGTTCTACTGCTTATTTCACTTCAACTAGGCAACGTCTTCAGTCTGTGGTCGACTTAGCACATCTAGATCACTTTAGTTGGCTTGGGAGCGCGAGGCCTTTGAATGCGGAGCAGTTCTAGGAACTGGCAAAGCGCAGATGCAGGGATGACTCTTATTCCTACTTAGTTCTTCTAGATTACTGTAGCTGCCCTTTTTGGGTTGACTTGGTAAACTTAAATTCACTTCAGTCGAGGATATGCACTTAAAACCGATGATTGATTAGGTAGCTATAAGGCTACTAGCACAAACGCGGGGGGAATGCTTTCCTGGTGTTATGTGTCTAGTTGCTGCTAATTTATACGATTTGTAGTCTAGGTATAGGAGCTTGTATCTAAAATAATTATGGTACGAGCTTTAGGTATCAATACAAACGATGAGTAATTAATTCACAAGGATTGCGCCTTTCCGTAGTTTCTATTCAGTTAGACGGAGTGCCTATGGGTTATTCTATTGACAAGGAGTGCCTTTGTGGTCCGCAGGAACCCCTCGCTCCTCTTTCATGGCTCGCCGCATGGTACACCATTCAATACTACAGATTACGCGGTATCTTGAGGATGTAACCACTGATCGTGATCGATCGTCGGTCCGAGACTATTATTTCGATCACTACGTGATCTTAGTCGGTTATCTCAGCACCAAGTAGCGGCTATTCAGTTATTCCAGTGTTTATTTGTGTTCTAGACTAAGTTCATCTCGAAATAGGATCTGGTCTGACTTAGCACTTTATTCCAGGTTTATTCAATGCATCGAGGCGACGAGTTATCTAGTTATTCTATGCTTGCTTTGATGTTTATACTTCATAGAGACAAGTCCCTGAGATTTGACTATAATAGTCTTGGTTTGTATGGGGAATAGCATTGAATACTGAAGGCAAGTAGAGTTGACTCGTCTAGATGTTGTCTCTAAGTCCGTTCTTGTACTGGTTTGCTCAATAGCTTATGTAGTATTCAGCTAACAGTGTAAAGCCTCCACTATAGCCCTTTGTACCACTTGTAGACTGCGCTATTTGATTAAAAATCGCAAAATCTACGGGTAGCCTGATACCAAGCGTATCACCGTCCCATACCAACCTTTCATGCCGCTTCCATGCCCGGATGCACTCTACGAAGACCCATAAGGAACGCGAATAATGCCAGTGGTGAAACAAAGACCCACTGATCGTAAATGCGCCAAAGAAATCGACCTCGATTGTATGACTGTATTGCGCTCACATTCAGTACAGCAGGCCAAGCCTGGTGCATCTCCTCACAGTCTTGTACAAGACAGGATTCTTTGGGACAATGTCCACACACACACTCTCGAAAGTAATCAGGGCACCATGCAACGCAACGATGACTGCAGAGTGCACTCAAGGGCAATGCTACCATGATGGTCACTACTATAGCAGCATCCCAGCATCAGTTCGAATGTATTCTGGAATGTGTTTGAGATCAGCCATAGAGAGCATGCTATGACAATATTCAAAGCCACCTTTCAGGGAGCGAAGACATTGGGACTGACTGTAATGGCAGTGCATATGCGCATCCTGAGAAGAAGATCCGGTGTTTTTACTGGAACAATGAGCAGCAAAAAGCATACAAAGGAAAAATACATACCTGACAGACCAGGACGAAACCAAAGTTGGCTGAGGGAGTCCTTCAATGTCTCTCCTCACAGACCTCCAGGCTAGAATGGATGACTTGGACACCAGAATGCGCTGAAAGGTCTTCAAAAGACGTGCTTGGCTCAATATGTCTAGAGGAGACACCGGTCTGAACAATAACCTAGGTGAAAAGGTGCATACATCCAGTATAATATCCAGCGACATATTCAGTGAGGCCTCTAATGCCTCCTTCAAGCACCTCTTGACCTGGCAACTGTTTGTTGGATAACTTCCAGTCAGTGGTACATTTACTATCCAAAAGAGTTTTACACATCTTGTCAGTTTATCCATCCATGGTTCCGGTGGACGCATTGCATTCAGAGAATGGATGTGCCAGTGATGGAAGGGAAGAACTTGAAAGGAAGATTGAACATTTGAAATTTGAAATCATCCTGGTCCGGTCTGAGAAGCACCGACCACTCTTTCTTGAATTCACAATGAATATCTACCCTCAGTCTGTCCAATTAGCCTCGTTGAATACCGACTTTCCCATCACCATTTTCGCCAAACATACCGATCTAAACAGAAATACAATTCTCGCCCAGACGTTAATCTTCTTCTGGCGGCCGCTCTTCATGATACATGAATATCAATGACCACACGCACACGAGTATGTGATACAAACAACGTATAAATACACTGGTTGCTGTAAAAATAGCATCTCCATTCCTGTGGCCTTCAATGTCCTAGATGGTATGTCTAGCAACACCTTGACGAAAAGACAGGAAAAAATGTACCATTATAGAGATGGAAAATTGTACACTGTGCTCCCTGGTTTGTTCAGTCCATGAACAATGGAGCTGAAACTCCTCTTCCAATCCTCCCAACAAGCGCTTCCTTGAGGTAAGCGGATCCATAGCTCCTTCAATAATCAGCTTCACTGCTGTTCGAACAAAATTCCAGCAGAAGCCCATGTCTCTTGTGTTGCATTAATGTGAATCTGCATTCCAACATTAGCCTGCAGGCACAGATGGGGACTCAAATGTACGAAGACCATCAATAGGCGATATACCAGAATGTCTATCACTTGGGACCTTTGGAAAGAAGAAGAGCATCAGAGCATCAGCGCAACTCTGAACAGCTCCATCTCACAGAAGCCGCTGCAATGTACAACGAGCTATGAAAGAAGAGAGTCTGTGAAAAGGCAGTCAGCAGAGAGAAGAAAAGTATCGAATGAACATATGCCAGCGAACATTCCTCATCAAGATCATTTTATCTGGAGATTTCTCGTACCTCCTTTCTTGTAACAAAGCGACCCACTGCAGCGGGAAAACACGATCTCCATTGTAAAACCTGCCTCCCATGACCTGGTATCTATAAAGAGATAAACAAATCAACACTTTAAACCAAGAAGCTTGAAGCTTGAAGCTTGAAGAATGCTTTAATGAAGAATGTAGCGAGACTCACAGATATCTGAGTAGCTTGCTCAGTACCATGACAGTGCACATCCGAGCAACGGTGTCCCTGATACCCATGCAAATCATCCCAAACTGATTTTGCTCATTGGTATAACATGCGAAGGAAATACAGAATTTTCGAGAGCAAGATCATCCTAATTGATATGAAAGTAGGGGCACTTTTCGAGATAGACAGGCATAGCACCGGCGCCTACTTGAATGCTTACTATTTCTTAAGCAATGTAAATGGTACCGCAGCATAATGGAGCCTTGGCACTCACACAAGTGGCTTGGGAACGTGGATGCAATATTAGCTGTCACCTTGTCATTGCCTGGGATGCCCAAAAGTAGGCATACGACCTGGATCCTGAATACAGAGGCCAGATAACGCCAGTCAGGCATGTTTTAAGATTTAGTGGAGGGCACGCACCTGGTTCTCCTTGCAAGAGTGATTCTGGCTGAAGATACGCCAAGCGCCAAGTCAGATAGTGCTTTCGACGAGGTTCCTTCCAAGATGCGATTTTAAATGCGCTGGACATCGCATTCTATGACTTTGAAAAGACGTGGTAAGCAGACAAAGCACGACCAGAAGCATAAATTACTCACTGCAGTACCACAACAAGACTTCACCCGCATATTGAGGCCGGCAATCAAGGCGTTTTGAGAGGTAGCGGACATGGTGGATGTCGCTTCTTGCAGGCGTTGAAGAGAATATCCGGGAGTACGAGACAACGAATGGCAAGGGTGGTGGATGTGATGAAGCCAGTTTTGACCTTTGGCACATTTCAGCATCACGTTCTGATGTTGATGACATCATGACTACTAAGCAACGATGTACTGCTGTGCTCCACATTTTTCCAAGAGCTATGTTCATAAACGTTCAACGTTCACCTTCCATCGCCATAACACCAAATCTCATACCGTGGTCCGGAGTGTGCGTATCCAAACATCGGGGCTCTCATTCTTAGCCATCCACTGACCTTCCTTGAAGTTCCTTCAACAGATGTTCCGTCTCCTGCACTAACATATACGATGGGGCCCTCCTCACCCACAGTTCAGAGTCGGAGTAGGTGGCGGGGCATCTTCCCCATGCCCCGGCACTCCTATACGTGTCGAATCGAATAACATTAATCTTATTGCTCCCAAACATGGTTGAGCATGCTTCTGAGAGATGGAAAGCGTTCGGAATCGAGTTTCGTAGGTAAAATGGAGGATTCATCCACAGAGAAAAGCACTCGCAAAATACTCACTCTCGCCATTCATGCTTAATGAATGAAAGCAATGTATTCGCATGAAGATCGACAGAGATATCCAGCTTTATGGCGGACTTTCCTATTGCCGTTCACGACGATTTTTGGTCGCCTAAGCTTTATGACGGTTAAACATTAAACAGAGGAGAGGTATGCTAGTAGTTCTATGTCACTGTGACTGATTCTTATCTTCTTTGTGTAGGTTCAAAGCAATGGTTATGATACATGTCAGCAATATATTATCTTAACATGCTAGAGCTCTCTAGTAAAAGTCCCAGGCCAGGCTGGCACTGGATATACGCAGGTTTGCGTCGACATAACACGACACCTATCCAATCAGTCTTCACACGAATCATAGTATGAATTCAGCTTCAGTCAAACGATCTTATTAATCTCCATGTCTGTCCTTTATTGATTATCCCTCTTTTCTCTCTGTCAGGTCCTCAGCCAAATGCATCGCCATAGTTACTGGAGCTGCTCAAGGTATCGCAAAAGCAATCGCTCTTTGATTAGCAGACGACGGTTCTACGTTGCCTTGAACGATCTCTCACTGCCTGACAAGATTGTCAAACTGAAGGAGGTTGAAGAAGAGAATATCAGGAAAAGGTAGCAGAGTATTGTCCCGTCCAACAACGTCGACGTCAAAATTATGGTGGAAGGTACTGTGAATATGCTGAGCGGACTGGAAGTGGTATGTTGCTTCATATTCATTTCCAACTACCTCAATTCACGGCCGTCTTATTAGATGTTTGCAAATGGTGCCATTTGTGCTAATGTGAATATCCTTGATTGTGTGAGCGATTTCGTTGTCCTCATCTATCCCTCACGCCTACACCATTGTGCAGATGCAGTAGGCCAGTGTTATGATTTTTCCATTTTCTTATCTTATCTGGATCTTATCATATCTAATCATGCTTATCCAAGCAACCACGGTCATGCATCCACATCCCCGAGTCCCCGGAGCACTTCATCACGCATCCACTCCCATAACTCCACCAAAGCCCCACGCAGCACCACAATGATCTCATAGACACCAACGGACAGTTATAGTAAAAGCATGAACTAAGAAACAGTATATAAGTAGTGTAGCTCTCGCTGTATATTCTCCAGCTTCAAGCTAAAGTTTCAATACACCGAACTTACTCTCAGACTCATCTCTCGCCTAGACTAAGCATCTAGACTCTTATCTCTCAGATAAACGCAGGCTTTGACACTCATCGGGTGACTGTACGAATGCGATACAGCCCTTTGTTTAGTCTTGTTTGTCTTACTGGAGTCTGGGTCTTACAATTAGCTTGAAGCTTCTTACATTCCCTTTCCCTCAGACACTCATACACCTATTGAAACCAAATGCAAAACACCACCGACTTCTCTACCCACACCCTCATCACCCTTGTGGCAATGCTCTTGGTTATCACCAGAGCCTTCACCATTTTCATTACCTGCCGCATCTATTGACACGAGATCGGGTGATACATACGCTGACTCTTCGAATATGCCCACCGCAACACCTACTACGAGCACCCAGGTGGTACCTTCCACCCTCACCCATACCGTCAACCTACCACTCGCCCCTCCACAGTCCCCACCATCTATGTCTCAAGAACCGACCACTGGGCACCAGCTGTCCTCCCCCCACTCCTCCCAAGCCAGTCTTCAGGACTTTCCTCCACTACCGATGAGCAAGATGTTGGGCAAGAGGGGGGAAGCATCCTCCATCAAGAGTACTGGGAGATCCCTACGATCTCTACTCCCCAACTTGAGTTTGCGGAAGAAGCCGAAGTCGCAGGCATCCTCGACATCGCTACCCCTCGACCCTCCGTCACCCCTCTCTCCAGTCCCGAGTTCCCCCTTAGAGAACCCGGAATCCCTGTCATCATCTGTGCAGACAGTGAGGAAAGCTACTGACCCCACTCCCCCACCAGCTCCGAAATCGATGATGTGCTCGGTAATGGCGAGTGGCAAAAGACTAGCAGGTGGAAATGATCTCCAACTGACACTAAACCTCTCACAACTCTACACTATCACCAATTGATTGAATTCGGGTGTTTCGAGTACAATAGAAGCACTCTGCAGACTCAATAATCAAGGGAAGTTGTTTACAAGACGTTTTATTCGTTACTAGTGAGCTTTACAAATGTATTACTCATACTAGTGGGGTGGGTAAGACACAATTGAATGAATGTGACTTGGTTTTGAGCTACTGCGCTCACTGGGACTATGACTGCTTCAAACTACTGGCTCTCTTGGCCCTGTACTACTTCCTACAAGTGATCTGCACTTGACTAGTTCGCACTCTTGGCTTACTAGCGGCACTCTTGGCCTAAGAATAATACTTTAACTTTGAGAAACTGCAAGAACTGCTTCGAAACACTCTTGGCCTTTGCAGGACACAATAGTATGCTCAAAAGGGACTTCAATTCACTCAATTCTATGGGTAACTTAGCGACTAGCAGCTGCTTCGTTGAGGTTAAGCACAAAAGCCTTTAATTGGGGCACTAGATACTGACTAGTAGGTCACAATCACAGGGATGGCATCGCCTCCTGTTGCAAGTGGCTATTCTACTACTTATATACTGTAAAGTAAGGTACAAAGCGATGCAAACAGCTACACTAGTGGGGTATTTTCAGTATGGATTTCTTGGCTAGTCATGAAATACTGTGAAAAAGCATGCAATAGTCGGTCTAGAAACTGCTGCTGGACGACTAGTGAGCCACGGAGCTACGCCAGCAGTTTTAGGTCGCGCTCTTGACCCAGCAACGTGCCACTAGTGCCGAGGTTAAACGACTAGCCACACTCCCACATCTGTAATGCAGTTGGCCGTGATCGAAAGCGCAGTCTGGCTAGCCTTGTGTCCGATCATAACAGATCCGATCGCACTAGTTGGATCTAGATGTGAGGTTAATCCATTGCTAATTCATTTCTAAGTCCTGCTTCGAGATTGCTGTGCAACTAGTTAACCTGACTTAGGCGTTTATGCCCTGATCGGCCAGCTAGTGACTGAACTTCACGAGATCTGTGTATTCTGCTTCTTGTTTGGTGTGCTAGTCGCGTTACTCGTCTACTAGTGGCCTGTTATTCATTAGTCCGGCTAGTATTCAAGTTACTAGTACTGCCGGCTGGTAGATTTGACCCACTAGTGGTATCGCATCTAAGTCCTGGCTTCACTAGTCGCATACTGCTGTACTATCAGCTCGAAGCCTCAGCTATAGTCCTTTTATTATCACTAGTACAGGCTAGATGTGCAATTGTATTGTTACAAATTCGCAAAATCTAGGTGTGAATGCATAGATGGCATATCATTGGATGATACATGGGCTGAGGATGTTACCACTCCTCCTCAACCACCGGTCAGTCTGCCTTGTGACCTTTGGAGCTCGCTAATCAACATTAACCATGGACAAAGCTGTAAGTTTGAGTCTAGGCTATTCTAAGCCTGAATTTCCATCCTCGACATTCTATATCTTCACAACACCATCATCAACAGTGTTCTGAATGAAATCTATTGTGTTCATCAGCACTATTATCCGATTTCTATACAATTTCGAAATTTAAAGGTTGTATGGCAGTGAGAATGGTCCTTCCGATCGACTGATATCCAGACCTGGTTCTCAACATGGTCAGGATATTAAAACTGTGATGGCTATTGCTGGAAGCCATAGGTATTTAAATTAAACAAGAATATTATCAGACTTTGTAGCAATACCCAGACCTTCCAGCCTTTTCACATCTTCCCCATCATCCATTACAATCACCGACACTTTCTCAAATCGCTTTCCTGGCAGTTGTCGTCCAACAGCCCAATATTGTTGCAACATTCCGTCCTTGTGTTTGTCTGCTCTACTAGCAAGTAAAGTGTACACATCTTTGGGTATAGGGATTTGATGGGTGGCGCGGATTGAGAACGTGTGTGGCATCCCATCCGTGCTTTGAACAACCAACTCTCCACATCGATCTCCACCTTCTGCCAATTCCACATCCAATCTGTGCACATGCCTGTTTTCGATGCAAGGCCCTTGAAATGAGTCCTCATCCATCTTGTCATCACAGTCAACACACATTAGTACAAAACACTGGTACACTGGGAGAGGCTCCGTCATGGCCTGCTCCCATGTCAGCCTCCATTTCTTGTGACCGAGTCCTACTCCAGGATACAACAAGAGAAAGAGTGCCCGCGTCCTATTGTCCATTGCATTCACCAGTGCTGTCCATGCATCCTCAAGAGACTTGTTCTCATGGTATGCCGGTATCATCAAGGGATCCAGGGGGAATGCAAGTCCTGCAATTTTGTCCACCGAATTCATCGACACCCAGTTCCACATATCTGCCAGTGGACCAAATAGATGCCACCAAGGTCCCTCTGGCAACTGTAGCTGCTTCTGAAACCTTGTCAACAACTCAGTTTTATATTTTTCATCCTCATCTATTGGCTTCGCATGCAGTGGTCCATCAGGTGTATCCCCAGTGATGATCCTCCTCCAGCCTCCCTCCTGGAGTGTCCACGCACGTCTAAACCAACACCGATCACTGTCCAAGTCACCCTCCTTCAGACTCAAAGGCAGCCCTAGCCCACTCAGGTAGATCACCACTTCTGCACCATAGTACACATATCCGATTGTGGGCACATCCAGCCTCCACTCCTCCACATGCAGATCCTCCTTCGGTCCCCCTTTCTGTCTCAAACAAAGGACATCCAGCCATGTGTACTGCAGTCCCAGATTCAGCATCTCAATCCGGATGAGGTCAAGACTAGCATCCTTCGGGATAGGCACGGGCCACTCCTTCCCATTGATGAGTTTCCACACATCCATGCGATCATTCTCATCCACCCACGCATGCGATATCGGCTGGAGCCATTGTAGAATATTGATGTTGAGGACCCACCATGGCACCACCCGATTGCTGCACAGATCCCAGACACGTCGAGGTGACAAATTCGGGTCGACAATCAGATTGCCTACCAGTGCTTCCCGTCGAATCTCCCTGTCCGCCACTTCCCATCTGCGGAGTTCATCTCCGATGGTGCTCCAGTCGTCAATGTACCATATCTGACGAAGACAGCCATATACAGTGCCAAAGTCGTCGTTATTCTCAATGCAATCTTCGAGAATGGAGCGGAAAGATGGGGTGTCGAGGGTATATGACGTTCTAAGGGTCGCATTCAGTCCATCTAAGACCCCCTGAATGCCGAGGGTAGCGCAGGGAGTGTCGGCGAGGGAGGACGGTATAACGGGAACTCGACCGGTGTAGGACCGTTGCAATGGAACCTTTATGGACGATTCCGCTTGGCTGGTCTCAGTGAAGGCCGAGATTTTGACCTCAGGCAATACAATGCCCTGGAAACAAGTCATCGAGTTGCTCTTGCGTACTTGCTGACTGACATACCTTTGCCCGCCAATGCTGAAGACGATACGCATAAGACGTCATGTCAGAATCACTCGAAGTACCATCAGAATCCTCAGAACTACTCTGGGAATCCGGGTGCAACGATTTCGAAGGTAGTTCTGGTAGCGAGTAAGATGACGAAGCAGGGCTCGCCTCCAGGATAGTTTCGCTAGTCATTGTAATAGAATTACCGCGAGCCAGGTCACTGAGTGACTTCCTTTTCAAGTTGTCACACAACGGACGGTTTTGGACTGACGTGGAGGCTGTTCGCAGGGCGAAAGAATAGACAACAACTGCCGAACACCTTCGGCAGATGGGGATATCTGCATACACACCATGGTACTGACAGACCAATAACGGTCTGGCGGCAATCTTCCTAGTTCCCGCAGGGATCACGATTGAATATCTCGCCGTCTGGTGGGTTTGAAGACGAATCCGCCAGCTTTGTATTTTTGTACAGCCATAAATGACAATCCATTCCCAGATCAAAGTCTCGAAATTTGCGGTCCGAGTCAACCACTGGCTTCTCTCCTGCTGAACTGCCAGCACTGCCTTCAAAAGACATCAGTGATTTTGATGTACATGAGTACATGTGATATATCGGGCTTCCCGTAGCACCAATAGTCAGTCGTCTAGTTTCTCGTAGGGACTCACTTACGTGTTTCCTTATTCCCGTTGGTATTCCATAGTATACAATACTGTAAATTTCGTAGTTAGTACCCATGTTGCTTTGCGAAAGATGTAAACCATTTTGCTACTTACTTCGCTTGAGTCCAGCCTCGCGGTTCTAAGAGTACAAGATGCCAATCAGAATACACCTTTTACTGAAAGAAATAACATCTGCCCATTCAATAATGAATAGCCGTACGAAAAGACGAGGAAAAAGTGTACCGTTGGACGACTTGTGCTCTCCAGTTTTCTGAATCCATGAAGAACGGCATCCGTTCGCCAATCCTGCTCGCACAATACGGTCCTTGCAGCAAGTCCACCCACCCATCCTCCAATTCTTCGCTACCATTCAAGTAAAGCTCACAATTTCATCGCTATGCGCCGTGTTGACCCCGAACTACGTACATCGGCTATTAGTCTAACATCGTATCGCTGCAGGGACAATTTAAACATACGGATACCATACACAGATGCATCCATTACTCAGGACATAGATGAGCTCATCACGGCTACCTAGACTGCCGGAATATCTCCCAGCGCTAAACCCTTGTCAGAGTTAAGCGCCCAAGAAATATCATCAGAAAATCCCCACAGTAGTCCTCGAATCGTCGTAGAGTAACACGTATCTGTCGATCTCCTTGTAAACACGTTGATTTTCTTCGTTAAACATGAATAGAGAGAACGAACCGTTATGAGCCGCAAGAACCCTCCATTGTACCTGCCAAACCCGAGTCTGAACGCCTTCCACCTCTCGGAATCCGTTCGAACTTGCTCGGGAGTAATAAGAGTAAGGTTCTCCGTTTAGACGCGTACCGGTCTATCAGCACCCCACCACCTACGCCGACTCTGGATAGCACGGAGCCATCGCGTATGATAGAGCAAGAGGAAGAGCGCCCGCTGAAGGGAGATCAGTCAATGGCTGAGAACAAGAATCCCGAGGTTTGGATTCCCACACTTTGGACCGTGATACGAGATATAGTGCTATGGCGACGGAAACCGCTCATTTGTGAATATTGCTCTTGAATAAGTCTGTGGAACATTGCAGCACATCGTTCGCAAGAATAGAGAACTTGATGGCGGACTGTGCGACACCGCCTTGATCGTCTCGTACTCTCAAAATTCCTCATCAAAGCCCGCGAGAAGTGACCTGGATGTCACTGTATAACGAGAGAGCGGGTCGACCCGATGTAGCCCTCGCCCTCTTCTTTCACATGCGTATCAAGCGTATCACCAATCGCAGCAAAAAGATAGGGAACCGCTGATGCGAGAGGCAAAATCTCAGCAAGCCATGTTCCGGCCTACGGGACATTCCGTACGTCCCTGCATTCACAAATGATGGTCTTCGTCGATTGAATATCTTAGGGGCCAGATGAGATTAACGGACTTTCAGAACCGAATGAGTACGCACTGTCATTCCACATATATCCAACGTCTTGCGCTGTTTGCAATGAAAGCATTCGAAGACGGCTTTCTAAAGCATGATGTCCTCAGATCATTATCATCCAGCCGGAACGTAATATACAAGGCTTACCATTTCTTTGGTATTCTGGCATCCAGGAGCCGCATAGCCGCCCACAAACAAGCCTTGGATCTGCTAATGGCAGACTTAGAAGACGGCGCCTTCGTAGACCGGGATCCGATGAATGTACAGAAATGATATTGTGTGATGGGTTTGGTCTGAACGAGCTGTGATGGATATGTTGGAAACAACGTGGAGACGGGGCTGGATGCACTATCGTGACGGGATACTCAGCCAAAGAGGTGTGTTAATACGGCGATAGGAGACTGGCGGAGTTATCTTTTCGGTCTCTGTGAGATTGGTGAGAGAGGAGGTTTGATAGTGTGGAATAATTCTTCCGCGAGCGTCGTGTGGTAAACGACCAAGGAGAATAGAAGTAGCCGGTGTAGATGACCTGCGGGCCTAAGTAATTCCTGGATCCGGATATGCTGGTATCTGCTTGGACTTCACTGGTTCTCGCTCTCAGAGAATGTCCATCTCTCGTGGCAGCGGAGCTCTTGTGCAGTAGGTACAGTTCAGTGCAGTTCACGACGCCTGGAGAACACAAAGCTAAGTGAAAATAGATACAGCGGAGAAAAATGAACGCACCTGATACCTCCCTCAAGGCCTCAATGCTCCCTATCATGATCGTCACGCATGAACATGCCCGTGGGTCGTACGCAGGGTGTTTTGCGGGGTGTAAGAACATCGTAATGTCGTTGTCCAATCATTCGCCGCTGCGCTGGTTATAGCGAGAACCAGGTTTTTCTGGAAATTAATCAGCACGGCACTGCTAGCGACTATGAGCATATTCACCATAATGATTGAACTACGAAAGAGTCTCGTTGTTGGAAGGATCGTCCAAACGTGGCCTTCTTCATTTGCAGCCTCTTGACTCAGACAGGGGTCAAACAGGCGAGATCGTTCGCTGAGTTCAGCCTTCGGGGGTAGTTACAGCGCTATGCAAAAAGGCATTGGATTTCAGAGAGGTTTGAGGCCAGTTGAAGATACAAATAATGCGAACGGCAACGAAGGCAAAAGCAGTGATGACGTAAGACAGGCCAGTCACTTCTTCGGCCCGAACTCCTTCCTTCAACGCCACCCCGCCATGACTTCGTGACTCTCTTCTCTATCGCGCCCGTTTACGCGTGCTGCACGCGTTTTCGTGGATTGATTCTCTCTGTCATGACAGTGATCCTTGCTCACGCACAACTGGGTTCTCGCAACCAGGCAATCAAGACCTCAATGGTACTAGGCGTTTTCTTGCTACATGTGCACAAAAATCCCGTCTTTCTACACGAACGACTATGGGAAAATGTATGATAACCACCGAAATGCTGTGGATAGGTCCCTGGTTGATTAAGTACGTTGAACTAGTACAAGTGTTCTCTTCCAAAACGTGGTTCCGATCGTATAAATTTTATTACAGTATTATGATTGCCCTGTCTGACGAGGTCCGCAAAGTTCAAACTCGTATTTGGCTCCCTCACAACGAATCTATTTACTGTAGATCGTCAGCCGCGTATGAACCAGATCAGAGTCGACGCACGTACGTGACCATATTCATCATCTTTGTCCAGGTCCGGTGCGATGGATGTTACACATACCGGGAATCTTCGGACTTCGTATGTTTGAGTTCTCCAGTGGTCTTGGGCTAGGCTAACGTCGGAACACAGGTTTACGCCCGCCAAGGTGTAGCGCCCCAGTACGATGTACGAGACTGACAAACCCGAGACAGTCACAACAGCGATGCACTACCTGCGTACTTCGATGCTTCAGCATCAAGAAAGTATACAGTACGTTAATTCCCTGTCATTTGATACCTTCCACTTATCTTCGTATCATTCGAAGACTCTCATCTTGACCGGCACACCCTCAATATTCCAGCCACGCCGCATTACTGGATGATTCAAGGACGCCAGTACCGAGACCGATGGTCGCGGTCAAGAAAGCACCCTGAACTCACGATGACGGTGTATGATATACTTACAATGAGTGCACGAGTCTGCACTTTGAAGCCGAGGGGACCTATCAGAAGAAGTATTCACCGGTGGGTCTATTCTTCATTTCTTGCTGATTATCCATCAACCTCTCAAAGATTTTCACGCCACTGCGTATGTTGAAGAATTCCATTGCTAACGCTTTGAAGCTATCCGTTCTCTCGCAGTTCTTGTTATTCAAATGCCCCAGACGTGAATTCGACTACAACAATCAAGGGAAGTGTAGAAGGAACGAGGTGTCGTGGCGTCTAAACCAATGTAACCAAAACGTTCCGCCTGTTGAAAAACAGATTACTCGTGTGTCTGCGTCCATTCCTCTTCTCTCTCGCGTCAGCTGATTACTGTCTCATAGATACGCTACCGAGGAAGGGTTATCATCCACCCAATGCCAGTGATCTCGCATGGCACACGTCCCCTTCGATAATTGTCTGCTCATGACTGACTTCTCTCAGCAGATCCTCCCCCTTCTGCTCTACCACATAAAATGGCACTTTCCGCACGCCGGCAGACTTCGTGGGGTTATCTTCCTCATGGGCTGATGCACCAATAAATGTTTAATCGCAAAACATTACTCTAATTGCTCTCGAACGTCGTCAAACAAGCTTCTCAGAGATGGAAGCCGTTCGGAATCGGACTTGGTAAGGGAATAGAAGGAGGTTCTCCGCAAGAATTTAAGAATCACGATTGACGATGGTTCCTTTTTAGCATTATACTCAACGAAAGAAAGCATTGGATTTATGAGGAGATCAGTATCCGGCTTTACCGTGGATCTCCCTTTGCTTTTCATAACGGCTTTGGGCACCTAAGTCTGATGACTGATTAGCGCTGAGAGGTCTGTCCGTGGGTCCAAATCTTCGTAGTTGATGCTCATCTTCTTCGCACAGGTCCGGGGTAATAGATGTGATACGCATCGGACATATACGTGTGGGCCTTGTTCGTTCGTGTTCTATACTAAGCTTGGCTAACAATGGATATACACGATCAGGCATCGACATAATACGGAGCCTAGCAAGCAGACCGCAAGTGTCTGCTGAAATGGCAGTGGACAATGATTTATTGGAGGGCGTTGCAAGAACAATGCTCCACAAACACCTTTTCATTCGTTATACGTGACTTTTGAAACCGGAGAGCACAGTGCTCACTTCATATATTCAATCATATGTTTCCCCTCGTCTACTTTCAAGCCAGTCTTGAATTACTGTCCAGAACGTCGGTCGCCACATGAACAGGGAGATGCTATTATGCCGGGTCGTGGAGTTTAAATGACATTGAACCTTCTCAGTATATTTTCACTTATATTCAGTTCGCTGAGGTTGGTGGGATCACTGCAATCCGTTCATTCCATTCCATTCTATGCGTGCCTCCTTGCTCGCATAAATCAAGGAGATCCCTCGTGTAGCCCGTCCGTGTTCGCAACACGTAATTCGTTCCCTTGTACGCCAGCAAATATCGGCCGCTATCGATATCAGTTATGCACGAAATTAAATAATAAACGCGCCATGAAACCGCAATTTATATTTCATTAACAGCTTCGCTGCTTACTGGGCACCATGTTATGTTCATGAAAACATGCGTATATATATCGTTAGGCTAGGCTAGGATCCTTCACGGAGAACATGAGCGTACGAAGACCACAGATCGCCGTATCAGTTAGCCCGTATCTGTTTGAAGAAGATGAGTATCAATCACGGTGACATGGAACTGCCAATATTACCTCTCAGCGCTAAGTGGTCATCAGAGTTAGACACCCAAAGTCTACTGTTAAAGACAGTGCTTGGGAGGATTCCCGTAGTGGTCTTCTAGTCGCCGTGAAGCCCAATCTATCTATCTACGATCATGTAAATACGATGTCCCCTTTCCGTTAAACATGATTAGCGGGACGAACCTCTTTTACCTCACTATACGCAACGAAACCGATGCCATCTCCCAAGATCACCTTGATAGAGGATGATCTGGATAATGTGTGGGAGTAATGAGGGTACCGTCGAAGGAAAACCATTACCGAAAGGAAAGTACCCGAGCAGGTCTTGCTCACTGAGATATTTCAGGCCGAACATTGCTCGTGCCGTCTTCCGTGTAGTGCAGCGACCCGCTGTAGTGGAAAAGACGCCGGTCTTCCCAGAGAAGCGTGCCTTCCTTGACGTTGGGCATCTGCAACAGGCCGATGTGGTCAACGCTATAAAACGAGAATGACGAAGCAGGGATCACCCACATCTGCTTATCCAGCTCCATAATACGTCAACGTACAACTAACTTTAGTTGCTCGCTTCCCTGCCAATAAAATGAGGAGATCATGAATTTGTGTAGCGCTATTGCTGCAGTGCGAGCGAAGGTGACATCGCTCGGAATTAACAAGCTATTGTTCTAGGGACTGATCAGCACGGCACTGCGAACAGTATATAAGCATACACACTATAGCAATCGGACTACCACAGAGTCTCTTTGAATAAATGATCAGATCTGGAATTGGCGAGAGTCATCACAGAGTGCAGCCATCACAATGCCGAAGTGAGTCACGAATTTTTCGGAGACAGACCTCTTTCATCAAGGATACACCTTACGACCAAGAGAACGCGCTAATAACCTCCGAGTGTGTTAGAAAAAATCCGCAGGAAACGAGGAATAGACGCACCTGTGCAGATTTCTTTCTGGTTCCGTCATCCCTGGCTGTGATATCAAGCATAGACTCCGTTTGTTTTCAACTATATCGGATAGGGCCGCTGCTTCATACTCGTCCTTGGTGAGAGTTTCTTGGTTCATCCCATGATACGATCGAGGAAAGGAAGAGACACCTTGCGTGATTTGTGCGTGATACGAAAATATTGAGAACCGAGAGTCGTCATTTATTCACTGGAGATCACTGAAGCTGCTAAGGAAGAGAGGTATTATGAAGGATAAACGGAAGCAACAAGGAGAAGGGTTCGGAGAGACGACGCAATGGCGATGGTGGTGAGGAGCGCATAGGCTAAGTACGGCTAAATTTGGCCCGGGCTCCGGCGAACCGCGAAGCACTGGTGTCGGGCTATACAATCTCATCCATAGTGAACCCTATCTCGGATTCTGAACAAAAACTGGAAGATGGCGCCCTCTCAATGAAGGCCCTTGCATGCACGAACACCGGCATCACGTCCGGAGATGCGGCATAGCCGCGATGGCTTGCTTCTTCAACGGTGCTTCCTTGGAAAGCGACTCTCGAAGGTCAGTCCATTCCGAATGACTGGAAACTCAAAGACACTGTTCTCACTCGGAGTCAATATTCATTGTTCTTCTTGATATATCAATGGCCAGGCGCTCACGAATACATGTTGCCTACCATATACTCATTTCTGTAACAATAACGTCTCCGGTCCTTGGCCTTCGACGTTCTAGACGGTACGTTCAACAACAGTTTGAAGAAAAGACGTGAAAAAACGCACCATCCAAGATATGGAAAATTGTATACTACGCTCTCTGGTTCGTTCGATCCGTGAACAGCGGATCTGACAATCGTCTTCCGAACCTCCCAGAGAGTGGTTCCCTGGGGAACGCGGATCCAGAGCTCCTTCAGTGATATTGATCATCCCTCACCGCCGTTTAAGCAGGATTCCAGCAGGCGCCCGTGGCTCTCGTGTTCCATTGGTATGAACCTGCATTCCAATATCAGTATGCAGGCATAGAGAAGGACCCGAACGTACGAAGACCATGATAATAGGCGATATAACAGGATGTCCGTTATTCGGGACCTTTGGAAAGAAGACGGGCGTGAGCACCGCTCTGAATAGTTCTCGTCTCACTGAAGCCATTGTGATGTACGAAGAACTACAGAAGAATAGGGTCTGCGAAAACGAAGTCAGTCGAGGGAAGAGAACGATCGAAAAACTCACGCGGAGGTTCAAGTTCCTCGTCAAGATCTTTGTATCCAAATGTCGCTCGGACCTCCTTCCTTGTAGCGTGGCGACCGCCCGCAGGGGGAAAAGAAGATCTTGATTGTAAAGCCTGTCTCCCGCGCCCGGGTGTCTGTAAGAGATTAACGAATCAACACTTTTAACCAAGAAAAATGAAGCAGGACTTAAAGATCTCTGCATACCTTGCCCCGTACAACACAACCGGAAAACGGTTTCCTTCCTGCACGCGCAAATCATCTCAAACTGGCTTCGCTCGTTTGTATACCATGCGAGGGAGTGCCGAGATCATGAATGTTCGAGAGCAAGATCATTCTAATCGACATGCAAAGATATCAGGAGATCCTTGTAGGGGCAGCTGACTTTGGAGATAGACAGACACGTCTTCGGCGCCTGCTTGAATACTTACTATTTCATAACTGATTGTACCGCAACATAACGGAGCCGTGACACTCGCAGAAGTGGCCAAGGAACGTGGATGCAATAATAGCTGTCGCCTTGTCGTTGCAGGGACATCTGAAAGTGTGCATGCGACCCGAATCCTGAGCCTAGAGGTCAGATTATGCCAGTCCTCAGGCATGTCCAAAGGTTAAGTGGAGGGCACGCATCTCGTTCTCCTTGCAAGAGTGATTCTGGTTGGAGGATACACCAAGCGCCAAGTCAGATGGCCGCAATTAAGGACCATACACTGGAGTCCTTGCTCCAAGGTTCGTTCCAAGATGACATTTGAATTCCGCTGGCCGTCGCGCTCGATGACTGTGGGAGGACGAGGTAAGCAGACAAAGCGTGACCAGAAGCATAGAATACGCGCCTCGCGGGCCAAAAAAAAATTCCGATGAGACTGAGCCTGCAGTCCGTGACCGGCAATCACAGGGGTATTCGAGAGATTGGATGTCACTTCCTGCGGGCGTGGCTGAGAAAATCCGGAAGTATGAGACGACGGAGGGTGGTGGACGTGTCGAAGTCAGTTTTGAGCTTCGGCACATTTCGGCATCAAGTCCTGATAACGATGACATCATCATGGCCACCGCTAGACTCTTTTCTCGCAAACGATGTCCTGCGGTGTCCTCCGATTCATCCAGGAGATATATTCATAAATACTCGGGTTCCATCTCCATAAGACTATATCTCACACCGGGGTCCAAAACGCACGTGTCCAAACCTCGGGTTCTTGCTCTCAGCCGTTGAATGACCTTCCTTCCACAGACGCTCCCTCCGCACTCACTCTTCTAAGTCTGCATAGGTGGTGAGGTATCAATCCCATGGGCTGGCGCCCTAAACGTCTAACCGAAGAATATTGATCCTATTGCTCTCGAACATGTTCGAGCAAGCTTCTGAGCGATGGAGGGCCTTCAGAATCGGGTTTCGCAGGCACAATGGAAGGTTTCTCCCCAGGGAATTGTACTTACACATGGTTCGTTCTCGCCATTTATGTTCAACGAATGAGCAATGTATTCACATGCAGATCAATAGATGTGTCTAGCTTTACTACGGTGGACTTTCCTGTTGTTGTTCAAAACAATTTCTAGGCGCCTAACTTGACGGTTTAACGTTGACGTTTAACGCTGACAGGTATGCCGATATCTCTATGTCGCCGTGACTGATTCTTATCCTCTTTGCACAGGTTCGGAGTAGTGAATACGATACATGCCGGCAATACACGTGTGCCCGAGTCCCCCACTAAAGATCTCAAGCCAGGCTAGCGCTACATATACACAGATTTGCGACAATATAACACAATGAGGAGCAAACAATCTCCAAGCGAACTGTGGTATGAATTATTTTGTACGCACATTTTTGTGACGGTCACATCATCTATTTAGTATTAGCGCAGCATACGGTTCCATTGTTCGTCACCGTCAAGTCACCGTACACCGCGACCTTCACTACTATATCTGGAATTCTCTCTACCAGATATAGTGACACATTCCAACATTGCAAAGCCGTTCCCCTCACTCGTCTGTTATGGCGCTTCCGATATCAGTGCCATAGATGGTTCGTGGTATCTGCAGTGTCCGAGAAGTTTCAGAAATGACCCAATTAATCCTGAGCGTCGGGATTCTAGTCGCTATTGACAGAGGACCAGCGTCAAGTCGAACGAAAGAGTCCACCTCTCCGCGACCTGCACGTGAAGATGATAGTGCGTGGTAATCCTTTGATGAGATATAGATCACGGCTGAGATGGATATCAGCAGCGGCCTTCACATTACGATGGCCTGAGAGATCTGACGCTGGATGTGATTTCACTGGTACCGCAAATAACGACCATGCAGTGAGACAGGTTATTCTCAAGCGACAAGGTAGACCCACATATATCCAGTAGTAACCACTTATTCAAAACCCTCTTTAGAAACGACGGTCCCCATGTTGTTGACCCAATCCTTCTTTCCCGTTGAAATAATCAACTCAGTTGGCCATATCCAACCCCCGCGTGTGCAGTTCTGGCTTCCCTTCTACGCAGACGACACAATCGTACATCCGCAAGCACTGCGTCTGGGAGTTGCACAGACGCAAGAGAGCGATGGAGCAGAGTAGTAGGCTAGTGATAAGCAAGCTCGTTGGATGCGTAACCATCAAGAGCCGCAGACAAACAGTCCAACAGCATCACAAACGCGATGGCGAAGCTCTCTTTGTCGGTCATGTCCTCCAACGATTAGCCTGCTGTCATGGCATTGAGTTTATCCACTGACCCCTGCAAACGCACTCAGTAATCTTGACGCAAACGTAACAAGATATCGCCCTTCTTATTACCCTCCACCGCTCTTTTCCAACCTTTTACTACTTCTACGCTTAACAACGACCACGTTGATCAACCTGGCTATGACAAGCGCCCACAGTGCGCCATTTCCCCACCAGTCCTCGACAGCGTCTAGTAGAGTGAGCACGCAGATGGTCGTGACCAGGTATAGGATGTAGAGCAGAGCCGCAGAATTTCTAGCGACATTCAATGTCTGGATTCAACGGTTGTATAAGGACAGTTACCCGTCGAGGGATGAGTTATCGGATACCTTGGCGGTAACGAGGCGTCCAGCGCACCGAACATTTTGTAGGCATCCGACAGTAGCAGGGTTCACAACATGGAAGGTGTATGTATCCGGTAAGCATTACACCAGTTCTGGGTGTTTCGCCGCGGTTAATTTTGTCAGCAGATTATTGCTGATGCATTACTGGTGCAAAGAATGTCGAGGTAGGAGGCCGTAACGTTGAGGGCCGTCCTCATGACAACAGCGGAAAGATCTGCGAAGGCGACGAGGCCCGCAGCTTCGAGGGTGACACGGCGAGAGTTAAAGGAAATTTTTAACACTGAAGGAACCTGATTAGAGTGGGGAAACAAGGGGAATGGAATACAAACATTTAGATAGTGCTTTCTTTTTCTGTCGAATACCTCGAGGAGATTTCCTCTTGCACTGCCTGTTCATCACAAACACATCCATCGGCCGTCCAAGGAAAATGAATCACGTCAGAATGGCGATCTCGTGCTGTCGACCAGTCCATTTTCCTTCTTGTCTCCGAGGCTAATCCTCAATGCCGCCAGTGACGGTCGCAGACGGCATCGGAGAAAGGCTGAAAGCTAACCAAGGTCCCCAAACGACCGCCCAAGAACGACAAGTGTAAGGATCCCTATCAATCACTCAAGTTTGATGTTCAGTAGACTTCAAACACCTCCCAGTAGAATAATTTGTAAACGAGAATTCGTCAGGCACACACATCCAACACACATCCTGGCAGGCAGGGAAAATTGAACGCACACAATATGCCCCCTACCATGATCGTTGTGCATGAACAGACCCAGAAACCATACCAGGAATAATTTACGGCGTGTAAGAGCATCTTAGCCGTTGTGCAATCATTAGCCACTGCACTAGCTGTAGCGAGAACCAAGTCGGCCGTTATTAACAAGTTCCTCTGGGAACTAATCAGGATGACGCTTCTAGCAGTATATGAGCATATGTACTGTACAATTTCGACCTTATCTTCACGGTGTGTGACATGTTATGCCACATCTTCAGCCGTGAAGATCTTCACATCCAGATGTGACATGTTATGATCATCTTCATGTTACACATCTTCACTGCTGTGGTAGTCTTGTGGTTATGTGTTGTGACTGAGATGTTAGGTTGTGAGTTCAAGCCTTCTTCATTGTACTTTTTTTTTACTCCCAGTGGTGACATTTTGGATAGCTTGATTTACCGAACAGGCCGACCGTTGGCAAGAGTTGAGCTGCCAGGGCCCAGGGCAGAGTTGTCGAGGCCGCATCATAAAACTGAATCGCTGGTATGACAGAAATGTCTGGGAACATGTGTAGACAATTAAGACATGTGTATTTTGTTATTTCTTGCTCGAAAAGGGCGCTAATTTGGATGCTTCTTTCATCTCTTCACTGAGCCTTGTGACATGTTATCAGTTATGCTTATCTTCATTTCACAAGCCCGTGTGACATGTTATGTGAAGATAAGGTCGAAATTGTACAGTACCATAAGAAGATGGAATATCTTTGTAGAAAGGATCATTCAAACATGCACTTCCTTCATTTGCAGTTCAGTGACTCAGACAAGAGTGGAATGGGCGAGAGCCATTCCTGAGTCAATGCTGAGTACAACCTTCGAAGTTTGGGGAGCAGTCGCAGGTCCAGATAGATTGAAATAAATGATGTTTCCATCGGCATTAGATTTGGGAAGCTTGAAGGTATGAGTAATGTGAATGGCAAACTAGATGAAACTAAAGAGCAACAATGACATAAGACACACTAGTCACTCTTTGGCCCAAACTCCTTCCTTCAACACCACTACACCATGATTTCACGACTCTATTTTCCATTGTGCCCGTTTACGTGTTCTGCAGGTGTTTTTGTTGATCAATTTGCTCTTTATCTATGGCAAGTCGTGACAATGGCTCTCGCTCATACAGAATAATCTCCTATCTGCCTATAGACATCAATGGATGGAGGAACCTGTGCACATTTTTGCTATGTGCAGCAGCTTACCAAGGTGTAACATTGCACGAGGCTTAGAATGTGAACTTACAGTTTGATTCTCATCAGCTCTTCATGGTCTAGCTTGAACAACACCGCAGATTGGATCATCCCATCTTTATCTTACCCTGGGCCAACATAGCATAACTGCCTTGATTAGGATCAGATGGTGCCTCAGCCCATAAGGCCCAAATTATCAATAAAAAGCTGTGAATGAGAGGTTTAACTTTTATTAATAATTGCCTGCCGTCCTTAGCCCTTTGAATTACCTGGGTCCTACCAGAAGCATTTTTTCATGTGCCGGCTGTGCCACAGGGGTCATGTGGTCCTTGTCCATCTCCATTTATCATTACCCCAGCATCATCGAGTGCATCAGCCCACCTCCCACTTATTGCACTATAAATATATTGCTCCTGTACTGTATCAGGATCAATATTTGATTTCATTGTTCCTGCCTGGACTTTCCATCAGGATCAATATGATCCCTGATCTCTCACTGGTTCTCTGTACCTTCATGGCTGTACCACTGCTTGCCGAGCTATGTTTCCCTTGAACAATATTCCCAAATGATATTCTTCCACTTATCTGTACTTTCGTGGCTGTACCTCCACTTGCCCTTTGCTGCTTCACCACATTGAACTTGTGCCATCACTGAACCATATCTGTCTGTGGCTGTACATCACCTTGCTACTAGTCCTAACTATAATGTGATAATTCATCCTTGTCAGGCTGGCCATCATGCATCAACCCTCATTAATTCATTTCTGAACCCAACAAACCCATTCTTGTTCGACAATAAATTTATTCATTGTCATGATAGCAGGTCTCAATTCATCTATGAATTTATTCATCATGAATTAGCTTATCACCTTGAATTCATTCATTCTTTTATGTCACTAGTCTGTCACGACTGCTTCCGCCAAACTTTACACCCGTTGAATCCTTACCCAGCACATCCTCCCTGCTGCCTACTCAGAAAATCGTGTTTCCCTTCCGAACTCTTCATAATCCCATGTCATCACGAACAGGATTGCAATGAGAATCCAGTTCCAGCATTAGGTGTGTAGTCCACTAGCACACATGGCTTTCCTTCGCTGATTTCTCATACCTAGCGGTGACATGGTGAAGGCATTAGTGCCATACCAAGGGAATAGTATTTCGCAGTTCCAGCCTGCTAGGTGGGTTTTATTTCCAATGATTCACTTCACGCACTCAACTTCACTTCAGATCTTGTCCATTCACCAGGCTCAAAGTTCCCTGCCACTTGACTTTCGGTCAGGGTGCTCGATTTGGCACTGAATGTAGTGGAGAGGAATGCAAACGTTTTGGGAGACAAGCCATGACGTGGGATTCGGAGCAGTGTGAACAGTTTTGGTCTAGGATGTGCCCTTATAATCCTAACCAGTGGTTAATGTTGTAGCGCTTAGCCTTAAACAGTATTCCTAAATATCTGCACACAACCCATCTATTGTCACAGAGTCAACGCCTACGATTACCTATAAAATAATGAATCAGTTTTTATTAATGTACAAAGTCGCATGATCGCTTTCTTCTTTCCTCCCACCATCCATGGACAACCTTGCTCTCCAAGAATCCTGGGCTCAGCCATTCATCCCCACCTACCAAATTATCCTATGGCATGGAAAGGTATCCCTAGATGCCTATTTACATGGGCTCTTTGTTGCCTATCACGATTGTTTCCACTGCTTGCTTGGCGTTCCAGAGAATCCCACTGATATAAGTTCTGTCCGTGCATGGAAGCACCGTGCACTCACAGTGAGTACAGTTTCTTGCTTTTGGGAAGACGACCTGACCCATAGTATAGAGCCTTGCTCACCTCATGCTCCGCGTTCACAACAACCACTCTATCACTATGACGTCGTCACTAGCTCCCACAATGGCACCATCGATACCTTCACCTGAGTCAAGAACACGCAGATGTGACATACCTATTCCCAGTGTTCCAGAGCTCCAGCCGTCTACTGAAGAACTGGTCAAGATCTCAGAAGAAATCAAACCACAGGATGACTTATCATTGGAGGCGGCACCCAAGGCCACCAACAAGGACAATGTTTGTAAACATCTTTTTTTGGTTGCAGGTATTCCAGCTGACGATGACATCACGTCAGTCACTTGCAAAGGAAATACAGGTGCCGGAAATGGGCCACGTCCTGTCAGAGTATCCTTCCTTGACATTGAACATCGGTTCCAAGTGGCATAGGTCAACCAGTGTCGATGATAGCGATAGGGTGGAATCCTCCTCAAAGAGATTCTGTCCTGCTGGCAATTACACTTCGCCACCCACTGCAAAGGTATATCTCTCGATGATTGGTGCTATACTTTGACATCTCACTGAGCCTTATCTAGTCATCCTCGGATATTTAAAGAAGCATTAGTCGTACGTAGAATTTTGTGGACATCTGTAGCTCTTGTCAATACGTATGTTTCAATGAATTGTCTTGTTAATCCTCTGGTGCTGAAGTCTTCCATCTAAGAATGAAATAGTTATGAATCAATTGAATTGAGGCTGATGAATTTATTCAAGGGACAAACAAATTACGAACTGCGACGGACTAATTTGATGGATGAATTGATTCATTGATGTGACATCTTTTGCATCGTAAGTTCTCTTATTGGAGTATGTACAACAGGGAATAACTACAGTGAAAAGACATGATAAAACAAAGAATATCAAAGGAGAAAACTCGGCGTAACAATCTTTTTACTTGTTGCGAGTGCGCTTGACATGGCTGTCCACATCGTCACTTTTCTCATTTGGCCACTTCCCTCCAGAATTTTCCGCTGTATAAGCACCCTCGAGCATGGTGAGAAGGCATGATGTAACATCTTGAGTGAACACATTCCAAAGGGCAGGGTCATGATTGCCATCTCGTACGAGAGTCCCCCACCAATGAACAAGGTAGAGAATCTGCACAATACCACTCTGCCCCTTCTTTCTGAGCTTGCCCATGTCATCAGTGAAGTCAGCGATAGGAAGTTGCCAAGCATGCGATGGCGACGATGACTGTCTCGACTCTGGCTGAATCGAGTTCCACCATTGCAAAGTCTTGTCAATGAGAGCTCTCTGACTCACTTTCAAAAGACAAGGGAGAGCAACTAGATCCTTTTTTTTGAGCTCAGATAATGCAGATGGATGATTGGAGGAAGGCAGGTGACCCTACAACTCTGTTAGTCAGCTTGCTCGAAATGTTCAATGCATAGCTCACCTCATGAACAGTAGCACACATCTCAAACTCCTTCCATTTGTCCACACACTGTGAAAAGTTCAGACCCAAATCAATGGAGCACAACACCGTCTCTGCCTCTTTGGCGTCACTCCCCAGGTCCCGCATCATTGGTGCTCTTCATCCTCGAGATGGTCAGGTGTTTTATTTGTTCGCAATGGTTTGTTCTTGAGGTGTATCGTCTTCGTCCTCTGCCTCACTCCCCAGGTCCTGCGTCGGTAGTGCTTTTCGGCATCAAGGTGGTTGGCCATTGATACGCCGTCTATGCGTTCACACCTAGATTTTGCGATTTTGTAACAATACAATTGCATATCTATCCTGTACTAGTGATAATAAAAAGGACTATAGCTGAGGCTTCGAGCTGATAGTTACAGCAGTATGTGACTAGTGAAGCCAGGATCTAGGTGTGATACCACTAGTGGATCAAATCTACCAGCCAGCTGTACTAGTGACTTGAATACTAGCTGGACTAATTAATATAAGACCACTAGTGGACGAGTAACATGACTAGCGCACCAAACAAGAAGCAGAATACACAGATCTCGTGAAGTTCAGTCACTAGCAGACCAATCGGGGCAGAAACACCTAAGTCAGATTAACTAGTCATGCAGCAATCTCGAAGCAGGACTTAGAAATGAATTAGCAACAGATTAACGTTACGCCCAGATCTGACTAGTGCGATCAGATCTATTACGATCGGCATTAGTATAGCCCGGCTGCACTTTCGATCATGGCCAACTATGGTTGCGAGCATGAGGATGTGGCTAGTCGCTCATCTCCGGCACTAGTGGCGCGTTGCTGGGTCAAGAACGCGAGATTAAACCACTAGCTGAGCTCTGTGGCTCACTAGTCGTCCAATAGCAATTTCTAGACCGACTATTGTGTGTCTATGTGCGATATTTCAGGCCTAGCCAAGAAATCAGTACCGAAAATACCCCACTAGTGTAGCTGTTTGTGTCACTTTGTACCTTTCTTTACAGTATATAAGTAGTAGAATAGCCACTTGCATGGCAGGCGATGCCATCCCTGTGATTGAGACCTACTAGTCAGTATCTAGTGCCCCAATTAAAGGCTTTTGTGCTTAACCTCGAATGAAGCAGCTACTAGTCACTAAGTTACCCATAGTATTGAGTGAATTGAAGTCCCTTTGAGTCTACCATTGTGTCCTGCAAAGGCCAAGAGTGCTCCGAAGTTAGTTCTTGCAGTTTCTCAAAGTTAAAGTATTATTCTTAGGCCAAGAGTGCCACTAGTAAGCCAAGAGTGCGAACTAGTCAAGTGTTGATCACTTGTAGGAAGTATTACAGGGCCAAGAGAGCCAATAGTCCGAACAGTCAGAGTCCCAGTGAGCACAGTAGCTCAAAGCCAAGTCACATTCATTCAATTGTGTCTTACCCACCCCACTAGTGCGAGTAGTACACTTGTAAAACTCACTAGTAATGAATAAAACATCTTTTGAACAACTTCCATTGATTATTGAGTCTGCAGAGTGCTTCTATCATACTCAAAACACCCGAATTCAATACATTGGTGATAGTGTAGAGTTGTGAGAGGTTTAGTGTCGGTTGGAGATCATTTCCGCCCACTAGTCTTTTGTCACTCGCCATTACCCAGCACATCACCATCATCTTCGTTTGTGGCGGGTTGTTGCCGAGGTACGCTGTCTTCCTTGTGCAGATCCAATGAGCGCAACGCAACTGCTGTGTCCTCTTCCTCATGCGTGTTCGTTGCCAGTGGATCGAGAACAGCAGTAGAGTCGGCCTTCTGGGCGCTTATACTTCCTACATCCATTACCGAAGGATCCTGGAAGGCGTGACCATCCTGCATCTTCTCCTCTCCCTCCCTCCCCTCCGGTTTCTCTGGCTGGTTGAACAGCGATAGGTAATATAGCATCTCTTCTTGAGAAAACAGATCGAGAGCAGGATTCCAAGCTTCCCCCTGGAGATCTGGCAGGTCCTTACTACCTGTATCAAACGGTATGAGGCTCAAGTCCGAGTAGTCAATGCGGGAGAGGTCAAGATCCAAGTAGTTAGGATCTATGGACTGGAAATCAGTGCCCAGTGGACATTGCGAAGGATTATCTGCTGAGTACGGCTCTTGAGTGTAACCCAAAAGTCTGTCCAGATCCGACCAAGTCTTTGCAATCGACTCTGTCCCAGTATTTGAAGACATCGATATGACAGCCACTGAAGGAGCGGTTGCCATTGTCGCAGTGAAAGTGGTCGTAGCAGTGGGTGCCGAAGACATCATTGGCATCAGGGTGACCAAGTCTGTGGGGGTCGGTGTTGCTGTGGTGGGAGGAGCGACTGCAGGGGTTGCTTGCATGGTTGTGGTAGTCGTAGAGCCATCCAAGCCACTGGAATCGGAGTTCCCAGAGCCCTCCCCTTCAGATCCTCTACCCGCAGATGTTTCAGTCTCATCACCCCGTGACATCATTGCAAGTCCCTCTTCCAAGCCTGCGACTATTGCTCTCTGCACTCCACCAGCCTGCATCACAGCAGGATGATCGTCAGAGTCGGGATGCGCATAGAATGAAGCCATTTTCTCTTGGAATGCCTTGCATTTTTCGTCAGCTGAGGAACAGTTAGCAACCAGTGTGGCTCAGGACATAGTGACAGACTTACAGAATGCGGAACAAAGAAACTGCACAAAAGGCTCAGTCACGTGTTCTTCATAATTTGTGTGATGTTGACCCCAAGTCTCACCCTGCTTGTTTTTGCCGACGTTCAGGCTAGACAACTGCACATTAGCCCTAATTGAGTCGCAAGGTATTTCATGGATTTACCAGATCATTCGAGGCAAAAAATCCCCAGGGACCAAGCTGCCTGCCCGGACACAACACACCCAACCAGCCTGCTTCGTAGTCTTCGTGAGTTCCGCCAACAATAGCTCGATCAAGTCAAGGGAACTGGAAAGACGATGTCAGTAACTTCAATGATATACATCTAAAGGCTTACTGTTTAACAGCTTCTGGACTTCCTTCCTCGGGGACCTTTGCTTTTCATTCGGAGTCCTCCTTTGCCAATTGCTCGATCTCGAGTTGCACGTCTTCAGGAGCATCTGCCAGCCACTGCTTCGCTAACTTGCGTCCAAGTTGCAGATCACATCTGCTCTCCTGCATTTTCTTGTTCTTCATCCCCTCGGCCAGACAAATGTTTTCTTCACTTGTCATCACTTTCTCCGTTGTCATGTGATCTCCTCTGGCACTAGCTTCCCTGTGGCCACTTCTCCCTTCACCGAAACCCGCTTCCTCGGCTGACTCGTGCCCTCCCTCATCCAAATCGTCAGGAATTGACTCAGACTGCATTCGCTCCTTTTCGGCTTCCACAGTGCAGACAAAAGCCGGGTCGTCATGTATCTTCCGGTAATACAATTCAGTTCTCATCAACCAGTGGCTCCCTTTGAGGTTGACAATAGCCTTCCTAGACTTTGGTTCTGATCCGGGAGCATTGCGCAAGAGATTTCCCTTGATATTATACATATGCGTCTTGATAGACTAATGTCGCATTAATCACCATGTGACAGCGATCTAAGCACAACAGACTTACTGCAGCTCGGTCTGCCAAAAATGTCACTCTTTCTTCGGGGGCACAAGTGGGTGGGTACCTATCATTGAATTTGTTGACACACTTCATGACTGTACGGGTGACCTGTTTCTTCCCCTGGCCTATGAGAAAGTCTGGCATCAGGTCAGACTTGATGAAGTCGTCTTGGTCCTTGGGGAACTTCAATTTACCCACTGACTTGGTCATCAGCTTCACTGTTGCGACGGCCTAGAGAAATTCGACTGACTCTTGGAACTATGGATCACAGAACTTGGAGCAAAGAGGCTTTAGTGTTTTAACGTTTAATGATCAAGCGGATCAGAAATCATGAAGGTAAGTTAAGCTCCTTTGGTCCCTGCCAGCGGAGTTTAACTGCTACTGTACAGTTTACGAGTATAGTTTATGAGTTCTGGTATAAAAGGCAAGCTGTTGGCCTATTCCCATCCCCAGATCATCATGTCTACAGCCTCAGCATCCACCCTAGCTCTCTCCTCCGGTGACGACTGCTGCAAGGATCACATTCTACACCTCATTGCTATGTTATTCGCCGAACTCGGTAAGAACAACTTTTGATCAATCGTGGTGCCTTGGCTAACTTGATTGGGTTTGTAGAAGGCATTGCTCCCAGTTTGTCGCCAACACATTCTGTTGGTTATGACTGACACTCTTTTAGGCATCCTCCCACCCAGCGCCAGCCTCAGCGTCCCAGCTGAACCACTGCCCATTCCCGACAAGGAAGACGACCCAGCCCCTCCCACATTCACTTGCAGTGCCTGCGGCGTCTTGAACAACCCCGGCATGCATAACCCTTTTAAGTGGTATGCAGTGACACGTGGCTGGGCTGTCGGTATGGTACAAGGCAGGTATGTGATTGAACGTTTCTTTACTGTATTCGCTCTTATTGACAGTCTTGCTAGTGCTGATCAGTTAGCACTGACGACCGGTGTACCCAGATTCCTATCCTCCAAGGGGAGCACCAAGGCAGAGGCCGTCCATGTATTCAATGATGCGCTCTTGAAAACTCAAGTCGTCGTAGTCCCCAAAAAGCTCAGGTTGTAGAATAGGGCACCGGTTGCATAGCTAGTTGTTCTCACTGCGTAGTTAGTTGTTCTCATCTCGTCACGTTGATGTGCTCGGTAACGGCGAGTGACAAAAGACAAGTGGGCAGAAATGATCTCCAACCGACACTAAACCTCTCACAACTCTACACTATCACCAATTGATTGAATTTGGGTGTTTCGAGTATGATAGAAGCACTCTGCAGACTCAATAATCAAGGGATGTTGTTCAAAAGACACTTTATTTGTTACTAGTGAGTTTTACAAGCATACTACTCGCACTAGTGGGGTGGGTAAGACACAATTGACTGAATGTGACTTGGTTTTGAGCTACTGCGCTCGTTGGGACTATGACTGCTTCGAAATAATGGCTCTCTTGGCCCTGTACTACTTCCTACAAGTGATCAACACTTGACTAGTTCACACTCTTGGCTTACTAGTGGCACTCTTGGCCTAAGAATAATACTTTAACTTTGAGAAATTGCAAGAATTACTTCGAAACACTCTTGGTCTTTGCAGGACACAATAGTATTGCTCAAAAGGGACTTCAATTCACTCAATTCTATAGGTAACTTAGCGACTAGTAGCCGCTTCGTTGAGGTTAAGCACAAAAGCCTTTAATTGGGGCACTAAACTCTTGTTAGTCACTCGCAATCGCAGGGATGGCTTGCCTCCCCGTGCGAGTGGCTATTCTACTACTTATATACTGTAAAGAAAGGTACAAAGTGACACAAACAGCTACACTAGTGGGGTATTTTCGGTACTGATTTCTTGGCTAGGCCTGAAATATCGCACATAGACACACAATAGTCGGTCTAGAAATTGCTATTGGACGACTAGTGAGCCACAGAGCTCAGCTAGTGGTTTAATCTCGCGTTCTTGACCCAGCAACGCGCCACTAGTGCCGGAGATGAGCGACTAGCCACATCCTCATGCTCGCAACCATAGTTGGCCATGATCGAAAGTGCAGCCGGGCTATACTAATGCCGATCGTAATAGATCTGATCGCACTAGTCAGATCTGGGCGTAACGTTAATCTGTTGCTAATTCATTTCTAAGTCCTGCTTCGAGATTGCTGCGTGACTAGTTAACCTGACTTAGGTGTTTCTGCCCCGATTGGTCTGCTAGTGACTGAACTTCACGAGATCTGTGTATTCTGCTTCTTGTTTGGTGCGCTAGTCGCGATACTCGTCTACTAGTGGTCTTATATTAATTAGTCCGGCTAGTATTCAAGTCACTAGTATGGCCGGCTGGTAGATTTGACCCACTAGTGGTGTCGCATCTAAGTCCTGGCTTCACTAGTCGCATACTGCTGTAACTATCAGCTCGAAGCCTCAGCTATAGTCCTTTTACTATCACTAGTATAGGATAGGTATGCAATTGTATTGTTACAAATTCGCAAAATCTAGGTGTGAACGCGTAGACGGCGTATCACCGTCTTGGTTGCGTGTCTCTTTTTCTCCTTGTCTGTGTTCTGTTTGGATCATTGCATGTTCAGCGTCATTCAGTCTTCCCTGCTTACGAGATGTAGTCACTTACCATCGTGTGTTGACAGTCTACCATGGCTAGGGCGCATAGTATCAAATTCATTCTTGCCGACGTTTTTCTAGTCTTGATAAAAACCACGGAGCATTGGACCTCGATGATGTCTCCTACTCTGAATATTTGCGGTCTTGCTTTCGTGTATCTGGTGTTCATGGGTTCTCGACGTCACTTATGTTCATGCCCTCAGCCTATCACTCACCGTCCTTTCCCATCTTCTGTCACCCTCTTGTAGTACTGCACCACGTTGTCTTCCATATGAATAAATGTGTTGTTTCCCACCCTGCGTAGAATTCCATTGGGATCGATTTCTTGCGTTATCTGTATCCCCTTGGGCTGGAGGTATCTGTTTGAGATGTCGACCACTTTGTTTCCTTGGATGCTCTCGGGATTCCACTGCTATGGTTCACCCTATTTGAACCCTTGTTCTCCCGTTTGACAGATCCCCTTCAACCTACGTTGGACAAAGGACTTACTTCCACACAAGCCTTGTGTCCTGCATGAAGCGTCGTCCAAAAATTGCGAGCTTATCTCTTCTAATGCATAGCTGGTGTCCCGCAGGCATAAGACCGAATCTGGATCGCGTCATCACGTCAATGAGACCGGCAGAAAAGCGCAAAAGATGTGTGTCAGAGACATTTGATTCCAAACAGACAGCGACAGATAAACAGCATGTTGTTCTCGCTCGGCCAGGCAGAAACCACATCGGTTCGACAGCGCCCCCTGTTGGCTGCCAATGGTCGGATCACAGCTATGCGCATGACGCGATGAGTTTCATATTGTTCAATTTATGGACTGCAGACCGACAGCCATGGGATGAGATAATCCGGATGGACGACAACATGTGGACACAGATGCTCGGAACCTCGTTTGCTAAGTTCGTCAGAGGCGAGTATACCCTGGAGGGGAGAGATTATTTCAATTGGAGGCTGCAGTGAGAGTACCCAGATGTCTTCATATTCGGCAGGTTTGTGAGCATAGAATCCACTGTATTGAAAATTCTGAGGGGGGAACAGCCCTTTTCTGTCTATCATGCATAAATGTATCGCAGGTTACGAGGAATCGCGTTCTACTCAGTATTGCTGTGTGGTGGTACCCACTTCCACAGCCAAGATGATGGTCAACGATACAGGAGTACATGACCAACTGCAGAGAAATGCTGCTTATGTTCGATAGTGCGGAATGCGCGGTATGTGGGGCCGGTCTAGTCCAACATCACACGTTCATGTATTCCCCATCGATACTTGCCACATACGACTACACCCCCCAACATTTCCTTCAAATTGCCGGTTAGAGAAGGTACGGCATGATACTCCTTTGCAGGAATAGTGTATGGTCACGGAGACGCTCATTTCACTGCATGATACCTGATGCATCCGGGATCATTTGGTTCAATGATGGTATGGTTACCGGTAGGGCAGCTCGCATGGAAGGTACTAATGACCAGGTGGATATGATGGTGGATCCAACCGACACTGAAAGCACAGACATCTTCATATACAAAATGTGAACCGACTACCTAAATACCAGAAAAAGTCATAGGACTCGGACCTGCCACGTGCAGCGATGGCCCATACCTCTAGTTATCCATAAGTTCACTTCAATACCTTTTTATCTCATCTAAGTGTCTCAGAGGAACTCGGTCGCGTCGACCTCCACCATACTGGACCCTCACCCTCCCCTGCAGCTCTGACCAAATACTATGGCTCATGGATGAGGGTCCTGATTTTGAGGTAGCCGTCATCAAGCACCACATCACTAGCTTTCTTCACATCATATACAAAGCATGGTTTTATATGTGGCCCGAGGAAGACCAAGGAACACCGGCATCAATGGCGACCTGAATCGAACTGCGGAAAATTGTATGTTAAAGATATGATATATTTGTCTTGTGGACTCATTAAGTATACAGGAAATATTCAAGATTTATACAATGGGATTGGGGAGGCGTTGGGTGTGTGATGGCTTGATTCCCGACATCTACATGGGAGAGGAATGGCAATGGGAGCTAGACATCATTGAAGTGATGGTGGGAGAGTCATGGGATCATAGTCGCCATTATTTTGGCTATTCTCAGTGGCATTTGCCCACTCCATCAGAATCATTTGAGGAGGAGCAAGGATGATGGTAAGTATCTCAACAGGATATCTTCTTTGTTCTGCTGAACTTACCAGCAGGGAGCAGAATTTAGCTATCATTATGGTGTTCAATGAATTAATTCATTGCTGGACCATTCGTGAGCTTCTCATGAATTATTTCATTGGCCTGTGATCCTTCCTAGCCTATAATAATCAACCACGGACTTTTTTTGGGCTCTGGCACTCCCTCTTGGTTCTCCCACTTGCTATCTAATTTTTCTGACAAGCTTTGACACATGTTAGGTGTCCCCACCCTCCAACTTACCCTCCAACTCCATGCCACCCAGGTCTCAAATAAAAATGTCTGAAAGCCCATACAACCGTAGTACATCTTATCATTGACCACTTGGGACGTTTGTCTGATCAATCACCTTAGTATTCTTTTTAGCAGCTGATGAGGAGGATGCCATGAAGCTGTTTGTGGCTGACTACTGGAAAAGTCGCCGCCTTGGGGGCCAACCACTGGAGGACATATGCGAACGTCTGTGGGAAACTTGGTCTGCCAAGTTTCCCATTGATTTTCTGGCGTTAACTGGATGCTTCTCTACCAAGGAGGACGAAGCAGACTGCTGTCGATGGAAGCTTAGAGTATGTCTGGTCTGCTAGTGCTGAGTGTTACACTGCTGATATTCATGCTTTCTAGTGTATTGAGTCCTATCTCATTCGCTTGGGATCTCTCACCAAAGGTCATGGTTTAGACATGCTGTGACAAGCTATCTATATCCTGGAGGCGGAGGAGGACAACGTATAGAGTCCCTCCACCAATCTGTCTCCTGTTTTGTCTACCATTGAGGTCGTCCCGACGAAATCCACTGTGACCACACCGGAGCCAGTCATCACCACTGTGCCTCGCCATAGCGCTCGTCTCATGGCTATCCACAACAGCAGTATCCCAGCCGGTGACTCATTTTCAACCCCCCCACGACTCACGTCCAAAAACTATGCCAGCGAATCTTCTGTTTCGCCAACCTCTACCCTCTTTTCTCCATGTAAAACCCCCCTTCACACCTATGCTGGTCACAAGCACCTGAGGCCATCACCTGTCAATCAAAAGCCCAGCATTGGTGCGCACCTTCAGTGACCAGTTTACGGATCGCAGACGACCCTTGGGTACCCCATTGTAAAAAAGAAAAAAATTGCTTCTATGCTCCCATGTTGTCATTAGGTGCCTCGTTGGGTGGCATGTGCAGACGATAGTCATGTATGGCATAAAATTGTTAGACTTGTTAGCATATCTCATTCTGTAGGGCATATGTGTTCAATTAAAATAACAAGTTTATATTAAATAAATTCTATCATATCGAATAAGGAATCAAAATACATGAATCAACTGTGCTTGCCAATGAATTAATTGTGTTGGTCAATGAAATAATTCATCTCGGCATCCCAACGGTATTGACTCAAAGTCCACTAACTCCATGGCTATGATGGAAAATCCCACGGAGCTGATTAAGAATGGATAAATTCCTCGACTTGGTATCCAGTTCAATTGTGTCGAAGATCCCTCTGATGGCAATTAATTTGTTGACCAACCAACGGATGACCAGGCAGATGAATAATTCCCAAGAAATAATTCAATGCATTGATCGACGATGCAATGGAAGTTTGTGTCATAAATTCACAGACCGATCATGGCCAATGCATCTACTCTGTTTTTTAGAGAGACGTGCATATATTTTGAGGTCACTAGAAGATCTCCTATTCAATACATACTCTATACGACACGACCCTGGACCCAGAACACGATAATGTAACAGTTGAAGATCATCCCACCAAGCAGCCCTATAGCTGTCAATCCAGCGAGTAGATCAAAGGTGTTCCTTCGAAGGAAGTGGAAACGAGAACCCTGTAGAGAAAAATCTGAATCGACACCAGAAAGATTAAAAGAAGGTTACACACATGCAATGCTCGAGTCATAGCGGCACGTCTGTGTCTTACCGTCGCTTGGAGCCTCTGGCAACAAGGTGAGCCTAACAGAGAAAAGTGCTATATGTGGCTATACATACTGGAGATAGCCATTTAATGTACCAGGGACCTCTGAGGTGGATTTTGGCTTGATCATTGTAAAACCAGTATCGGACTGCCTGTGAACATAAGGTGTTGGCAATGAGCATGAACAAAATCAAGTCATCTACCTTGAAAATTGGGTCTCATTCATCATCTTTCCCCTGCGTGTCCATCTCAGGAAATTCGGCCTTAAATGCATGGACGATAGAATGCATCATCGTGACTACACAGTTGTTGCGCTGCACCTCCTCAAAAACTGGATTGGTGTTAGATAGGAAAGCAAGTTGAGGTTCAGTAAAGAAGCGTCGATGCATTGAGGATAGAGAGGGTAAAGCTTAAAGCCCCAGACCTGGGGCAAGGAGAGTCTTTAACTCGCAGAAAGCTGAGGGCAGGAAGATCATTGCATTTGGACTTGTTTGTGGTGCATCTTGACTGGATTCTCACATTGACATGTTCGATTGCAGCTCTGTGTTGTCCTATGAATGCCACAATTTGGGCAAAGCGATGAAAAGATCAAAGAGATGAATTAATTCATCAGTCTAGGTCCCAAGAAAGTGACAACTTGGTCAAAGTGATGAATCAATCAAACACATGAATTAATTCATCGATTTATTCATCCTCGAATGCCATCGGTAGGGTCATTATTTAGTCATGACTCGATGTACCTGAGACTTCAGTACCACCATGAACACTGATGACCCAGCTCGGTGCTTCCTCTGTTCTGGCCCTCTCAATTTTTTATCCTCTGTCACTCAATGCATGCCAAGTGGGGAGAACATCACTTTTGGTCAAGTCTGGATCCTGCATTGCGGTCATGTAGTTAACACAGACTGCACATATCAACTCCTCGAGCATTGCACCATGCGATCCTTGCTCCCCAGAGAGCCACACTTGCCAGCACGTTCTTTCCCAGTGGTGAAGGTCTGGTCATGCCCAGTGTCATCTTGTGTAGCTGTGTACCATAGTGTTCTGTCCCATCAGAGTCACGGGTGGACCATGCCACCAGATTCCGAAGGGTGTGTCCAAGCACTGCAGCCGTACACCATATTTGGCGGAGGATCTGTGAATCAAGTTTAGCAACCTTCACCAAGGGCTGAGGGGGAGGCTGTCACGGCTGGCAGCGCCAATCGCTGCAGAGTATGCTACTCACCGGTGTGTATCCATATTACTCTCATGATTTGCCAGGTCTCATTGAATCTGCACTGCGCAGCACACTCAGGAATGTTCCCCCGATAACTGTCTCCATCGCTTCAATGGTGCACTTGCTCTCTGGTTCAGTTGCCAATGGGTACCGCGTTGACCAGATTGTTGTGGAAACTTTGGTCAATTGTCCACCAATCCCCCCCGAGTGGTGAGATATTGATCCATTTGTTGAAGTATAAGCTGACATATATCCACCAGGCCTTCACACCTCGACTCGTTCCGGGCTGATTTTGATGCGAGCGAACTCTATGACCGCAACTTGGTTCTTGTTGCCCCCAGCATGATCAACCTCCAACCAGGGCCAAGGTATGTTGAAGATAGTCCCAATGTTTGATCCTGGCTGCTAACGTCATTCCAGAATGACTACACTCAACTGGGTTATACCGACCAGGCAGCCGGTGTGGTTACCTATTTTAACTGATGCCAACAATCACGAGGCAGGGACATCTCACATCGATGCCATGACCACATGGGAGCAGGAGGGAGGGGGTTCTGAGCTGGACCAGATAAGCCTGAGCTTTGACACTAACTTCCGGCTCTGAAGGCTGCTCCGAGGTGGACCTTGATACAGAGGCACTTCGCAACCTTGTAGCATAGAAAAATACAGTCATTTAAGATTAGGTAGAATTTGACTCACTTGGTCAACATATATGATTTGTTTTCACTGAAATGTATGACACAAAGTGACTGAGGACTGGTTGAGATAGCGAACTAGCATGTAAGCTCTGGATGCGTGATGCGAGTGATGAAGGACTAGGTCAGTCACAAGTCGCGTTGAACCATGGGTTCCAATGACATCATTTCAGCATTATCCGGTCATCCATATTCAGCGACTACTACTACCCACTTGCGAAAATCTAGCTCGCGCACTATGTTTCCCCACAAAATTTACTGTAGTGACCGGACCATCATTCATACCCTATAGATTGTCAACGACCTCACAAATCTGGCTCACGAAAATCTGGCTCAGGCGTACTGTTACGTCAAATTTCACAACATGTTATGGGATGAACATTCATGGCGCTACAAAGTGACGATAACCTCAAGAATCACCCACAACTTAACCAACGAGACAAAAAAGAGGAGATTATCATGTTCCCCACCCCTGCTGTAGAGGTGAGTGCCTTCAATTCTGAAAGCCAAGGGGGAGCCTCTTACCATGTACAAGGATTTCTATTCAGTCGCCGTTTGTGAGAGGCACCTGTTCAGAGATAGCAAGACTGTCGATGTTCATGGTCAAACCGAAGTCTTGTCCCTCCATGGGTGTTGCTTGGCTCACTGAAGGGTCCTTACAGACAAAGAAACAGCTCCGACGATTTTTCTGAACACCACAAAGTGCCTAGGTGTGTATATCAGCTACATAGACATCGCGAACTGGTGGTAATACTGACATAGACAAACTGTGCACACTCGAAGGCCTGGTCACCATCACAGGATGGGGGGAATTGTTGATGGAACAGTTCTCAGGCCTCTCGGAGATGCCTGGGTTCGGGCCAACCTGTCCCTCTCAGAGCTAGAAAATGAGGATAGCAGACATTGGCAATGAAATCCCTCTATTTTTTTTTTGTAGATGGGAGTGTTTCAGGACATCTATCACCATTGCAGGAGAATTAGTGAGCCAATATACTGGGATAAAGGGAGACTCACCATCGAGTTTGCAGATCAATGGGGGGGGAGGGAAAGGGAACTATTGGCTACAGGTTCTGGTGCCAGGGCATCCATGGATGAATTCATCCGTCCCTGTCTGGCAGGTTGAATTAATTCCTCCGTTTTTTGGGCATCGATGAATTCATTCATCCACTGTATCCATGAGTTGAATTATTTCATAACTTCACCATCTTTGAATCCATTCTTCAGGTTTGTACAGGTACATGAATTAATTTGTCTGTTTTTTCCGGTGTGGATGAATCAAATCATCATCACAGATAAACTTATGTACTCACACACCTAGCATACTACTCTCAATACAATGTCCGCACAACAACAATGTGTTATTGAGCGCTATTGATGTTTACCCAATGGAGGTGTGGAGCGTATCACGACCAAAGAGGCATCACGAATACATGGCAAACCAAACACTAGGACCTGTCGCCTGCGACATATTGAAATTTCTGCCTCAAGCGATGAACCAACTGTACACAAACATAAAAAGCATGATGTCAATTGTGAGACAAATTCCAAGGCTCATATGAAGATGGCTGATCATGCTGCAATACCCCCTACTGAACGTGCAGAACACTCTGAACGTCCGACCCCCTTGTTTCCCCCAGGATTCAATTTTGCTGAGGTGCTCAACTTGACAGATGAACTGTTACAGCAAGTTCAGCTGACACAGAAAAGGAGAACCATTCAGGTTCGCTCCTCCAATTGTGTCACTTTCAGGCTACTGATATCAGTTTGTTAGGACGAACCACTCCATCAATGGATTCGGGAAATTGACGGCTACCTTGAGCAGTTCTTGCGTCATGAAGAGTGGACAGGTGTGGAGATATGCGACAGCTGTGACACAGAGCAGCCGGCAGTCTTTCAAAGTGATCGCCACAACCCATGTTTGAACAAAGGGTACTCGTATTTCATCGATGATGACCTGGTCCAGACACATATGGATAAATTCGAAGAGAAAATCCCGGAGGAAAAGAACATGTGTAACCACCACGATGCCATCAAGCTTGCTACTATGCGGGGAGGGAAGGGTATGTCTGTAAGCGGAGTCAGGGCTGTAGTTTGCAGTCATCATGAATGTTGGCGAGGGTCATCCATCATTAATTTGAGCAAGGGCGAGCAGTAAGCCATTATCAAGTGTCCTCAATTAATGACTAACCCTTGGCCAGACAAGTACGAATGGACCTTCCAATACTTCTCGGTCTGAAAAGTGAAGCACCAAAGGATGTGGTGATTTCCTATGATATCAGGTGTCAATGGGGAAAGAACTTGTGGAAGCGGATTGATGTGTATGGGTCTGACCTAACGCTGCCACAGCTGGCGATGGATATCATCATTCTAGTGCCAAAGTTCCACTTGCCCGCACACATTTTGGAGTGTCAAGAGGAGTTCTCTTTCTCTTTCGAGCTGTTTGTTGGGGAGATGGAAGGCGAGGCTCTGGAACACACATGGGCTGTGTCGAACCCCGTTGCAAGTAGCACAAAAGAGATGGGCCCTGGCAGTCGTCAAGATACTTTGGACGATCTTTGGAGCAATCACAATTGGCAGAAACATATTGGCCTACATGAGTCTATTATCATATGATGATGATATATGTCTAATTTGTTGAAGCCAAGCTCCTTTTGCAGAGAATCAAAGATGCCATCCCACGCCATGAAGAGAATCGGGTCACATTTGTGCTTCTTTGCGAGACGGTTGTGTTGTCTGCAGATGACGGCAAGGCATGGTTACAAGAATGGACAGAGTGGGTAGGACATTGGGAGAAGTGCTGCAGAAGTGATGACAAGGTCCAGAATCCTTATGTTCCGACGGTGAAACATAAGAGCATCTCTCTCTAACATTCATTGTTGTCTGATGGCATGTGTAGCACTGACTATGGCATCCGTTGATGTGCTCGGTAACGGCGAGTGGCAAAAGACTAGTGGGCAGAAATGAGCTCCAACCAACACTAAACCTCTCTACACTCTACACTATCACCAATGTATTGAATTTGGGTGTTTCGAGTATGATAGAAGCACTCTGCAGACTCGATAATCAAGGTAGGTTGTTCAAAAAGACGTTTTATTCGTTACTAGTGAGTTTTACAGGCGTACTACTCGCACTAGTGGGGTGGGTAAGACACAATTGAATGAATGTGACTTGGTTTTGAGCTACTGGAGCTCGCTGGGACTCTGACTGTTCGGACTATTGGCTCTCTTGGCCCTGTAATACTTCCTACAAGTGATCTTCACTTGACTAGTTCGCACTCTTGGCTTACTAGTGGCACTCTTGGCCTAGAAACTGCTCCTTACAAGTGATAACACTTGACTAGTTTGCACTCTAGCTTACTAGTGGCACTCTTGGCCCAAGAATAATACTTTAACTTTGAGAAATTGCAAGAATTACTTCGAAACACTCTTGGTCTTTGCAGGACACAATAGTATTGCTCAAAAGGGACTTCAATTCACTCAATTCTATAGGTAACTTAGCGACTAGTAGCCGCTTCGTTGAGGTTAAGCACAAAAGCCTTTAATTGGGGCACTAAACTCTTGTTAGTCACTCGCAATCGCAGGGATGGCTTGCCTGGCTGTGCGAGTGGCTATTCTACTACTTATATACTGTAAAGAAAGGTACAAAGTGACACAAACAGCTATACTAGTGGGGTATTTTCGGTACTGATTTCTTGGCTACGCCCAAAACATCGCGCATAAACACGCAATAGTCAGTCTAGAAATTACTATTGGACGACTAGTGAGCCACGAAGCTCAGCTAGCGGTTTAATCTCGCGTCCTTGACCCAGCAACATGCCACTAGCGCCGGAGATGAACGACTAGCCACATCCTCGTGCTCGCAACCGTAGTCGGCCGTGATCGAAAGCGCAGCCGGGCTATACTAGTACCGATCATAATAGATCTGATCACACTAGTCGGATCTGGGCGTAACGTTAATCTGTTGCTAATTCATTTCTAAGTCCTGCTTCGAGATTGCTGCGTGACTAGTTAACCTGACTTAGGTGTTTCTGCCCCGATTGGTCTGCTAGTGACTGAACTTCACGAGATCTGTGTATTCTGCTTCTT